>OX463853.1:16121789-16232251 GCA_949825065.1 Odontocerum albicorne
CCACCGTGCGTTTTTTTTTTTGCATTCCGTCAGCTCACCAAAGAGTATAATTCTTGGGAGTCTGTGTTCAGGTATGCGAGTTACGTGTCCAGACTAACGTAAGCGATCACGCGACACCAGAATCTCGATGCCATAACAGTTTGCTAGTCTCAAAACTACATCATTTGATACTCAATAGTACCATCTTCATTATTTGCCTGAGGGGCTTTTGCTGATATTGATCGAGTACCCTAATTTATCGTATACATCGAGAATGTAAAACGGTACAATACAACGAATGAACTATATCGCCGTTTATTGACTACCACCGCAGTTTTATTTCCACTAGAACATTTTTTTCTATTTGCTAAATTACAGCTCTTGTGCTTCAGGTTGTTGTTCCCTTCATCAGAGCAATAAAATGAAGAGAATCAGCCAACAATCACGATGCACAATGCTCTCCCGCCCATAAAACAATTTATTGTCATGATGGATCCAGCGATGGCGGCGAGTCTCTTCTTGTCTCTTCTCTTCTCTTGCGATACTTATCGTGCCGAAACATTTTGTAACATCAGCAAGAGCTCTTAACCCAAATCCTCCTCGAGACAGATTGAGTTTTCAACGACTCTTGCTTCGGATTCACTCATATTTTAGAAGTTAGTTTGTCGGCGCTCGAGGCTCTCCGTGCCATTAAATGAAGTTTTAATCTTTTGTAAACGATAATATTGTAAAACTCGTTAGAATCTTAATGGCGGTTGATTGAAAATCGGATAAGTTTGGAGCTTAAGTAACAATGAAAGTTCCTGCTTTATGATTATTCATTTTTCATTTATTTGTGTTGCGTAGTTTTAAATAGTTCAAAGAGGAGCAAGGAGCTTTTGGAGGTCTACACATAGGTATGTGAGTAAATGAATGATACGAATGTAGAATGTGTGATGAGTTGTTACACCTTGTTTTTATAACAATTGTATTATTGGATAGAAGATATTGCTATATTGACGACCTCTGCTACCTGGTTAGTAAGTCGTTTGACTTACTACTCCCGATGGTACCGTAAAAAAAAATAGTCCTCATCTGGTAACAATACTTACAAGTGTGCGAGTGTTGTTGCCTTAGCACGTGCGGTAGTAACAAGAAAGTTGTTGATTATAAAGCTATTGGGTTGTCAAAAAAGAAATTTCGTTTTTTTTAGGTCAAATGCAAACCAAAAAGATTCACCAAATGCTTGTGAACGGTGGTTTTCAATATTTTCTGTAACTCAGTTCTCTCTTGTGTCATAGAACGCTGGTTATTCTAGATCAAATGTTTCATTTCATATGTACATATGAATTGACGAAACGCGAGTTCCGTGCCTACTCCAAAAGTTTCAAACCCGAAAGCTTGATTGCTGGAGCCGATGGCAATATTATCTCCCAGCTATGCTCTTATAGAAGAATAATAATTGTGCACTGTACAATAAAGTATTAAATAAATAAATATTTTGTATAATTTGTAATTTACATATAATCAACGAGATTTTAAGCACATTTTGATGTAAAGATTTTAAACACATTTTGATGTTAAGATTTTAAACAAATTTTTATGTTAAGATTTTAAGCACATTTTGATGTAAAGATTTTAAGCACATTTTGATATAATACAAGTTTCTTCTTTCTCACTTGATTAAAGTATATATGTTTTATCAATCAGAATCTTGTAATTTTGTTTGTAATCATTAACACTTTACTTTGGATAAACACATATGTACTTTCATAGAAATACATATTTTTGAAGCATGTCTATTTGTTGAGCCAAGATATTTAAGTTAAGTTAACCGGATGATGTATTTGTTGCTCTCATTTTGTCTCCCACAGTTGTGTAAATGTCAATCTGCAGATGACATTTTGGTTACGCTTACAGCCGTGACTCGTTCACGCCACTAACAGATAACTGAATGCAGATCCAGTTTAACAAATTTTAACTTTTGAGTACAATTTTCTTTAAATTGATATGACCTTTATAATCTTTTCATCATGTTTCATATTTCATTTAGTAAATGCATGAGATTAAGACAGTATTATATAAACACTAGACAATTCACTTTTGTTATGCACGATTTGAAAGTTTTTTTATGTCATTTCTGAAGTACGAGGCATATCCAGAAAGTAAGTGTACTGAATTTTTGTAGGTTACAATTTTTTTTATTTAAACAAAAAAATTACGTGGTTACCGTAGTACATATGTAAGCTATTTTTCGACATAGTCGCCATTCCTCTCAATGCAGGTGGTGAAGCGGGGTATCAACTTTTTGATGCCTTCCTCGAAGTAGTTTCCCGCCAACCCCTCCGTCCACTTCTCCACCTCCTCCTTTACCTCCTCGTCGGTTGAAAACCTTTTTCCACCCATGTGCAGCTTCAGGGAGGTAAAGAGATAGTAATCTGAAGGTGCTAGGTCAGGGTTTAGGACATCCCATTTAAACGAGGCGAGCAGTTCCTTCGTGGCGTTGGCCGTGTGTGGTCTGCCATTGTCGTGCAGCAGGCAGACTCCCTTTGTCAGCATGCCTCTCCTCTTGTTCTGAATCACCCTCCGCAATTTTTTTAGGGTCTCATAGTATCTTGCAGAGTTGATGGTCTCCCCTTGAGACATATATTCAATTAAAATTATGTCTTGACAGTCCCAAAACACGGATGCCATGATTTTCTTGGCTGAAATTGTGGTTTTGAACTTTTTGGTGGAGGGTGAAGAGGTGTGACGCCACTGTTGAGACTGCCTTTTGGTTTCAGGCGTGTAGTGTGCAAACTAAGTTTCATCTCCAGTAACGATGGAGCAGAGAAATTCATCTCCATGGAGTTTGCAGCGCCTCAAAAACTCTTGCCCGGCATTATTTATTTCGCACTTGGCGGGAGATTGGATTGACATTTTTCACGAAACGTGTTGTCGCGTCGACACTTCTCAACGTACTGACCTCGAACCGGTCTCGTTGCGGAGGGGAAGGGTCAGGCTACACGGAAGTGTAGCCAACATGTCGAAAATAAAATCCATCCGGTTGTGAGAGCCTCAGTCACTTACTTTCTGGATACGCCTAGTATTATAAACCGGTACTTGTCTATAAAATATTCACTGAGCTAACAGCTTACTACTCTTATAAGCACATTTTATATCAGTTTTCAAAAAAAAAAAAATTGCATTAAACACCACAATACAGCTCCGACACTTCAACTGACAGCTAAATGCCAAAACTATATAATATTCACTGGTGGCTATAATTTATTCAATACAACAGAAGTACGTGGATAAAAATAAATGATTTCAATTTTATAATTTCATTATTACAGCACGCGCCTCTATTTAAAAAAGTGAAAAAAAATTTGTGCGTTATCTGTCATTACGAATCAGAACGATTTAAATAAGTATTTAAAATAATGTGCTATTTGGGCGATGTCTGTTTTGGATTTTACTTTTTTCTCACTTCTGACGAACTTCAGAGCATTTCGGATAGATCTTTGTCACTATTATTATACCTTCCAAGTTTTAAATGTTTGAGACTGTGGAAGGTATGTTTAATTGCTTGAAAATTTCAAGTGTTCCTGTCACCATTTCATTTCTTATCTTCACCATCTTATCTTCTAATCTGTCTATATATATCTAATAAGTACATACACATGATTTACTAATTGAATTTTGAATCGGTCAAGTAATGACATGCAAGTGGGCGGCCCCAGTTTCGATTCATGGCCGTTTTACTTTCTGACTGGTTTCACTCATATCTATGTTTTTCTGTAACTTATGTGGTGCTCGTCTGAAGCTCTATCTTCTCTCCTTACCCCAGCAGGGAAGCAGCGTGATGGTATGTAAATGAGTATATTTAAAATTATCAGGATTTCATATTTTTTATGAAGGCGGTTGGTTGGAAGAAATTGCTGTATAGTAATAAGTCCGCCAGATATATATACCATGTATAACCATGGAAATAAAGGTGAAAAGGGGTTTCCGATAAAAATATGTATTTTGGTGACCGCTACTCTGTTGTAAAATGATAACCTTTTCGCCATTTTTCGTTTTAAAATATTTTTTTATTTAGTTATTTAACAGCAATTTGGTCAAATTAAAACTCTTCAAAAAAAATTTGTGATTGATTTATTTTTTATGGTATTTTTCACGGTATTACAAATTTTCTCCTGCCGATTCAGGTCTGACCCTGCCTTCCATTGATTGCATCACGTGTCAGTGCCCTCAGCAGAGCTTTGTGTCTGTGCTGTGGTAGATGCCTTTTCACTTCTTGCTCTATTTGTCAGTTCCACTTTCTCAGCAGGGGGCTAAACCACTCTTAATCTTTCATTTTTACAGTGAATTGGTATATCATTAAAATGTTAATTAATTTCTACGCCTCTTGTGTAGGTGTTCAATCTAGATATACCATTTTACGGGTGTTTTCTGGCGTTGTATATACATTTAGAGTGAGATACAGGCAAAATCCTAGTTTACTGGGGACACGGCAAATGAAAGGCAACAAACCCAGATCAATTAAAATTGTGTGTCCAAATTAAATTACCTGTTTGTTCGCAAATTGTGTATTTGTAAATTTCTTTCGTCATTATTTTTCATTTTTTTTAACTTTCCACATGCTCACATCTCTTCATTACCGTTAATGTTGACTCTTGGCATACTGGATTCTTAACTTTCCACATGCTCACATCTCTTCATAACCGTTAATGTTGACTCTTGGCATACTGGATTTTTAACTTTCCACATGCTCACATCTCTTCATAACCGTTAATGTTGACTCTTGGCATACTGGATTTTTAACTTTCCACATGCTCACATCTCTTCATAACCGTTAATGTTGACTCTTGGCATACTGGATTCGATTTTCTGGTGAATGTTATGAAATATGCAAGTGAAATTTGAACGTGACAAAAATTGATGAAAATAAGATAAATGCGACAGAAATGAGAATGATGCAGGGAGTGTTCGGAAAAAAACAATTTATGACAGAACGAAGAATGAGAATATTATGAAAGAAGAATAATTCAAAGATGATGCATTGCTAAATATGAAGAAAGGAGTATTGAGATGGTTCGGACACGTGGGAAGAATAAATGATAGTAAGTTTACAAACAAATTCTATAAGAAATGTATATGAAGTACGATATCTTGGGTATAATCTAAAAATATGTGGCGTGATCAAATTAATCCAATTCTGAAAGAAGGACGAGAGAAAACCCTTACTAAGTACAGGATGCATGACGAGGTGTATGAACGCGGCAGAAGCGAAATTATTATACCAGGATGTAATGAAGTGGAGATATGTACATTATGCCTATCCTAATAGGGGGTATGGTGTAATGGTGATGATGAGATTTTTATTTCTTTTGCGATTGTTTTGTTGCCGATATTTTTATAAAAAAGATTCCACTTTGGTTTTTACTTAAACATCTATATATTAGGTTGACTGAGATTGTCACATGGCAATAAACCCGTTAAGTAGTACTGCATACAAAAAAAAAGTAAAACAATAAATAATATGATATCTGGTAATATGATAACTGTATTTTTTTTAAAGAATAGATATGACAAAATCATAGGTATTATATCCCACGAATACTAGGCGGAAAAATTGCTTGTGTTATTCGAGGGGATTACCACAGCACGGGGTTCGAACCGGCGACTTTCCGCACGGAAGTCGTGTATTACCACGCGTCATACACCTCAATTGTTGTATGACACCAATATAAATTTATTGCCAGGTGGAAATTTCTTCCGCCCAACCAGAAAATGTTGAATAAATCTGAAGTAAAAAGCAGACACGAAACCTTTGAAAAACTGTATCGACAGGAATCGAAACCGCAACCCTTGATTTGTAAGTGTTTTATTAACTAGGCTACGGATGTTGTCAGATATTATGGTACAAGGATACTCGTATTTGCTAAATACTGCAGGGTTTTTTCTAAGAACAAGATTCAACCATCTTTCGTAAAAACTTCTGTTTTTGCTCAGTGGTGTATTTGTAGGTGCATATTTGTAGGTGCATATTGTGTCTTGGGGATTCCCTTTTTGCAATAACCGCACAATAACTTATTATGTAAATATAATGACAAAGACATGTTAATAATACCAATGCTTGTTGTACACACAATGATCTCACGTCCAGGCCATATTGTTTATTGGAAAAACGCATACTTTAGTATGACGATAATATGCCTTCGACGGGTTCTCCGAATCTTTGGCACATTGCTTGTTGCAAACGAGACAATTTAGAGAGGCCTGTGGTCACTGGAAGCGCGGAAGGACGACGCGCATGAGAAAGAGTCCCATTGCGTTGGACTGACCAAGTGAGAGACGTATCTGAACTACCACCCTTAACTACTGCCTTTCGAATCGTGGAGTGTAGAGATGAATGGAGAGGAGTCATCGTGGGCTATCACGGGAGTCAGGATACCCAGCCATGAGCTACACGATACGATGGATGAATATTCGAATTAGTGAATCAGGCACATTGAAGACCGTGACCGGTCGACAACATTGCCTTCGGTCTCATTAATAGTTCCTTCGGGCTTAAAACCACTGAACCACTCGCAGCTCGATTTTACACCTGTAGGTAGCATTACCACAGGTGAAGAGACAACAACACTCGCACACGGGTGACGCTTGTAAGTATTGGTACCAGAAGAATTATTTTATCAGAGACAAGTACTCTTTTCCGAGTACCATCGGGAATCTAATCCGAAACCTTGGGGTGAAAGCCAAGCGTTTTACCAACTAAGTCGCGTATGCCGTCAATAATAGAAAATAAAATATCAACAATTTAAAAAAATCTGTACAATTTAGAATTTTTACGGCGCATGAATTTATTAATGTGAAATACTGAAAGAAAAAACTTAAAGACAACCAATGAAAAAAATCAAAGAAAATATAATACATTAATTGAAAAAAAAATTTGGCAAAATAAAAATGGAATAACTAGTCTCCCAATCAAGACCTAAGATTTAGGAAATGTCTGAGAACGACTCTCCTGAACTCAACAACATGTACATTAAAAAATATGCATCAAATCAATCTTGAAGTTACCCAATTGTAGTATTCTCACTATTAATACGATATTAATTTATTCTTTGCATATGTTAAGGTCTGTTTACATCTTAACGTAAACAAAACGAAAATGAAATGTGTAGTTTCACACATGCGTACGTTGTGTACTTTTTTCCAAATTTAATCATTTGTCAACTTCCAAACAGTAATTTTAAATTATGTTATTTACCCACTTAGTAACATATTTTTGACATTCATTTCCCATTGTACGAGTATTATACTAACACAAATATTTAAACAATTGGTTAGCACATATTTCCTATCAATAGCCGGTTTTGAGGTCACATTTCACCTGCAGAGCTAGATTCTTTTCTTTATTTGTTTTTATTTTGAGTGATTAGAGATAAATGTAAATTTATGGGTAATGTATTAAGTAAAATGGAGAAGAGCACTCTGAGATAGTTTGTGCACGTGGAAGGAAATAATGAAGAAGGACTCTCAACCTGTTGTGTAGCTTATAACTAAGTAACGTAACTCCCATGATAACCCTCGACAACTCCTTTCCATCCATACCCGAGCTTTGTAGTTCGATGAGCACTTGTTAATTGTATTCCTGTTACGTCTCTCACTTGGTCAATCCAATGTTTTGCAGCTCTTTCATTTCTGCGTCTCTCCCTGCCACGCATTTAGAGACCACAAACTTCTTCAAACTATCCCCTTAGCCACGAGCAATAGCAGAAGAAAGATTAATAAACTAAATAAACCTTGCAAATATGATTGGAAGGCATGGTAGAGAAAAACCAAGGATGGATTAAGTGAATGATATTTTGAAAGAAAGAAATGTAAAAAGTCAGAATTATATGAGATGGTGAGTGGATGAAGAAGATATGAAATATGTTTTCCGCAATAGGAAATGTCTTTTCTGCCTATCCCGACAGGAAAACGTATGCATATTCACTGTTTTAATTTCACAGATATACGGAACAGCTTTTGGAAACAATGCAAACATATTTAATAGTTTGGGGGGCTAAAAAAAACCTAATTCTTAAAAAAAAATGCAATGCTTAAGTGTATTATTAGTTTTTTCTTATCTTTAGCCATTTCTGCCCACCCCCTCATATGGCGTGCTTTTATTTATTGTTTGTGTATATGTCATTGTTTGGTAAAACATATTTAGTTCAGATGTACATTTTAAAATATAATAATATGGTGATCATATCAATAAAAGGAAAAAAATGGTACCTACATACAATATATGTAACTCTGATATAAGGAGTAATGGCTATAACGAAAATTGAGTTGGTTTTCTCTGCTCATTATAACCAAGTTCTACTGTATTTATATAAGCCCGTAGAAAAAGTATACATTTTTTTTTTCAAAATCATATTTTGTTACTTATATGTGGGGTGTGTTCCTTTTGGCGACCTTTTAAAATGAACTAAAGAAGAGCACATATGATATACTCGCACACATGGCGATCGCACCAGCGATAACACATTTAAACCCATATACTCGTATATTGTCACCGCATTGAATCGGTTAAGGCAATATAAAAAAAAATTCGAAACGAGTGTATCGTTAAAAAAACTAAATATAAAAAAAAATACATCTTAATTTCCGACAACCCTGATCTTTCCAAATCGAGATGCGGGTAAGGTGTTGTTTTCTACAAGCACACAAAGGAGTCGCTTCTTTCAGTCGGCCGGGTTCATAATGTATGCAGATAGCTCGGCAGATGCGGCGGCGCGTTCACTCCCAGGTGTCGGGTTGCATCGCATTGCACAGTCGAGGGAGCGGCGGTAGGGCTCGTTGCGCTTCACTGCGCTGGTTGCTACCTACCTACTGCAAACACACTTGACTCGGCGACATGAAGGAGATCCCTTGCTTAGCTTTTGATTGGATGATGTTGTGTACTGACATCTGTGTACCAAGTTTAAAAGTTTTTCACTGATTTAATTTAGATTGAATTGTAAATTGTTTTATCTACAGATACATACTGTAGTACAAGTTGCTAATTGTCATAATTATATATTTTTTAAATAAACTATATCACGACGTTTGTTTCAAAAGGTATAGAAGGCACGAAGTGTAATGTTTAAGATGAGGAAATGCGTTCTCCAATTCTGAAAGAGAGAAGAGTAAAAAGCCTTTGTAATAGGAGAGTTTACATGACGAGGTTTATGTGTTCCAGAATAGAATGAAGTGGCGATTTGTTCTCTCTACCTATCCCAACACGGACATGGCGTGATGGTGATGACATATAATATGTGTGCATTTAACTAAAAACTAATAACTTAAACTTACCTTTTTCACGCGGATGAGAAAATCGGGTATTTATGGGTCGCTTTTTGTTAACAACATGAGGAACACAATTTATTAATAGAAAAGGTTTTAGAGATTCGAGGAAAAGACGCCACATTATATTTGTTTATCATTGCAAATCGAAAACTTCCGTTAGAAAATAAAATGCTTGCCACTCAGTCTCAGTCTCTTGCCGTGGACATAGTAATTTGGAACAGAAAGTACGACGATGCCGATTGACATGCGTGTATGTACTCGTATGTATAAGCCGAGTCCTCCGCATCCTGGATATATCCACATGCCTTTGTGCATACGCTCGGCTCATCAAGCCGTTTCCGCCCGTTCTGAATGTTCTGCGTGCATCAGTGTTGAAAAGTTTATAAGTGTCCCGTCAGTATTTACATCTCGTGCATAGCGCTATATCATCTCAGTTTTGAGTAAAATCGCGGTAATTGAATTTATATTAATAATAAAAAATAATTTATATAACGCCGTTTACAGAGCAAACTGTCCACGAGGACGTTCCGACTCGGAAATCGAACCCACCACTATTGGCACATCAAAAATATTACAAATAAATTAGTTGAGTGTAAGGATCTGGTGGTGACTGTGGCCATTAAATTAGCTACTTCCCCGCTTCTGCATATATGGTTAGAAAACTTATCAAGGAAGTCAAACGAAAGAAACCTTTGTAAATCTTCCGATATGTTATAGTTACACATTCGACTTTAGGTGTATTGTGTAGTGCTCATATAACATCATAATTTTTTATAAGGTCTCTCAAAAAGGGTTGACTTAAAGTGCTACCTAAATATGTACACGCCATCCATATCTCTAATACTAAAAGGTAGACCATTCCACGCCACAGGACCAGCAACGGCAAAAGTTCAATCATTATACTCCGCCCTATTGAATCGATTTGGAACAAATAATTTATTAAATGAAGAAGAAAACCTTCAAAAGTAATCTCTCAATTCAGATTTGTTTTCCATATCTTTAAAAATAAAAGTTCTATATACATACCATCGCATAATCTCTCTGTCGAGGCAGGCAGAGAGGAGAGAGCGCCTGACGTTCCTATCGCGACACATATTTCGCTTCTTTCACATCCGTACATCTTTTAAAACAACTCATACGATTTCTCTGACTTCTTTCAAAATAAACTTCACTTGATCCAATCACACTTTCCTTGGTTTTTATCTACCACGCCTTCAACTCACATAAGTACATACATTTGTTTTTTTTTAAGTTTTTGTTCATTCCTTCTTTATTTGCCCAAACCATTTCAGAGTGCTCTTCTTCTTCGTACATCGTACGCCTTAAGTTCACATTCATCCCTAATCACTTTATTCCTTAAATATTATTGTTTCTTACTTAAGGGGCTCTTTGTCAAGTGGTTATAATACTATATATCAACATGCGTTACCAAAAAAATGACTTACCTATAATACTGTTTAGATCTTAAAAGGGACAAAACTCATATGTTTTGTTAAATTTATTATTTGACGGTTATTTTAAGTTTCGGCAAGTCTTTGTAAACGCTCACCCGATAAGCCTTAGACCTTGACTAAGAAACGGAGATGATACAGTTTGTACTTTGACAGTATATTAATAGGTGTATTACTCGTAGATACATATGTAAACGCTCACCCGATAAGCCTTAGACCTTGACTAAGAAACGGAGATGATACAGTTTGTACTTTGATAGTATATTAATAGGTGTATTACTCGTAGATACATATGTAAACGCTCACCCGATAAGCCTTAGACCTTGACTAAGAAACGGAGATGATACAGTTTGTACTTTGACAGTATATTAATAGTTGTATTACTCGTAGATACATATGTAAACGCTCACCCGATAAGCCTTAGACCTTGACTAAGAAACGGAGATGATACAGTTTGTACTTTGATAGTATATTAATAGGTGTATTACTCGTAGATACATATGTAAACGCTCACCCGATAAGCCTTAGACCTTGACTAAGAAACGGAGATGATACAGTTTGTACTTTGACAGTATATTAATAGTTGTATTACTCGTAGATACATATGTAAACGCTCACCCGATAAGCCTTAGACCTTGACTAAGAAACGGAGATGATACAATTTGTACTTTGACAGTATATTAATAGTTGTATTACTCGTAGATACATATGTAAACGCTCACCCGATAAGCCTTAGACCTTGACTAAGAAACGGAGATGATACAGTTTGTACTTTGATAGTATATTAATAGGTGTATTACTCGTAGATACATATGTAAACGCTCACCCGATAAGCCTTAGACCTTGACTAAGAAACGGAGATGATACAGTTTGTACTTTGACAGTATATTAATAGTTGTATTACTCGTAGATACATATGTAAACGCTCACCCGATAAGCCCTAGACCTTGACTAAGAAACGGAGATGATACAGTTTGTACTTTGACAGTATATTAATAGGTGTATTACTCGTAGATACATATGTAAACGCTCACCCGATAAGCCTTAGACCTTGACTAAGAAACGGAGATGATACAGTTTGTACTTTGACAGTATATTAATAGGTGTATTACTCGTAGATACATATGTAAACGCTCACCCGATAAGCCTTAGACCTTGACTAAGAAACGGAGATGATACAGTTTGTACTTTGACAGTATATTAATAGGTGTATTACTCGTAGATACATATGAGCAGTTATATGTATTTTTTTTCGGATTTATTTTTGGGGAAAAAACTACATATTAATACTTTTGGAAAAACAAATTAATATTTATAGTTAAATACGATTTAAATATAGCTATTTGGATGTATATTTGCATAAAGGACCTAACCCATAAAACAAACAATGTTTAAGAAATCAATTGTGTCTGTGCAAAAATATCAAACCATATAAATGAGTATATCATGGTTAAATTCCTTTTAATTTTTTCCATACTAACCCATAAAAACAGCTGAATATTTATTTCCTCAATTATCTCAGAACAGGTAATTGGAACTATAATATTTTGCATAATTATGTCCATTCAACCAATGTTGTGGATATGCGTGCGTGCGCTGAGAAGAATATGTTGTGGTGTGATCAGTATGAAATGTATTGAATGTTTAGCAACGTGATTTATGTCATATATAAATTGAAAACTGAAAAAAAAAATGTGTGGGAATTCCTTAAATAAATTTCTTGTGCATAAACATATTTTGATTAAGAAAAGCCGACAAATAAATCTCGGTCGATTAAATGTTGGCGAACAAAATTCCTAGAATCAAGTAGTCCATATTAAAAGTGCAGAAATATCGTGGGCGTACTATAAAAAAATTCTTGCTTGTTTCAAACGTATCTTAAGTTCACTATTATATATTAATATTATGTGCATATTTTTCTTAACAGCAAAATAAAAAAATGGCATTAGTTGTTTTCGTATCCTAATCGTTTTAAGAGGGCAATTTGAAATTCAAATATGAGATCACTTTAATAATTAATTCATTATTAAATTATTAAACAAGTTATACATATTTATATTACATGTTCAACATTATGAAATCAGCATTAAGTGTTCGTTAAAATGAACATTAAATCAAAGACAATTTTTTTTTTGTCAGTGGCTCTCAAATATTTCCAAGCTCATTTATAATTTTGTTTTTAATTAAGATATTGAATAATGAAAATGAGTGAAGATGAATATCGGCACCCAGTGGATGGATTTGCTTATACAGGCATCATCACTTGGCTCTAAACCGCCCTTTAGGACCTAAAAATCTCTTTACAGGCTCCGAGCAGGAATAGAGATAACCAAGAACATGTCAAATTAGAGAATTTGGCATGATGGATCGACTACGTATTTGCGGTGATTCAGTAGCAGTCCGTGAGCAGTCCGTGCTGCAGTGTTTTTACCATAGACGATTTGATTCTCAGAACGCCAAGTTCTGTCCATGTGGTAGAATTCTGGCCGAATGTAATTTACTGCCTTTAATACGATTAGAAGAAATGTCATTGAATATATAAGATCTTATTACGGGTCATGACTAAGGAATTGAATCTTCTTCATCATCTTTCTCTTAAGTTAGACTTTGATCGGTTATTATCGTGATTGCCTTAAGATGCTGACACCCAGCTATCTTTTTATAGATCTTCCTGAGGGACGACTTGCAGTTGAAATTTCATGCATTACCATGTAAGGAGCTGTACATGGTAGTGCATCACCAGTGCCTTCTACGTTTTCTACCCCATCTCACATTTTTGTCTCTTAATATTTTACCTTTATGGCTGAGGGTTTGTTGTTTTTGCTGTATCTGCTTTAGACTCTATTCTTTTATTATATTTTGTCTTTACTGTACATTCTCATGTACTCGTATTTGTTATTACAAACTGCATCTTGTAATCACCCAGAGACAGTAGGAGTTGTTTACTTGGCCTCTTATTTATTATATATGTCATTGTAGTTGAGCAAATTGTTACACATATGTATTTAGTGAATTAATCAGCATTAAAATAGTAGCGATTTGGTCTAAGTCATATATGAGAATCAAATTGTTAACATAACGATACAAAAATATGAAACCCAAACATTAAATGTACTTGACCCGTACGATTCTGTATTCAATAATATTATTTTCTTTGTATAAAGCTCTATTATAAATCTTTCACCTAACACTGGAAACAACATTTTCTGAGCAGTTAAAGAGATTGCGTAATATTCCCTATTATTATTAATAAACCCGCCAAATTAATTATACATTGTTATACAAAAAGTATTTTAGCAAAAAAGGAATCTCTTTCCAATATTTTGTTGTTTTTTTTTATGAGTAATCCACCCACAATAAAATGATTTATGATATCACTGTTTAAATCACAAATACTAACATAAATAAGAGACTCAATAAAATAAATGTAATTTAAAAAAAAACAATGTTTTTTAGAGGATTTAAAGACTGATTAATTTTAAAAATTACAATTTATCTGTCTGTAAGTGGCAAAAAGCGCAACAGTAATTGCTAATAATTGAACATCAACGCTTCAATCTCACGAAAACATAAAATATTAAAAAAAAAAAATTTAATTGAATTTATTAATGATGAAATCTTAATTGAAATTGAAATATTTACTTAACTTTCCGAGTCTACGGCTGGTAGCTTGTTACTATCCATGTTTCTTAACAACTAATTCAATTTCAACTGGGATTTAACGTTTTTTTTCCTAAACGAATGAGTAGGCGTGATATTCTCGTATTTCTGAATATATTATCCTTGTGACGCATTGAACTATTAGAACCCAACACGATTATGCTAATTTGTCAAGTTTTCGAGTTTTATTTATTTTTGTACCACGTAATAATCTCTCTCGGTCGTTAGCATTTTTTTTATATACTTCTAAGCATTCTGAAATCGCATTTCTGAACTTATAGGTGAACATTTATATGTAAATGATATATGGTAAAAAAAAAGCGGAGGCACAAATTGATTATTGCTCGCTTCACCTTGAGAAATAGAAATTCATGAAAAATAATCGATTCATTATTTAACGCTTTTTTTCCATATTGGGGGATAATTGTTTGTTTATAGTGTTATTGCGTAGAATGTTTGGAATAAACAATATATGAAAGAACAAGAAATGTGTTCAAAAGAAGATGCAATTTCAATATGAAGGTGGAGAAAGTAGCATTGAGAGTGTTTGGCCACGCAGAAATAATGAATGATTCATTTTATTTTATTTATATAAATAAACGGTACAATGTACCATGTTACAGTAAAAATAAAACAACTTGTAGTGAGTGCTTAACACAGGTGTAGAAGGACAGAATATATAAAAAAATAAAAATAATTTTAAACAATGAAATGAATGATGAAAGATTAACAAAAAAAATGTAATTTAAAAGGTACAAGAAGTAGAAAAATGTGGTACTGTCAAATTAATATAATTCTAAAAGATAGTAGAGTGAAGTCATTATCATACACTCGTATGAAGAAGTATATGGACATGACATAAGCGAAGTATGTGCACCAGGATAGAATAAAGTGAGCATCTGTTCTCTCTGCTCATCCTAATAAGGACATGGCGCGATGGCGATAATGATAAAAGTTAGGTAATATGTACATTGTAAAAAATATTAAATTAAATGTATTTATGAATTGTTTTTATTGGTGGTAAACAAATAAATAAAATATCGCAATTTCGTGTATTGAAAATATGACCACAGAATACTAAATTAAAAAAAATATTGTTATAATATCTGATCTGGATCTATACTTTTTATTTATCTTATCGTTGATTAAAACCTGAAAAATATGATAGAATTTATCCTCAGATTGTTTTAGCTATCAAGGTTTATCTCTTATCGGAAAGAAAGGATGGTGGATGGATATTATCAATTACCACCATTTTATTCTAGTTGTTTTTTTAAATTTAATCATTTATTTTCAATCATGCTTCATTTAACCTTACCTATGAAAGCAAATGCGACACAAACGAATTATTTTATCAATTTTAACAATCATTTTATCATACGTTATAACATAATTTTATCAAGCATTTTATCATACGTTATAACATAATTTAATCCTATTTTATTGTATATTGTACACCTACCAAAAAGGAAATAATACAACTGTGTTCAAGGTTCAACAAAATCCGCTTTTACTTTAATTAAATATACCAAATGTCAGGTGAACGAACCATTCCTTTCATTCCTCGCCTTTGTTGAATGTAACCAAAATATCAAAATTGATTTTAATTTTAGTATGTAAATATATCAACTTGCAATCGAAAAAATGTGCGCAAAGTCCAACAATGTCCTATTTTAGCTTAGTTTAAGATACCAATTGACAGTTCCATTGTGTTCATTCATTGCCTCTTTAAGTGATGAAACAAAAGTATCATCATGTATATTATTTTATTCATAGTATGTAAATGTATCAACTTATATCACGATTAATACAGTTGTGTTTAAAATTCAACAGTATCCCCTTTTAGTTTAGTTCAAGAAACTAATTGTGATGTGAAAGAACCATTGTGTTCATTCATTGCCTCTGTAACTGATGAAATCAAAATATCACAATTTAATTTATCAAAGGTTTCCGTTATATCTTTGTGGAACTCCATGTTCAAGTATTTAATAATTAATTATTTTGTTATTCTACTAATTATATTAATCCTCGCTACGCGTGTTACTACCTTCTATAGTACCTATTATAAAATAAATAGCTAAGCACCATGAATAGGCGGACAAAGTAATATATATCATACTTAGGAATAAATTAAATACGCAAGTAATAAACAATTATATTTACCCAAAAATAAAATAAAACAATAGCATAGACAATTGGAGAAGAATTCTACATGTTGATGGAATAAACCAGACTGAAAATTAAACCTGCATATTACACTAACAGTAGTATAGGTTAAAATATGTTTAACGTCAAAGACAAGCTAGATCAACTACATAGATTGCGTATATGAAATATAATGTACTCGTGAAAGTATATATATTGGAATGACATAAAGAAACATGCACTAAAATACAAGAACATAAGCGTTGCGTTATCTATATAATAAAAAAATAAAAAATTGCTATCCATATTCTAGAGGCATATCAAAATTTCAAAGATTGCACATGCCACAAAAATGAAATAAAACAATGAATTTAGAAATATTAGAGTTACACAAAGCCATGAGCAAAAAAAAAAAAAAATAAACAACCAAAGAATGCAAAAGGTTTTCACCCCTCTTAAACATTTTCTCTTTGTCTTAATAGACCACACAAACCTTCGATCCAACATACCAGTCTGAACTAAGCACTGCTCTTGTGACAAACTGGGATCATTGCACCTGAAGAGAACCTCGTAATAGGAGGTTGAAACATGCGCAACAGGGATTAATGCAATTAGTGGAGTAACAAAGTAATTTAATTTTAAATATTCCATCAAAATTAATTTTACCATATTATCTAAATTTAACAGAATGATGCTCGTAAGTTAAACAAAATCCCCTTTTCGCTTAGTTCAAGATACCAAAGTAACAGGTGTCTGAATAATTCATTGCTTATATACAATAAATTCAGTTCGTCATATACCGTAATGTACAAATAATAAAAAAATGTGTCCGTTCAATATGAAGAGATATATTATGTTTGACTGCAGCTTTTTTGATCCATAATTCTCGAAACTGGATAAAGTATTGTTTGATTAATATTAATTGGCCATAGATAAAGCGTATTTACGATAGATATCCCTTGTCATAGATAAGTTTTGATTTACACAATTGTTATGTATATCCTATCCAGACGAATATATAAAAAAGCATTGAATAAATAATCCACTCGACTGCATTAATAACACCGCATCTTTATTACAAGACTGGTATAAGTCGAAATAATATGGTTGAGTGATAATTGAGTTGTAAAGTTGATAATATATCACTTTTCAACCATGCAACCTTGTTTTCCTTTATTTTTGAAAGTCATAATTGAATTTCACTAAGTTATTGAACAGTTTATTTTTACACATGAAAATTATATACTCGTATTTATTCACAATAACTGTGTTTTAAAAAATAGCACTATATTTTTAAACACCTATGACATTTAATTTTACTGCAAGAGTGCCATGTTTAAAATTGTTGTTTTATATTGTATTACACATCCGCTGTATACAGTACAACCTGACATAATCGTTGTCTTGTAGTAATCTCTTCCAATGAATCAGAAATGTGCTAAAGACGAACACCAGACTCAAAACCCTTTTAAAAAAATGGTACCAACGAGAATCGAAACCGCAACCCCGGACTGGGAGACAGATGGTTAAACCAACTAGATAGCGAAAGTCTTTACAGTTATAGTATAACAGTATAACATAAAAAAAACAATTTTGTCAATTGTACAATACTTCGGTCGTTGATGACTAGTTCAAAAATATGCATAAGCGAGTGCATAACTGAACTTTGGTGGCTATTGTTGAAAATGGTGAAGCTTACAACATTGTCAGATAAAAGAAAGGTGTTTGTTCTCACATTGTTTAAGATTATCTGCACGTATTTCAATAGTCCGGAACTAACTCAGCTTGCCATGCTACACGTTCCTTGTAGGCCCACTCGGCAAAATGTTTTGTTTCATATTGAAGTGGCTGCAACTAATTATTTGTACAACTCTGGCGCAAATTGGATAGTCAATATGAGCATTGTATGGATTGTTCTTGCCGGGATGAATTGATTGAATGGTATGGATTTGCTTTGTTGTCTTTTACTGTTTTTTCCTGTTACATATGAATGTTCAATTCTATATGTAGTTGTGTTTTAAATCTTTGTATAAAAAAAAATTACCATTGAAATAAAAATAAATAAAAAACGATTTTTTTGACTTGTGATAGTTTGGCATTGGCGGTATTGTGTATTTATTAGTTTGTTTCTTAACTAAATATTGCATAATTGTATCTCTTACATAATATGCTATTTAACGGATTTGCAACAGAATATTGAAACTGATAAGATGGGTTGTTAGTAAATTTCTTATTTGTTTTCAATAAGTTAAATAATTTAATTTCTTGCGAATAATAATTACACTATTTTACTATCGTTATTATAACTTTAATTTAGGTCTTCAAATTTGGGGTTTTTATAATGGAATAAATTATTTATTTATTTAACACTTTCATATCAATACATCTGACATATTTATTGCTTTAAAACAATTTCTTTCAATTAACCTACTTTTATTTCATAATTATTATTGATACACATGACTGTCTTTAACGCTCAATTTAAAATATGTGTATATTTGAGAAAACTAACAAAAAGTAAAATAAACTAATTTCATGGAAAATAGGGATTAGGGTGGGAATTGACTAAGGACGAGGATAAAATATTTCGCATGTTGCATAATTAAATAGTTTTCAAAATCCATTATTTTGGTTTACTAATATCGTGATCATCTTTAGCTCGTTCAAAGGTATCTCCATCATTATTCAGTATGGATTGGGTAGAGTCATTGTGAGGCAGGACCACGCCCCAGTGGAAGAACAAGGCAACGACAGACATGACAAAAGACCAACCCGTGGTCTGAATAATTCATCAGTCTTGTGCTGCGGCTACAGCGGGGATATGTCCAACAGAGTGGTAATGGTAGATAATCGATATTGGTGTCAGAACATCCTCATTTTTTGTGCTGTCATAGGATTTCCTGGAGAAGCTGAATAAAACATATGTAATTTCCAAGTCTAATGTTCTGACTAGCTGTTTTATAATGTCTACACACATCAATGGTTGAAATTGATTACGTACTAAGCCTATCTAAGTATAGATTGCAGTTTGTATTTTTAAATCTCATACGGTGTAAAACTATAATATTTGGCTACAAAAATATCATATTTTCAATTGAATTTCTATTAGATACAATTCCGTATTAGAATTTCACATATTCGTAGGAAAGTTAAAGGGATTTCTATAAAGAAAACTATATTAAATGAAACTGAAAGAAACTTTAAATGTGTTTTCGTTTAGTGAAACTGAAAGAAACTTTGAATATTATTTCGTTTAGCGAAACTGTAACTACCTTTAACAAACATTCACACGCATGTGCATACATATCATTTATCATATACACGTATTCAAATATAATTAAAAATTGTAACACCGTTTAATCCACTTGAAAATACACTTCATTTTCCTGTTGGGTTAGGCAGAGAGGATGGAGTACCAGACTTTTTTATCTTGACATATCCTTGGCCCCTTACACATCCATACACTCTTATGCAACTTCTACGATTTTTCTAACTTTCTACGTTTCCTTCTTTTAAAAATATCATTCACTTGATCCAACCACACTTTCCTTGGTGTTCTTCTCATACGCCTTTAATTCACATTTGCGTTATATGTTTGTTTAGTTCAGGGGTGTAGAATTAGAGTTGGAGTCGGAAACAGAGTCGGGAGTTGCTATTCTTAAATCGATCCCGACTTCAATTTTTTAACGTTTTTTAAGACTTGTTAACTACGTAAATTACATTAATGAACTATGGTATGTGCCATCTAGTACAAATAGCGTGTACTGTGATGAGGAATTTCCGTACAAATTCTTTCCAAAAAAAACTACATTTAAGCACTTCCGCCACGTAATTAAGTATAACATATGGATAGCAATATATGTAGTATAATTGGAGCCGGATTTTTTTTCCCGACTCCATAACTCCACAACACTGGTTTTCATAGTCTTTCTTTATTCATTCGTTCCACATACTCAAACTATCTCAGAATGCTCTGAAAAACACGTGGAAAATTCCTCACTTTATGCTTATCTCTATTTTGTTCATTTTTCACCCATTCATTGCAATTACCTATATTACTGATTAATTTATTACCGATTGCGAATGTCTGAACTACTTTATATTTATGATACAAAATACAAACTAGTTATTAGGAAATGATAGGCACTAAACCGGATATGTTTAGCTGGTGCGTGGCGAGCAAACTAATTAATGGGGTACATGCAAACATGCGCCAATTAATACTGAATACGATTATGATTGCTGCAAAATAAACTTTGGCAAATTTCCTCATCAAATTTGCTTACGTATAATTGCCAATCGTGCGGTGTTAATGCATATGATTAATTTGTTATAGATTTTATTATACGAGTACATGCAATCAGCTGGTCAACGAGGATAATGATAATCATTTTAGATTTGTATTTTAAGAACGAATATTTAACAGTATTTTTTTCTTCTTGAACGTTAAAAAGTTTTTTCCTTTCTTCCTTTAATGCAGTATTTCTTAGCCTAGATCATGGTATAAGTTTTGGTTTCGCGACCCGAGTCAAGATTGATAAAATAATACATACATATAACAATTAAATTAATTTAATATTTTAATATTACAAAATATATTACCTACTCGGATATTGGTAACAATATTAAATCTTCGCTTTTATTGTTGAAATTCGGGATCCATTAAAAATGCAAATTAACCCAATTTTGTGTCGACTCATATGTTAAGAAGCCATTTATTAAACTCCATTTATTAATTTATTTTTCAAGTTCTGTGCCCATTACTGGTTTCACTAATTCGTACAAGGGACAAAAATAACAAGTACAAAAAAACATGTAAAAAACAATTAAAACTTTGATAAAAGCTTTAGTAAAAATGTATATGTTACGCTACAATATTATGACAAAATATAGCATGTCAAATAGTATAGAAAACGATTTTTTTAAACCATGTTTTAAAGGTATCCTTGTAAATTTTTATTTATTTAAACAGTCAAATGCATATTTTCATACAAAAAGAACGTAAAAATATACTAAAAATTAAAAATAAATATGTATATTAAAAATTTATAAATAAATATTGGTCACTTAATGTTGCCATGAAAATAATATTTTTTTTAAAACAGATGTTATATTTTTGAGAAGTCATCGATGCACTAAGATTGATCGTTATCATAAATAAAAAAATAATGCATCGATTTATTTTCGTATAAATTTCATTCAAACCCATTCTGGTTAGTTGATATGTATTGCCACAATGACAATTATTCACTATTGATAATTTTGCATACAATAGAAACAAGATTTTTTATTTTAACTGCCAAATGACTTTTTGATATAGTACCAAATAGTTGTAAAATTTACAATCAAAATCAATTTTGACATGTAAGCAATAAAAAAGGCAAACTCGGTATAGGACGAGCCCAAGACAATAAAAAGGCAAACCAATATAATTTACTTTATTCATCCTGACAAGGACAACTTTTTACTGAACACTTCTAGCCAATGACATATGGAAGTCCACACAATGTCCTACTGATTGCCCAATCAGCGTGATCTTGTTATGCAGGCGTTAATACAAATGGTTGCAACAAAATGATTGTGAAATAAAATATTTTGCTGGTTGGGCCTATAAGGAACGTGTAGCCTGATAAGCTGAATTATTTCCGGACAGTTGAAATATAAGCTGACAATTTTCAGAGATTAAAAAGCTGGGAAAAGGCCCCCTGTGTTTCTACACACTAGTCCGACAATACGTATCATCCAGTTGAAGGTGTTTGGATTATATACTTATATCTCATTAAACATATATGTTATACATGCCCATATTGTATAATTACACGATCAATTAAGCTGTTCTAAAGATTGAAGATATTTTCTAAATATGAAATGGCTTAGTATTTAAAAAAAAATTAAATGTTCTGAAAGTTTTTTCTGTCTCTCTATTTCGCTTTACAATAGCTTTGTCAAACTGTGGCTGAAGATTAACAACGTGGTTATTAACACAACTATTTACAATAAGTACATAGTATAACCCACAGCAAAAAACTTTTCTTTATCACATTTTTCAATCTGTTGTATCAAGTACCAGTCATCCTATAGAAAAATCCTATCAATCCTCCAAAATAGTTTTTGGGTGATTTGGTTCATTCAAGTTTTCTAGAACAAATTTGATTGGCAATTTCAACTTATTCGAGTTCCTGATTTGACAATAATAGTTAAATAGTATTAAGGTTAATTGAGCCCGTTATTGTGTGCAGACGACAAGATTGTGTTCATTAAAGAACAGCAACAAGTCGTTATAACTAACTACGTTTCTAATTGTGATATAATGGTAGCGATAGTAATTTCTTTCACATTGTACAACTGTCATTAAAAGTACGAGTATGTGTTGTTTTGTTATCTTACACTTTTATTCGTTCAGAGAAAACAACATTATTACCAAACATCATTGTTCGTTTTCCTGTTCCGTATGTCATATGCAATCTGAAGAATGGGTCTGTTGAGATATTTGACTATGAAGTTATGTAGTTTAAATCAGCAATTTCCAACGAGGATGGGGCGATATTTTTTTAATGGGGTTTTGAGGTATACATTATTATAAGAGTGGCGTTACGGGGTCATTGTGGTATTTATTAAATTTTCCAGTATGAAAAAAGTATAATCCTTTGTTTGGAAGTGAAACCTCGAAATGATGAGTAGGTAATGCTTGTGAGGCTGCAATAAATACTATACCCACTATCCAGTTCTTAAGAAAACTTATTTGGTCTTTATACTCTGTTGAAACAGGTTTCAGCGCGGTAAATTAGATACTACAAATCAAAATAATCGTGGAGATTTGAGACTTTATTACAGAACTGCAACTGAATATAGAACTCGTGAAAAATCATTAGCACAAAGCTCACATTAATTCTATTTTTTGTTGTTGTTTATTCCAGATGTTTTAATAGTTTTATAACTAATATAGTGTATTGCTTTAATTAAATATATAATTCAGAAAAGTAGTGCTCTTGAACGCGTTTTTTTTAACTTCTCCACGTTGCAAAAAGTAACATTATCCAATGTTACAAAAGGGGGGGCTTTAACTTATACTTTCATGATCTAAAGGGGCGTTGGTCCAAGAAAGGTTGGAAAATTCTGGTTTAAATTTTAATGACTTCCTTCTGTCGCAATACATCTCATACTGCAGCCGTAGTTGTCCAATCCTAAACCTGTATATTCTCCGAAATTTTCTGCAAACATGGATATAATCCTCCGGGACCTTATAAGAACTGGTTTCTTTGTATTTGCTTTCTATGCAAGTTAGCCAGCTAAACCTGGTTATGAACAAGTATTGTAGTTGAACTAAAACTATGAATACCTTCAAAACGCATTGCACTTAAAATGCATTTTCGTTGCCGCTTAGTGTACTTATGCTCCCTGAAAATACATATTTTATGGTCTCGGAAAGTTTTCAAATATAAGGATATTCCTTTATTTGCTTATCTTATGAAAATGATTTTATGTAACCTCCTGTAAATAACTGCCACTACATCCTGGAAATTCACACATTAACAAAAATAAATATAGAATTCTTTCCGGAAAATGTTTTTTTTTTCAGAACTATCAAAGGTGTATGTGATATGGTTTTGCAGTTGAATATATAGAAATATTTTATTTATTTTGTTTTAGTTTGATACAGGTTTAACCCAATTACGAGTACATCAAATAACAAGATTTTTTTTATTATGTCTTTATATATCATAATGGCAACAGGAACAATGTTACCGATGCCTTCCTGTGAAGTGACTCAGTTATACCTACAAAGTTTACAAGGAGTTTAATCCTCAATTTACCCACAGAGATTTGAAAGATGTCGATATCAGAAAAACCATTCAATAAGGTCATTCCGTGTGCGAATGGTGTAAATCACCTGATAAGATATTTGTTTAAGTTCAAGTATTAGCAAATCTAATTTTTTTTTGTAATATATTTCGTTGTCTGTTTTTTCAGTACAGCAAACCTTTTTTAACTTTGAAGAAAAAAGGAAAAAATCACACATATATATCATCACGCCATTTCCCTGTTGGAGTAGGTAGAGATAATGTAACGCCATGCTTTCCTACCTCGACACATCCTTAACCTCTTCTACACCCATACACCTTCTCATACAACCTCTACGATTTCTCTGACTTTCTACTTTTCCTTCTATCAAAATATTCATTTGATCCAACCATACTTTCTTTGCCCTTCCTCTCATACGCCTTCTCGCATCTGCACTGTATATTTGTTTTTATTCCTTCATCGGATAAATGAAGCGGACGTGGGTCATTTGGTGAATCAAACCATGTGAAAAGTCCTGTTTAATTTCATTTATGACATCTGTGTCTAGGTTTTACCTACATAATAAAATATTCGTAGGACACGCATTTCTGTCGCATATATTCTGCCCAACATTATTGTGTGCTATCAAATTTTCAATTGATAATGCAATCAACTGCAATACTACTCATTGTTTAACTTTAAAAATATGGATTATAAAAAATGAGTATTTTGTGGATTGGTTCATTTTTGCACGGCTGCACTCTATGCCATGTGATATTATCTGCTGGTGTTGCACACGTAGAATGGTACGAGTACAAGCTCCCGCATGGTAGCGCGGTGTGGCATTGTGTTGGAGAGCGGAGCAGAGGAGAGCCGACATAAGAACTGTGAAAGAGTGGTGCGGTACTAGTCTGAGAGCTCTCTATACCACTCCACCACACTCACGTTTGCGCTCCTACCGTATCGGGAGTATTGAGAGGGAATGTGCGGCGCTTTTATTTTCTATTTTCTGTTAAATTAAATATTTTTTTTATTTATTAACATTAAAAAAAAAACAATTTGGCGGACTTATTGCCAGACAGTTATCTTTTCCAATCAGACAACATTAAATAAAGCAAGTTACATGGTCGCAAAAATAAATTCAAATGATTATTCACTTTTAAGAAATTTATGAACATATACATAATAAAAGTAAAAGTTAGATATCAATCAAAGGAAAAGGAAAGGATGGTGCAGAGGAAAGAAAAATTAGGAATAAAACACCTTATATTACTGACTAGAAATAAATAGTTTTTTCAATAGCTTCTTAAAGCATGCAAAGGACGGAGCGAGTCTTACATTAGTTTATAATGGTCGACGAGATAAGACGAGGCGGCGGAACAGTTAATGATATTATACAATAGAGATATTATGTGTAGTTTAATCGTTATCGTTATTATTGATATTGTTCATAAGTTTTCTGTAAATTATGTTATTAAATTTTAATAATTTTTGCAATCATATAACTTCCTTCCTTTACTTTTGTCAGGTTAGTTAGAAGAGGTTGCCACCTGGAAATAAACCCTCCGGATTGTTATACAATGAAGTTTCAAATAAATTTAAAATAAAGCATGCCGGTGTGCTCCGATCGTCTCACGTCAGATGTGCCATCGGATCTAGTATATCGGTATGGTCGTTGAGTTTGCTGGTGTGCAAGAGCACACTCACTTAAAGAGGAGAAAAAATAAATGAAAACTAACTACGGCACAGCTTCGTTTTCCAACTGAATAGACGTTGGAATGGCGAGGGTATCCTCAACTACGAGACCCAGCAACGACGACGAAATCAACTAGAGTAAAAAGTAACGTTTTTTATATGTACACAAGATATTATAACACCCCGGCGCAGCGCACGGTTAGTATAAACACATCCGCGCTCTCGTTTCCAAATATCAGGTTAACTCCCCGGGCGGCTCGCTCGGTATTTACACTTGACATTTTTATAGCTTTTTAAAAACATGCCCAGATTGCAGCTTTGCTCAATTCCGGACGCATTTTGGCACGGATATTTTATTTTCAAGCGTTTTTCAATCTTTGTTTCGCGATTCCCAATAATAGTTGTTCAGACACCTACATATCGTCATCTCATTTGGTTCATAGCATGATGTACATGGCCTAGTTGGTTCGATTCCCGGCTGTACTAAGAGTTCATCTGGTAACGATAATTACATGTGCTGTGCGATATGTGCGAATGTTGTTATTCAGACATCTATTATATCCTCATCTCAGTTGGTTCATTGCATGATATACGCGACCTACGTGGCCTGGTTGGTTCGATTCCCGGTTGTACGAAGAGTTCATCTGGTAACAATATTTGCATGCGCGGAGTATCTGTACGAGTGTTGTTGCCTTCGAACGCGCGGTGCTGTTACTAATACGTGCAACATTAAACCTTTGTACCTATTCGATTGGTTCTAAACCCGATGGCTCGATTACTGGGGTCGAATACTATCTTGTCTCAATATTTTGAAATTACTAATTGTGCTATGTTGAAGGGCACTACAAAAGAGAAGACATTTATAAACACTCCTTACGATTCCTTTAGATTTAAATATCCATCTCGTCTTTAATTTGTGTAATTGTTGAAAATATGGTTAGCATAATCCAGCTACGTTTTCTTCGGACTATCTTTATTACATCACGCATTTCTGACTTGTTTAGTTTTTCTTTGTGATTCCTTCTATCCACATGACCAACATCAGAAACGTTATTTTTCTACAACATTGTATCTTTCTTTTTCCACCTTACTTAACGGAATTTATTTCCACGTTGCATAAAATTCTGACGTCCTAGTCTTTATTCTTTCATCTATTGATTTACGTCGTTTTCTTACAGTCGATTTTTTGTGTTTTTTCTACGTTATTCCTAGGTTCTGAACTACTAACTATCCCTTAATCTCTTTGGCGGTTGACTTTCTAAGGGATTACCATGATAAATTTTACAGGAAATCCGAGTCACATCCATTCTTTGAACGGGATCCCGCCAATAACGTCTTCCCCATCTTATGATGACTTCTGTTTTATACAATTTCTTATTTCAATATTTTGATTCAGAGTATTTTACCAGTTATACATCGCAATACCTCAATTTCAGATGTTCTAAGAAGTGCCTTTGTTTGCATGGAACCAGCTCTAGTTTCAATAGCATATTTCATTTATTACATTTATTTACTTATGAATTCCAAATATACTCGTATGTTACGTGTGGACTGAAAAATTAGACAAACCGATTTGAGCCTCTTGCTGCCTTTTGCTGGAGGTAAATTTAATTTTGAGATTGTAATTTATTTTTATCAAACACTGTTTATTCCACTTTTTTGTGACGGTATAACCCTACCGGTTTCAAGGCTTTCACCTCATCTTCAGGGGAGCGCAAACAAGACTTGTTTGCGCTCCTCTGAAGATGAGGTGAAAGCCTTGAAACCGGTAGGGTTATACCGTCACAAAAAAGTGGAATAAACAGTGTTTGATAAAAACAAATTACAATGTCTTTAAACCTCCACAACGTTAATGCCTTAACTACGAGTATAAACAACATATAAATGTTAAGAGTTAGCTTAGACCGTATACTCGTCATAACTTATAATGTAATGTGTACCTTAGACCGTATACTCGTAATACCTAATAATGTAATGTGTACCTTTTGAATTGTTGTGTTCTGTTGTTCTACAGTAAAAGAGATTAAGAGTTAGCTTAGACCGTATACTCGTAATACCTTATAATGTAATGTGTACCTTTTGAATTGTTGTGTTCTGTTGTTCTACAGTAAAAGAGATTAGAATGTGCGAAAAACTATGAGGAACACTGCAATTATGTGTATGGAATATCCGTACTGAATGCATTAATTAAAGCTGAAAAAATACCTGTATTTAATTTGCAAGTATTTTAATGCTGCATTCCTGATAAATAATTTATATAAATTATGGCGTTTGATGCGAGTTGCTTGGAGTAAACATAATTAGCGGGTCAAGGCATGAAATAAAATAAATATATAATATATTTTTTAACATCTGTTTAATGTTTTTTCTCGCGTTTTGGAATATAATTTTATTCAACCAGTGAATCTCAATCTTTGTATTTTTTCACTTGTTGATCAACCTTATATCAAGTGCTTAATTCGCTTACTATTATTGGAGCCTCCTTTTACTGTAAAAGACATGATTAAATCCTTTTCGTAATAATTTTCGATTGCTTGATTGCTTCTAAAAGTTAATTTTGTAAGAATACTTTCTCACAATACATAAATATTTAGTTCATATTACTAATAATGAAGCGTGTCTAGATGTAATAAAACAGATACAAATGAATTTTCTTTGAGAGATGTGCGATTATTTTTTTAAATACTGTTTCAGAAACTCATTAATTAACGCACATGTGAATTTCTAAGTTATGTATTATACCTACTACCTATTTTAGTTCTCATGTCTTTGTGATCGTTTTGTAAATTTCTTATAAATGCAAATAGTTTAAATTGATATGAGTAATTTTTTTTTCATAAACATTTGCAACAGTAAGAAACGTAATCTCTATTACAAATATTTATTTAAGGTTGGTCGATATAATTTCATAGTTATGATTTATTTCACAAATATGTGTATGCATTTATGTTTCAAACTTCTCCAACTGGAAACTTTCATTTTTAATTAATCACAAATTTACCCAAGACTAGAGATTTATTTAGCCTACAATGTTCGATTTTAACATTTATAACCACGAGAAAATGTGTTTAGAATAAATTAATAAATATTATGAATCATAATGATTAATTTTATATTTTTTCTTTCTTTTCAGGGTCCACCTCAACCTGGACAGCCATTTAAATTTACAGTAGGAGAATCCTGTGATAGGATAAAAGAAGAGTTCAACTTTCTTCAAGCACAATATCACAAGTCAGTATTTTTAGCATAAAACTACAAATTTAAATATTATGCGATCAATTGATAACTTAAATCTAAATGAGAGAAATTTTCATTTCTCCTTTTATTAATGTAATTGTTCAATTATAAAATAGGGCATTAAAAATCATTATGTATAATATAATCTATACGATATTTTACAAACAAAATATATATTTTTAAGCTGCGCATTACTATATTTAATTCTTATTTCACTTTGTGTGTTGTTTGAGTATAATAAAATCGAGGAGTTGTTCCACACCCTTTAGATGTTTTGGAGCTCCAATTATGATAAAAAATTCTTATATTTCCTTAAAATGATTTTAACAAGCAATCAATTTGATACATACATGTCAATATATGTTATTGTAATTTTAATTTTATTACATTTGGATTCATAGTTCTGTAATATTTTTGCACAGAAAATGGGAAATATTTGACAAAAATATGCTTCTAAAGGTTTATTAAATAATATTTATTTGAAATTTTAAACATATAAAATAAACAAAATCGTAAGTTTATTAAAAGCAATGTCGTATACACATAGATAATTATACATGTATGTTAAGGAAATGAAATTATACATGTACGAGTATGTTAAGAAAATGAAAAAATACATTTGAGATATATAACTACGAGTATCAATGATAAATCTGATATCATCTCATATCATCCTCATGTTTGATATGTACTATCCACCAATAAGAGGGCGAATCCGGCCGCGAGGACGTTAGATGTTTTGCAGCCCACCTTTTATCAGTTTTTTTAAATATAGTTTTGTTTTAACATATATAAACCTGAAAATGTTTTATGTTGTTTAATTTGTTTCGTGTGTCATTTAATTATTTAAATCAGAATAAAATTAATTTAGCATGTTTATTTTTGTCTTATCTTTATAAAAAAAACGAGCGAAACATTTTTTAAATTCCAAGAAGCATGAGATACTCGTAAAACGTCATCAAACTCCTTTTGTTTTTCTTTCCTTAGATTTTATCTGTGAAATGCGCTTAAGATTTTTTAAATCCTGAATACGTAAAATAAGTCACCGATGAATTACAAGACTTAACATTCCAATACGGATATCGCACTGATAAAATTATTTTCTCACATTTAAGGTGAAGTTACAATACTGTTATACCATACTGGTTCAAAATATATCTTAAGTATTGAAATATATTTTTAATGTGCAAAAATTATCTTATCCAAATTTTATCTGTTAGGAGATTTTGAGAAATCAAAATATCTCTTTTGTGTAAAATGATATTTTTTAAGACTATGTTTAAGCATTAAATACATAATGTACTGGATTGATAATCTTGCACCTACAGGATTGAGGTATGTTCTTTCTAAATATTATATACCAAAAAGGTAAAAACATGTTTAGGTTAGATTTTTGTCTAATATTAGTTAAATTGTTTTCAATTTTTTTAGGCTGGCTTTAAATATTAAAGAAAAGTTGAATAATTGTTGTACAAACATGCACTTCTTTAAAACAATATAATTCATTTTAAACAAATTGTTTTTAGGTTTCATCTTGTCTTTTTTACGAAATTGTATAATTTCGTTATATAGATTTAGTATACATTTCTACATATAACTCCGTAAAATCTAGAAAAACAATTTTATACAAAGCGACGTGCATTTTATGATCCACAAAACATTTAACTATTGCATGATATATCGAGTATTATCTAAACCCTAACCTGGAACATTTTTAAGAAAATCAACAATAAAAATTAAGGGTACCAACGGGAACCGAACCTACAACTTCTATGTTGGAAGACTGGTTTTTTATTTGAAATGAAGGATTTTTTGCATTATTATATACTTGTACTAGACGGTTCGCCTTTCTATTAAAACGATGTAATTTTTAAATGATGTGTTGTGGATCATGCACATAAAAAATAATAATATATCTCTTCTGTAGAAATTATAGAAAATTCATAAAGTATGTATTTTAAATGCGAGAATGTGTAAAGGATATTTATAAAATAAATAAAAACGTTTTCTTGTTGGTGAATCCACCTCTGTATGTAATGAAACATTCTCAAGGCAGGACCGGCGGCGAGCGAGTGACACCGTTTGCATTTTAATGTTGTTTTCCGATTTGCAGTCTGAAACTGGAATGCGAGAAGCTGGCGAGCGAAAAGATTGAGATCCAGAGGCATTACGTCATGGTAAGTCGTGCGGAGTAGATGCCACTCCCTCATGCTCCCTCGTGTTCCCTCGGGGAGCAACTCTTGTACATATCCACGGTCTCAACAACACCATACAGTCTGCAAGCACTTATTGCAAACTAACTGATTATTATAATTGTTTTATAAATGGCTCTTCTAGCCGAGAAATAGTCCAGACCAACGATCTTGATACATAAGAATAGACCAACGCTTTAAAGATATTCAGGTACTTGTCTTTTTCTGGGCGTAGATTTTGGATCTGTTATATTGCAAAACCCATTCCTGGGAGGTAGAGTGTTAGTAATTGTCTCTCCACCTTTTTGACGGTCTTCTTGACGTGCGATGTCCTGCGAGGATCTAGTGCGCCACTGTGTATGGGATTCTGCCACTGCCCATCATATCCACATGGTCATGACATTGCCATATACACACAAAAATTACATCAAAATCCACCATTGTTTTAAGAAGATCTAGGCACATTAGGACATAAATTATATTAGAACAGAAATGGTTTATCTAAGCACATTAGAAAAGGAATTAATAAATCTTTGGTTATGTCGATTTAAAGTTGAAAATCTAGTTTGTTTTAAATTTAAAATGTTTCATATGACTATCACTGGTTTAATTACGCAGTTTAGAGATCTCTTTCATCATTTGATCAAAATAACTGACATATTGCATAAAATAATTGTAGGATATGATTTGGACGTCGGCACCGGCCATAAATAAATAGATATTAGCGCGTGATCTACAAAAAAATACGTATTATTTCGAAAATGACATTCGATTTTTGCATCGTGTCTAGTATTATACAGAATACATTTTCTTACCTCTGAACTCTCCTCAACGTCTTTCGACGAAGTGGTGGATTTATTGCCAAGTGGCAATCTCCTCCGACCTTAAACTAGGCCTTAGTGAGAAGCAGACTGGAACCCTTTTTTAATAAAATTGCGCACCAAACGGAATAGAACCCGTAACCCCTGGTTCTGAAGATAGTTCTCTTATCAATTACACCCCGAGGTTGTCAATATGTTCTCGAGCTATTGATTATGCCAATATGCTTTATTTTGAGTGATATTTAATTTTTCAGTTTATTTTTGTCAAATTGTATCTAATGCTTTAAGGCAGGGGTTCGCGAACTCTCAGAAATGACTACAATAATATTAAAAACCATGTCTGCTTCACGCACGCAACAAGCTCGAATGCATACATTTTTCTACGTTAACCTGCTCTTTAAAACTAAGCAATACATTCAAGTGACTGTTGGTAGGTTTACCCACAATCAAGTTTACATAGTTTATTTATATTAATTAGGGGTCTGGATCAATTTATTCAGATGCCAAGGGATCTGCCAGTGAAAAAAAAATGGGAAACACTGCTTTAAGGTATTCACTGGCAAAAGAATATCATTTAAAAACAAATTTCCCTAATTTTTTTTCTGGAACACTCAGTAGCAGGGTAGATTTGCGTACAAGAACTATCCCCACAACTTTTTTCCTAGTTTTCCCCAAACCCGTTAGCTAATTGAGAAAAAAACTTGTTCTAATTAAAAGAGCAATACGTGTAGGTATCAACTTACCCAAATAATTTAAATAACTATATTAAATAAAATCAACACGGAGAACAATAATACAACTCTGTTAATGAACATCGTCATTATATTGGTTGATCCTTCATTGCGTCCATTTACCTAATCCCGTATTCCAAGGATACTAAATCCACTTCAATATCGCTTACCACAACTCGGCTCATTGTCCATCACTGGGTCTAATCAGCCTGGCTTTCGAAGGATTAGCTGTTCATATTCCAGTACATTGAATGTATCCATTTGTTTGGATCTGAGGATCGATTCTCCTCCTTATTCCTTATATTAAATATTTATCTTTAAATTAAAAAGTATAAACTTGAAACAACAATTAAACCATGAATTTGTTTTTATATAGTTTACATATAAAGCCTACATAAAAATATAAACAGTATAAAACAATTAAATAAACAATAATTGTTTTGCAGAAATAGCTAACTCTCATTACTAATAATGTTCAATATGCTTCCTTTAAAAACGTTTCTTTTTTATATAGATATTGGATCTGCTGTTGCGAAAATTATTCTTGGGAGGCAGATCACCAACTAACTGTCTTTCTAATTGTTAGGTGGCTTTTTTGGCATTCAATATCCTGTGGGGATCTAGTGTGTCACTATGTATGGAGATTCTGTATCTAGCCATCATATCTACACTGTCACACCAGTACTTTCTTATTTACCTGGTCTATCTGATGATATCTTCTGTGTTGCAAGTCTATCGAATGTGAAAGTTTCTGGCCGTATGTCTGAAATATATTCCTACGTAATATTCTCATTTCGGATGTTCGAAGTAGGTTTTTTAATTCTAATTGTATCCGCTATGGTTTTAACTTTATTAGTATTGATTGACTCAACACAGGTCTGATATAATCGAACTTTGCTATCGATTCGCATGTTTTTATTTTTCCAGGTCACGTCTTAAAAATATTTTCTGAAATTTTGAATATTTCAATTACCGAGGCGTCAGCAATCCGAAAATATAAGAAAATACCTTCACATCCCTATTCACTCTTAGTTTATATTATCCCAACATGCTTAGAAGAATTCGAAGGGTAAAAGTAAAAATCGCACATCAACGATTAAGAACTTAAACGCGGTATCAGTTTCACATTATATAAACGTTTATACGAATATTTTAGTGAGAATTGAATTGTTCAATTAGAATCTCTTAAATATATGGCAGCCTTTGATTGATTTATACTCAGTATCCAATTCGATAAGTGCTTATAGTATCTCTAGGTCTTTAAATGTGTCACATAATTCTACATTTTGCCTACAATCTCTAGGTTGCAATAAGGTTTGTAGACTGTTTGGTACAACCATGTTCGTTAGCTTGCACTCAAGATCTGGTGGAGCATGCTTAACACACGTGGACAATTGTTATATATGATACTTGTTTCTTTTTACCGCTTTATGTGTTAATTAATTATTAATCCGAAAACCAAAAGATATGTTGCTTGGAATATTATAAGTGTTTCGATTAACCCACAAATATATGTGGTACCTGGTAAACCTCTTTCGATTAACCCACAAATATATGTGGTAATTTTTGTTTTGAGTTCTGGTGTAAATAAATATCTTGAAACCGTGGCCGAACCTGCTCTGAAATGATTTATAGCTGTTTTAATAGTTTATTTTAAGGAAATTGGGAGATTAACCTCACGGTCCCTAGACCTAGGGGAAACCTGAAGGATGGCTCATCCCGAGGTCTTATTTGCGAATGTCTGCCTCTTATAGACTACTCGAAATATATGTAGAGGTCTTATCCTTTTCCTAAGGGATATAGATAGTTAGTAATTAATTTTTTGTTAATAATTTACATGGAAAAGTATATTAAAATAATTTGCGTAACCTACAAAAATCAATTGAAGGAATCTATAATTATATCACTCTTGTTGAAATAAGTAGTGTACACTGTATTGCCAGCAAGACAAAACACCAAAGTAGCATTTCGAATCTAATGGAATCGTTTGTAATATATGTAGCTTATGCTACTAAATTGGGCAAAATAAATTGTAAAATATGTAAAAGGGGGCGCACAGTGTCAATACTGGGTGGGGCCACAGAGCGGCCAGGGGCAGAGCCCCTAGTTTTATTTTAATTCGTTACTTATAATTACATTTTATACAAACACAAGATAAACAAAATGTACTTAGATTATATATTTGTGGATGGATAAACATCCTCGTAAAATATGTAATTTTAAAAACTGTAATAGCTGCGTTTACACCAAAACAATACACGAATCTCGTTTTCGTGCTCATATTTTAATATCAGTTAAGTAAAAGTGTGTCTATATTTGCAACATATCTTTTGTTTTTTTTTCTGGTTCATGTGTATATGTCCTAACAATTTATTTCCAGTTGCTGATCTTCGCCCGCATGACTATCCACAATCCCATCATTTAATTGGGTTCTGCTCCTATCATTTGTATCTACATCCCTGTCTCACTCGAGTATATCCTGGGAAATAAGAGAAAGGACCTTACATGGAATCCTTAATGTGCCAAGGATCAAATTTTATCAACAAAGAGGAATCAATCTTTGAAACGTTACGAAATTAATAAAAGACCGTTTTATTTTTTAAAACATGAACATTTACTTTTTGTTAAGGTTACTGCGTGGTTGGGAAAAAAATTATAGCAAAAAAATCGCTAGATGTACCTACCATGTATGCAAAGGGATAGATACAAAAATATACTACATATTTAAGTACTTGATAAAGAAAGGTTTTTTTTTATTTTAATTGTTCACATCACAATGAATTTAAATACGGCTTACGAAGAATATTACAATATTTGATATATTACTTTGATTAACACTCCATAGATGGCAGTTTTGATATATTATTTTTACCAATATATATAAGTATGTCAAATTATTCACGCTAAAATTCGGCAAATTATTTATGAAATAGCAATAAAATTATTTCTACACTTGAATAAATATTTTTTCAAACTGTATGTAATATATGAGCCAAAAGTCTTAAAAAGTACATCATTTTGCATTTTCTTTAATGACAATAAATTTGAATTTAAGAAATATATATTTAATAAAATAATTAGGCCATATATTATTTTAGCGAACAGTAGTTTAAATAAATTCTATGCTGTATCTTGGGCATTTTAATTATAACATTGATTGTTTTAAAATATGTTATTCTTTTAACTCCATGGTCTAGTTGGTAATACATATGTCTTCTAACCTGGGGGTTACGGGTTCGACAGCCGTTAGAACCCAGATTAAAAAAAATGATTTTATTTTAAGACTCTCACATATTTCTGATGGATTGTATACAACCTAAGTTTCATACGATACAAATTAGGTTATTTTGAAGAAAATTGTTAGTAAGTGTACATCTATTAGAAATAAACAAATGTTCGAATAATATAAAAGTTTCTTGTGGAATTTTATGTTTCTGATTGAAGCAAGTAAAACGTTATTTAAAAGTAAAAAATATATTTTTTGGCTGTCGTTTCAAAGATTTGTTCGCCTATTGATAGATATGTACAGGTATCCCTTGTTATACGTTATTTAATTAAAGCAACAAAATAATAATAAAAAAATGGACTATTGCAGGTCTTGAATTGAAAATAAATTAAAATGTTGTTTTTTTAACTTTACTTTTTTTTCCTTTGGAACCAATCTAACCCAGATTAAAATCAATTCACTCAACGCGTTTTTCATAGAACCAATTAATCGCGTAAAGCGAGGATACCTGTATTTTCAAATATCAGAAAATGTATCTTTTTCCATGCTCTCGTTTCCCGATATCAAAGGGTGGGTCCACTGTGACTAACATTTCCTATCGATTAATATATTTTTTCTCTTTTTGTTTTATACCCGATCACCCGACGTGACCGCATTCATCACTCACAAAATAAAATAATGGATCTGCTAAAAACCACCCCGTTGACCCATTGCTATGAGTGTTCCTGCACGTTGTCATGTGTCACACTGTAATCGCATCCGCTTAACATTAATGTGTACAGTCTCAAGTTGGAATGTGAGAAATTGGCACAGGAAAAAACGGAGATGCAAAGGCACTACGTAATGGTAAGTGCCTCCCTTGACTGTTCTGTTTATCCATTCCGTACAGTGCACGATTGTACAATGCAATACAAAACTCGACAAGTACGAGTAGTCATGATAGAACTAATCTACTCGTACATTTAGGCTTTAATCTCGATGTTTTTATTTTATAAATGTTACCAATCACTCAAATCAATATTGATAAAAATTGGTTGTGAAATAGTTGTTGTTCTTTTAAATAAATATCAAAATATCTACCAGCGTTTATCCCGTATGAAAAATATGAGGACCCGCGATAAACCTGCTAAGGAAGTTAATGTCAAATCGACTGTAGTGCGTCGCCATTGTGGCACCTATGGATGCAAAGGGATAAATGTTTATTATTGGTGCAAGATATAGAATGGAAGAAAACGTGGTTGGATCAAGTGCCTTAGATTTAGAAAGAATGTGAATTTATAAAAACAAATAAAAGATTATGCGTGAAGAGATGTAAAAATATGAAAAAAAAGTGTACATAAAAATCCTTGTCAAAATAGCGTTATCCATAAAGACCTACCTACGTATGTGGTCGTGGAAAAAGTTTGAATATAGTTTATGTAGAAATGCGTGCACTAAGAAGAATACATCGGACAATGTATGACAGAATACGGAATTAAGTAATTAGGGATGAATGTGAACTTAAGGCTGATTGAGTAAGATGAAGAAGAGCACTCTGAGATGGTTTGGGCATATGAAACGAACGAATTAAGAAAGACTAACATAATAAATATGTAATAGACATATGAGTGGAAGGCATGGCAGAGGAAGACCAAGGAAAATATGGCTGAATCAAATAAATGGTATTTTGAAAACACAAGATATAAAATGTCTGAAATCATAGGACTTGTATGAGAAGGTATGTGAATGTAGATGAGCCGAAATATGTTGATCTCGATAGAAAGTATGGCACTCGCTCCTCTCTGAATACCCCGACAGGGAACTGCACGATGGTTTGTATGTATATAATTGAATTTGGTCAGCTTTTTATAATATTTATTTTAATAACAAACTGCCAGAGGAGATATACATGTACGATAATTTCATAAAGTTTTATATCAGTAAACTTTTAAGCAATTTATAAAATATTTTTTGTAGTAGAATGTTTTGATATTTATTTACCTTTTAGCTGGCAATGAAATTAAAGCTTTCATAATAATTGTTTTGTTTTTTTTTTTGGTGATGGACCGTAATGTATTATATTAATTCTATTTTTTAATGAAATTTTAAACATTATTCACAGATTTGAATTATTTGACTTGATTTGGATCTATTTGGTATTTGCATTTTTTTTGAAGCGTTGACAATTATAAATTTTCATATAAAATATGGTGTTAATTTATATTCTTTTTACGAATATGATGAATATTTACGACCTCCGTTGGTTAGAAGAGATTGCCACATTGCAATACACCTGAATGGTTGTACTGTATATAACGAAAGTATAATACAATACGATTTTGTATATTGATTCGAGTATGGTAAGTCTTGAAGTAATTTATTGAAAAGCTTGAGTTTTAAATTCGTCTTTAGGTGTAGTAATTTAGTGTGATATAATTGATTAACTCTTAATAAACATTTCCTCCCGTACTATCAGTTCCATACAGACGACTTTAATGGAGCAATTGTTGCTAAAATTACTATTCTCTGTCTATCCAACAGTATATGGATATCACTTTGTCTCAAGAGCTACTAAATATTTCAGGTAGCATTATCAGCTTCAATAGTCTGATGGATAATGGAATTGGAATCCAATTTTGATTAATGTAGTGGAGTTCGTTAGTTGCTTTTCTTTTTCTTAATCGTGTGCTTAATGTTGAGCGTCGTCGTTCTCAGCTATGCCTAGAATTCGGTGCATCACCTGTTTTCATCTCTCCCTTGAATGCTGCGCTTTAAAAGGATCCTATTAACTTATAGGACACTTTCTTGCTCACCTTTCCTCAACCTCAAGCATCTCCAGACTTATTTTTTTCTAGCAACATGCCCAAAGTAAGTAAGGATTCTTTTTCTGCATTTTATCGAAAGTCTTTCGGTAAGCTTTAATTCTTGGTTAACAGAGACGTTGCTACGCCTTACGGCCCGTGAGATATAGAGCATCTGCCTCCAACACATCTCGAAAGCACCATAATGTTTATTTCCTTCCTTCGTCGTCATCGTCCATGTTTCGACTCCATGCAGTGCTATAGAGAATACTAGAAACTTAACTAGACGGATTGTTGTGCTTTTATTGAATTGAAATTAAATGCATGGTGAACACGTAGAGATAGAGATTGGGTTTGTTGAACGAAATTGTTTGAATGTGATTGCGAGGCTATATAGGGATCATAACATGCTAAATTGTCCGAACATCGGGACTGCATGCTTGGGCCAAAACCTGATTGATGCGACCCCTGCTGGAAACATGTGGCATAATTAACAAATGATAGACATACATACCTTCACGACATTCCCCTATCGAGGTAGGCAGAGTGTCAGACTTTCCTATTTCGACACACATCCATAAACTTTATCATGAAACTCTTACGATTTATCTGACTGTCTTCGTTTCCTTCTTTCAAAATATCGTTCACTCGTCTAAATTGATGAATGAATGAATATGAAAACAAAGCTCTTTCTAGGTGATGTATTATGCGGTAGCACTGTATCTAGAATTCGTCTTTATATTTTATTTTATCATTATTAAATTGACGGCCGGTAATTGAGGTTTTTTAAATTAACACATAATTTATTATAAACAAGTTTCAAGTTTCATTAATATAAAAATTGAAAACAAAACTTCCAGTTTCTTCAACGCTTCTCCTTATTAAGAATAAATATTTGATAGCCATCAAATGAATATAAAAAAGCTTCCAAGTCTTGTTTGATTAATTAAAATCGTGTTTTTAACTGTCATATTTGGTACCGTTGACCGCCTTATGTGTATTATCCGGATCAAAGTCAATAATTTTTATGTCAGCTCGTAATACATTTGGTGTATTCAAATTAATATGTTTCGTGTATTCAAATTACATAACCGGTTTTTTTTCATGCATTATTTTAGCTCGAATCAAATCTGCGATAAAATTTAATAGCGGAATCGAGTAAAAACTTTTTTTGCATTTTTATTAAACTTACCCGTACAACAGGATTCGATGTTTTAATATTCACCTGTATGCAGTAGCTAAATTGACCTATACATGCAAAAGAGGTTAAATCCACATTGTACTTTGAGATATTTCGGTAAATAAGATTTAGGAGAAGAATATATGTTGTGGCAATGTGTGACAAAGTTATTAGGAATAAAAATGAATGTTAAGTAAGATTTAGGAGAAGAATATATGTTGTGGCAATGTGTGACAAAGTTATTAGGAATAAATATGAATGTTAAGTAAGATTTAGGAGAAGAATATATGTTGTGGCAATGTGTGACAAAGTTATTAGGAATAAATATGAATGTTAAGTAAGATTTAGGAGAAGAATATATGTTGTGGCAATGTGTGACAAAGTTATTAGGAATAAATATGAATGTTAAGTAAGATTTAGGAGAAGAATATATGTTGTGGCAATGTGTGACAAAGTTATTAGGAATAAATATGAATGTTAAGTAAGATTTAGGAGAAGAATATATGTTGTGGCAATGTGGGACAAAGTTATTAGGAATAAATATGAATGTTAAGTAAGATTTAAAAAATCATGGTTTGAGAATGTAGAACGAATGAATAAAAATGTAAATAAATATGCAATGTAGAAGGCGTGGTCGACTAAGATCAAGTAAAGTAACTATGGAGGGATAAAGTGAATGCTATCTTGAAAGAAAAAAATGTTAAGTCAGAAAAATATTAGCAGTTGTATGAGGTGTATGGATGTAGAGTCGCGATGTGAAAGTTTCGTGATCTGTTCTCTTTGCCTACCCTGACAGGGAAACGGCGTGATTGTATTTACGGATGTTTGAGTTTATGTAGATTTAATATTGAAAAACATCGGCTTCTCATTAGTTCGAATGTGTATTCTCAAAAGTACCGATTGTGTCTCTTTGTTTCTCTATGTTTAATATACTTGAGTAAAAATACAGTTTTTATCAAATTAATTAAAAAGCCAACCCTGTATTATCAAAAGCTGCTTAGCACATAATCCGCAAACCACAAAATGATTAATTCAATGTAGTATATTAAATGCGATCGTTGCGTCGAATGCATGGAAAAACAACATATCACACAACAAAGTATGATGACATCAGGAATAAATGCGGATTGATAGAAAATGCAGTGTTTAAAATGATAAAAAAATAGTAATGAGATGGTTTAGCCACATAGAAAGAATAAATTGTAAAAATTTTACAAAAATAATCTATACAAGCAGTAGGTATAGAAGGTACAAGAAATTTGAAACCTAGAAAAAAGTGGCACGACCTAATGAATCAAATTCTGAAAAAAAAAATAAGAGTGAAGAGAAGAGCCTTTGTAATAAAATATTATTAATGACAGGGTGGGGTGTATTGATTTGACAGAAACGAAAGATATTTGCCAGGATAGAATGAATTGGAGATCGGGGTAGGAGTGACATTACAACATATTCGCCATAAGACCAGACCATGGATAGTGTAAATGACATGTTATTTAGTTTAACGGACTCACCTGAGAAACACATAGTGATATACTAAAAAATATTGGGGAAGTAAACAAAGTCGAGTATTTGGTTTTTATTTCAAATCTCCAATTCATTCTATCCTGACATATCTTTCGGTTCTGCCACGTCCATATATACCTCGTCATGCACAATATTCTATTATGAAGGTTTTTCACTCTTCATTCAGAATTTGATTAATTTGGTCATGCCACGTTTTTCTTGGTCTTTCCAACAATCCCTTATCTTCTGTACCACTGGTAGATATTATTTTTTGTTAATCATTCGTTATTCATTTTTTATATGTGACCGAACCATCTCAATACCCCTTTTTCATCTTAAGCACTGTATCTTTTTACGATTCGCATTATTTTCTCATGTCTTCATTCTGTGATACATATTTTTTTCACGTATTCGACGCAACGCTCTCGTTTGTACCGCATTTGACATACTACAATGATTTGAGTTTATGTTAATTAATATAGAAGTCAACGAAATAGAGTTTTTTTTTGTCTAAAATCCATTAATTATCGTTTTCCACAAAGTGACGTCTAAACTATTTAAACAAAAGTATAAATCTGTTGTTTCTGTTTAATCCTATATGGATGGGGCGTGATGGTGATATTAAATTATGAAAATCACTCCTCAAAAATACCCCTCTTTTATATCTGCACTTGACTCATATTGAGCAAAGTTTGGCAACGATTTTATTGACACCATCTAGAATCACCCCTCCCGCTTCCCAAGATTGTATGAATGGGGAACAGGCACTTTGCCAATCAGGCAATTGTTGCCGTCGTTTGATAAGCAGCCAACTGGTTAAGTGGCAATTACCGACAGTTAGCCGCTAACCGACCGATGCGCGATGGGCCTAACTGGTGGACGCTCGTTTAACCGGCAATTAGGGGATATTTTAGTTCTGTATGTACTGATAAATGGCTTGTGGAACAGTCATGCGGGCTGCAATCAGAAAACACCATGGCTTTGATTTGATTGTCAGTTGATACATCTATACTATATTCTTATTATTGATGAATCATATTCTGTCAATTCATCTTATTCATTCGTGCCCCTTAATATATTCGATTCGCTCATGCGGACATATTTGAACGTCCGTGATGTAGTTGGTAAGACGCCTGTGTTCTGATCCGAAGGACGTGGGTTTTATTCCCGTTGGTACCCAATTTTATTAAAAAGGGTTTCAATCTTAAGGTATCATGAACATATTTCTAGTTCGTTGGAAGAGATCGTTACACGACAATAAAGTAATACTGTCGTTGTCAATATTATTGTTTTTTTTTTATACGAGTATCATTCAATTGATCGAACAATCAACCAGACTCATCTTATTAGGTTTTGATAATGTTCAGTTCGAATATACAAATTTATTTTGTATGTAACAATCCTAATCCTCCTTATTTTCTTCGTGAAAAATCAACTTAAATGTTAAGCATGGAGGCTCTTCGGTTTGGGAAACTATTGAATATACCATCATATCTCTCTTCAAAACTGACCCACTTCCAATTTATAAAACACTTTTTTTGGTTAAAATATAATTGTGGAATCCACATGCAAAACGATACTGTATTTTCTTAGAACAGGGTCACATAATATATATTGAGAAAAATATCCTAGTTCCTTCATTATGTTTCTTTGTTGGGTGGACTTGGTCAACATAAATTTTATGTTTAATCATATTGAGAAGAGCTTTTATTAAAATGAAGTCTCATTTTACAAGCGCCAGCTTGGAATTCAATGTGTGCATTCCTCCCTCTATGGGATGGAGTCGTGGATACTGAACCAAAAAACATCACGATCGGATCGAGGCTTTTAGAGTTTGATCTACAGCCGTATCCTCAAGATTTTCCGGAAATATCGTGTGGAAAAAAATATTTGTTTGTAAGGATCAAGACGTGTTTAAAACTGTCAAGTTCCAGTACCTCGGTCACGTAATAAAAGGCGCAACACATGTTATAACACAACTAATCGTCCAGGAAAAATAAAAAAAGGCAAACGAGGCAGAGGATGATGTGCATCCCTTGTGTCAAGAACTTGCGGGGGTGGTTTGTGTACAGTTCTATTTATGTTAGGTGTTCAGGGTTAGAATTTCCATGATGATGGCCAACCTCCGATTTGATACGGCATCTCAATAAGAAAAAATCAAGGCTGTATGATACAGAAACAAGTTTTTCTTATACGAGTATCTGATATATAGTTATATTTGACAACTATAAATTCGTTCCATTGTCAGTAAAAAGGTTTTGTCATTCATTTTATTATTTTCATAATCAAATGAAAATATACCTTTATTTAAAAAAAAATGTTTATTAAATCGGCAATCGCTTTCATTTTCCAACACTAAAACATACATTTAATTCTGAAAATTTCATTGAAATTATTTCACTAGTTGTACATATTTGCATTTCGAAAGCTTAATATTGATAAATCAATGCATATTTTCAGCCTCAATTTCAATGGGATATTGCTAATAATTTAGTTTCGCAGAAAAATGATTTCTGCATGGTTTGTTTTTGAAAAGCCTTTACATTTTTAATTGGATTTATTTGGAATTTCATTTCCCATTTTAACTTTTGTTTCAATAAAATTTGTATATTAAATTTTAAGCTATTATGACCACCCAAATGTGCAATAATATTTTAATCAACCAAAATTACGTGACGAGATAAAAGTTACACTTCACAGAATTTACGTTTTTTTAGTCATTACTTATACACATACGATTACGCCATTTCCCTATTGAGATAGGCAGAGAGGACAGAGAGCAAAATTTTCCTATCACGGCATATTTTCATCACTTCCTCCAGATTCGTACGTCTTCTCACATAGCTCCTTCTGTTTCTATTTCTTCTTACCTTTCCTTCTTTCAGTTCACTTGGTTAACCCATACCGTTCTCGGTCGTCCTCTTCCACCATTCACGCTTATGCTTGAATTATAAATTTGTTTAGTCAGTCTTTCGTCAGACATTCGTTACATGTGTAACCCATCTTAACATGCTTTTTTTCATCCTTAACACATTAGTTTTTAGCTCGCATTCATCAGTAATAATTATATTTCTTAATCTGCCATCCGCACACTACATATTCTTCTCAGTGCATGCATTTTCACTTCATTTACTCGGCTTCTTAATTTTCCACGTCAACGTTTTACTTCCATTTGTCAATGTTGGCATTAATACGCTATTGTGATTCATTATTTCATTTGATATTATATATTTTTTAAATCTATCATTTACTTAGTTTTTAAATTGGTTATAGTAAAATTTGTACAATGAAACCAAATTTTATATTGTCATTCTTTACGCTTTTTCCCTTTGGAGCAGGCATATTGAATAGATCCACTCTTTTCTGTCTGTGCACAGAAGTTTTGCCTCATTCATATATCTTATTATACATGCTCTAAATAAATTTAAATAGATTCTCACTTTTTAGATAAATACTTTGAAACTGGTCCATGTTGCATGCTTAGTAGGTAACTGTTTTAACTGGTTTGGAATTTTAAAATGCATGTTATATTATAATTTATATAATATATTTGAATTCTTATTTAATGAAATTTTTATTTTGATATTTAAAATTAAAGACTGTATTTCAAAAATATTTCCCCCTTTTTTTCAATGTTTTTTTACATAAATTAACAGTTTTGAAAATAAATAATTGTTTATTTTTTTACATAATTTTTTAATCTTTGAAATAAAACTATAATCAAACAAATCCTTGTATTTTTAAATTATAAAATTCATTTTCGTAAATAAATCATATAAGAATTAGTTTAATACATGGTAGTAGTATATGAGTGTTAATGGTTTTTTTATTTTATTTTTCAGTACTATGAAATGTCATATGGTCTCAATGTGGAAATGCACAAACAGGTTTGTTTAACATTTTTTTAATAAATCTTTACTTTTCATCTTAATTTAAGATAATTTAATTTATTTTTAAATAATGTACCTTTTTAATATATTTTAGATTGCAAATAAATTTTGCGGTTTCCTCACTAATGAACTTCGTTAAATATTAAAAAAGACTCAATATTGTATACTTATTCAATCAAAACATGAATCGATTATAATGTATATATTTTATTAATATATCATTCTAAAACAATACAATTGATCTTATTTTCAATTTAATACTTACCAAAAAAAATTTTTATTTGTAACGTTTTTATTCAATCGTATGGTATACCTCAATATATAGTATCTGAATTGATGATACTGACATGTTGAATGGTCGGAAGACAGTATTGTCTTTGGACCCAGTAATCGAGCCTTAGGGCTAAGAACTATTGGAGTAGGCAAGTAACTCATAGTTCGTAAGTGATGGAAATACTTCCGCGTGTGGAATATCTTAACTTTTTAAAGAATGATACTAACGATATGTTAATGATGAACCCTTTCGAACATTGATAAAGGTAACTCAGGATTTTATACATTTTTTTTTGTGTTAGCACTCCTCAAGGCTGTTATATAGGACCTTTACTTGAAGTTATAAATCAAATAAAAAACTTACGACGTGTATTTATTGAGAATAATGTTTATAAAACAATAAATAAGTATAATTCAATACAATTATGTTAAAAGGCTTCAATTGTAAATATATATATATATACTTTGATTCTTTGCTTTTTGGTTGTCATCGCATATTGAACATGAAACCCCCGAATAAAATACTAATATCTTACCAACTAGACTACGAAAGGTCGTGTTTCTTGATGTTCTTCTATTAAAATTTCCTTCAATATCTTGCGTAACCTCAGGTCCGATCTGTCAAGACCAGATCTTGTTCTAGTATAATACCATGCATAAAATATATCAAATGAATACCATCGTCTTCCCCGTACTCTAAATACACCATATTTTTAGAACTAATATATTTTATTAATATGTTATACTACAAAATAAAATGTCCCCCTTTTTATTCGTTTCGTTTTTTATATAATAGTATTATTTGTTATTTATTGTAATTTGTTTGGCCCAACACTATTTATTCCACTCTATATAACGGTATAACCCTACCGGTTTCAAGGTTTCAATCTCAACAAGTGTTGTTTGTGCTCCCCTGATGATGAAGTGAAAACCTTGAAACTGGTAGGGTTATACCGTTACATAAAGTGGAATAAACTGTGTTGGACTAATCAAATGACAATGTCTTTAAACCTCCACAGTGTTAATAATGCCTTAACTATAAATAATATATTTGTTATTTAATATGTATCTTCTTTTCTCAATTCGTTTCTGCCGTATATTCAAATGTTCAGGTTTCTCATCTACGTTACTCAGGAGTATTAACAGTCTCATCATGACAAATTTCCCCCATCTCCTCGAGAATGAATACATTGGACATTATTTTATGACGTGATTGTAAGTGTGGACCACTCCATACGACCACAAAGGGGAATTGATTCAAGTCCACCTGTGCAAGGCGTGAGTACTTGCGTCCGTGCAAAGTCGGAAAGTCAAATTGAAACAAGTTCATGAGTATATCAGCTAGTTAACGTTAATTTATACTGAATATTTACCATTTGCACTTCAATGTAACTGTTGGAGTGATGCAACGAACGCCTCGAATGATATGGGCGTTAATTTCAATGACACTGTCACGCAATTTACATATATCCACGGTGTTTTGCGCTGTGATGATCACTTTGCACCAAACTAGATTGCCAGTGAATTCTGATGCGATTGTCTTTTACCATCTAAGTTTTGTTGATTGGTACACATTTAATCTTCTGTTTTGTGATTTATCTTGTAACGTTTAGGAAAAATTCTTTTATTTTTTTGTACAAAAATGTTTTAATGAGTTTTGGGCACCAAAACTCATTAAAACATTTTTGGTGATGGTGCCCAAATTTGAAATAAAATAAATTTCTTGGGTTCGATTATCGGCGGATCCCAAATTAGTTTCACTTTGAAATATTTTTTCATCTCAATTTGGTGTCATGGCGCTTATTAACTGTTAAATAAGAGTTCTGAATCTATATTGTTACTGTTTATTGCTCTGAATACAATATTTTTAAAAAGACACCCACTTCAATATTGTGATATTACAATATACATTAATACTTAAAAAAAAAACACGTACCATAACGTAATATTTCTTCTCGGGGTAGGCAGACAAGAGAGAGTGCTAAAATTTTCGATACCGACTTACTATACATATTTTGCTAGGCTAGCAACAAATACAGGATTGGGCACTACCAATCCTGTGGAATGACATCTATCAAACATGTCTAGTATGGCCTTTATGTTTTGCCTACTCCAAATCCATGTCCGAGCACTTTCTCTTGCAGCTCCTTCGACTTCTCTTACTTTTCATTACCTAATTTATTAATTTTATTCACTAGATCTAACAATTATTTCTTTATACATTCAAACATTGATTTGGCGATAGTATTATATCATCATATGATGATAAAAAATATATAATAACATAGATTATACATATATACCATCACACCATTTCCCTGTTGGAGTATGCAGAGAGGACTGTGCGCCAGACTTTTCTATCGTGACACACATATTCAGCCTTTTCTAGACTAAAACGTCTTTTCATATAACTCCAACGAATTCTCTGTCTTTTTACATTTTTTCAAAATATCATTCACTTGATTAAATATTTGATTAATATTTGTTTTGATATTCTTTCTTTATTCATTTGTTCTACGTGCACAAACCATATATCCTTATAATATGAAAACATAAAACTTAATGCCAAATTCAAATGTGTATTATTGGGTTAGGTATAACATTCCTCATCCCGAAGTGTTAACTTAAAAAGTATTTTTCTCATCCGTCTGTCTCTCCTCCCCTTGTCCAGATGAGGGTGATCTGGTGGCTATTTCCATATCTGATAAGGGCGAGGCGAGGCCGCACGACCGACAATAGTATCCCAGGCAGCATTATTTATTCCTGTTTACACGGTGGGCTGCGGCTATCTGGCAAAACTACGGCCCCCGGATTCCGTGCCGGCCAAATTAGACGAATTTATTCATGAAAGGGTCTCGTTACCCCTCTTTGTTCGGACCCTAGTACTTCTGTATCTCAAACTGTGGTTCGGTACACATACGTATGATACCGTTCAATCTATCTGAACTGGATATTAGGATATTTATTTAATATGTATGCATTTTTATTTTATTAAATAACTATTGAAATCGATATATAAACTAGGAAACTGCAGTGTATCGACAGTCCCGGGTTTCCAAGTTTCAATCGGACACCGAAAGGTCTCATTTTCGCAGGTCTACTTTCACGCATCTTAGTAATTCATCTAAACTTTCTTTTCTTAATTTTACTGACTATATAAACTGCCATCATGCCTTTTTTATGCCCTCGTTTCTTCTTTCATACATGTGTACCATGCATTTTTTTAGAAAACACGTAAAATGTGTATATGTAAGACTCCACACGTAGTAAAATCACAAGAATATCATTGTGATTTTAGTTTGTGTTGATAATGCAACTGTACTTATTGACCAACGATAAGAGAGAACGATATTTTAAAGTTTGAGGTTCAGTTATTTGTACAACGAACCCCGTCCGCTGAACCTTGGAAGGGTTGCTCACTATTAGGGGAGATTTTTATTCAAGGGCCGGAATAATCTTTTGATTAAACAGCGCGCCGCGCGGACGCGCGTGTTCAGTGTTCAGTGCTCGAGGCTCGCTTTTCTCCCCTGCGCCATTATTTTATTACTCCGCACCCTTGCTCACTTTTCCCTTATTCTCTTTAACCCTAAGCGCGCCACTCACCATAATTATATCAGATGTGTAATGCCAAGTTTTACATACATACCTCTTATTGCCATATTGTTTTGGGATTGCCACGAGAAGTGCAATATTGAAAGAACAGCGGCAGTAGGCGATATAGTGAATGGTGAGTTATACGAAATTTTTACCGATCGGAGTATTTTAAGAGGAGCAAATCTGTTTGTTTTGGTCCCAACATAAGGAACCTCCGTGGCCTAGTTGGTAAGACGCTTGTCTCCTAATTCGGGCATTGCGGGATAGATTCCTATTGGACCCCAGATTTTTTTAAAAGGATCACAGTCTGATTTTCACTTAAGACCTTGAGAGATTGTCATATGACAATAAACCCGCTAGGTTGTACTGTATACAACAAAAGCGTATTATAATTACAATTATAAGTTTTCAAGTAAAACTTGGACGTGGCAAAAAATTATGAAGGTAAGATAAATGCGGTAGAAATGAGACCGTTGCATAAAATGTGTGTAAATGTACAGCAGATAATGGTGAAATTAGGAAAGCATGTGAATGTAAAGAAGATGCAGTGATTAAGATGAAGAAAAAATTAATGATGAAAGATTAACAAAAAAATATCTATACTAGTAGTATAGACGGTATGAGATGTTTGAGAACCTAAAAAACGTGATACGACGAAATTAACGATGAGGGAAACGTGATAATTAGAGTATGCATGACGAGGTGTATATACATGCCAGAATCGAAAGATGTGTGCCAAAATAGAATGAAGTGTACATCTCTTCTATCTGCCTATCCCAATAGAGACATGGCATTATAACGATGATGATGTTATCGAAGAACTTGAGCCTCTATGTTGATATCGTTCTACTTGAAATGATCTAACTCCTGTCTGCAGTTCCCGCGGTTCTATTAGAACATATGATACATACCATCACACGATTTCCCTGCCGGAGTAATCAGGGAGGACAGAGCTCCAGACTTCGCCGCCTATATCCTTCGCCTCTTTTATATCCATACAACTCTTTCGATTTCTCTTCTTTCTTATTCTTCTTTCAAAACATTATTCACATGATCCAACCATGCTTTTGTTGCTCTTCCTCCACCACGTCTTTCACTCACATTTGCATTATATATTTGTTTATAATTTCTTCATTAATTCGTTCTACGTGTCCAAACCATCTCAGAGTGCTTTTCTTCATCTTACTCAATATATCAGTTTTAAGTTCACATTCATTGCTCGATATATCAATCAATAAAATATAAATTAAGAGGAAATATTGGAATCTGTTTTGTTTAAACTTCAATCAATAAGATTGCACTGTACAGTTGATCTCTCATTGTTTATTTTACATTTGTAATGCATTTATTTCTATCCAACCAAATATATGTTATAATACTGTTTATGAATATGCATTTTTTTATTACCATCGGGAATCAAAAAACTAAACCTTTAAGTTAAAGACTTATTAAAACTTGATCACAAATTTGCGAAAAATGTGTTATTCTTGAAATATTAAATAATTTAAAATATTTGTAGAACCGTGTCTAACGCGCTTTACACTGTTTACCCCTTACCCGAATTCTCTGACCGTTACCCCTTTCCTCTCGGTAAGAAGGGGAATGACGGGTGGGTTGTTTGCTGTTTTATTGGGCCTCATTAAAACGTGAAGGGTAAAAATGTTGTTAAGTTAAGAGGATATCGATTGAGAGCACCCGCGGAACTAATCGCTTTTTGTATCAATCTCTTGATTTCCGATGCCCTAATTTCATAATTTACTCTCGGCGACTCGGCACGTTTGGGAGTTGGTGAGGTTTATAATTAGTGAGGAAAATATTGCAGGATTGAACCGATTGTTATTGATTTAAAAAAAAAAATTTCGTCATAAAAAGTGCTGATAAAGAAAGACCCGAATTCATTGTCCGGAGTAAATACTAGTTTCTAACCTTAAAAATCGTAATTTTGTATTCAGAGTCGGACCTCATGCCTTGCATACTTGAAACTGTTGTAATCAAACCAGGTGACTTCCTTATTTAATGAAGCTACGTTAATTTGTATGTAATTAATTTTAAATACTTATTCAGTAAAAAATAGTTTCGATATTATATTTAGTGTAAGGGTTGGACACATTTTGGCCAATGCGTTTGTGACGAATATTATTTATTGATATTTTTGTTATCTGCGTATTCGAGATGTGTAAAGAACATTTTTGCTATCTGCGTATTCGAGATCTAGGGATATGTTAACAAATATCTTGATTCAAATGAGTAAACATAAAATTTGAACCGATTATTAACCCGTACCCGTGTCCTAGTAGGTAAGACGGCTGTATCCAAAAATAAAAAGCCCAACATGTGCAAGTGCTGTTATTTCTTCACGTGCAAAGTAGTATTGCCAACATGTGATGATGAACCGTGAGGCACGATTAAGACTCCCGGAAACGCTCTTCGATGTATCTGAATCACCCATATTTGGATATGTTAAAGGGTACTCATACGGATGAATTGTTTAGGAACACGTTTTTTCAATAATTTTGAGTTTTTATTTCTTAATTGTAATTGGAAGTAAAAAAGTGTAGTTCGGTACTGCCACCACCTACTCTGTTATTGGTGACAAAATAAGCCCCATCTAGCGCGATCTACATTAGAAGACCGAAACCTTCTTTATTTACTGTGAGTGCGAGGTCACTTAGTGACGAAGAAGGATCTGCGCATAGGGACTACTCTGGTAGCGACACATCTAAGTGTCAAAAAAAGACTAACGACATACATAAGGCCCGACGTCACAGAAGGGAAATGACTTGTAGCGCAGTAAATAGGTTTATAAAGCGGCTTAATGCCTGAAGTTTAAATAGCCAGCGAGTAACCAGTACTTTCGTAAACAAGTTGCAATGCAGCAAATCTATCCTTTGACGCTAACATATCGGATTAGATGATCGGTCCGAAGATGTACCGATGTAAAGCTGAATGGAATAAACAAGTGCAATGAAATGAATACAAATTAAAAAGTGGATATTGTGAATTCGCAATTTTGGCATTCAGCACTGAAGGCGATATTCCAATAAAGGTGCTACGTTTCAGCACTGCAGGATCTGTTCACTCGCGACACTGTCCTAATAAATTTCCGATGATCTTAATTAAAGTTCCTTGCCTGTGCTTCCGCATAAAAACCACTACCTAAGGGTGACTAAGTCATCATTATCATCACCGCAACGCCATGTCACACACATCTTTCTTTTCTGCCACGTTCATATACCGTGTCATACATATTCTTCTATTATAGATGCTTTTCAAGTAAGAAGTGTTTTATGACTTTGTTAATTTGATAAATACCTCAAAAGTATTTATTTATATAGTGCTTTATTGTATAGTGTACAATCGACGGGTTTATTGGCATGTGGCAGCCACTTGTAACTAATTATAAAATTGTTTAAAAAAATATGTTAAAAATAGAATATTTACATTTTTGACGAAGAGAAAAAAAATTTAAATGCAACAAACAATAAATACAAATTTAACAAGGGCATCGGTGGCCAGGAGAAGGAAAGGGAGATTGGGAAAAGGATAATGGAAAACCAGATAAATATCTTATATCACTGAAGGGAGATGTAATGTTTTTAATTCGCGTTTTGAATCACGTCGATGGCCAAAAGTAAGGAAATTAAAATCAAATAAAAAAATCTAAATAAGTTACTGTATATTTTATTATTATTTTTTAGCATTTTAAGTCAAATACGATATGATACGAATTATTATCTCCCGTGGTCGAGCATGATACTGCCATGTTATGGATGAAAAACACCTGTGCGTTTATTGTGTACAAGTTGTTGCACTTTATCAAGCAAACAATCTTAATAGATCAAACCCAAAATTACGAAGATCAAGGCAATTAAACTTCTAAGATGATTGACAGGTTTAATTTGTTGGTTACACTACATTACTATCATATGTACGCTTATTTTCATAAAATTGAAATGGTTACTTTTTAAAACTGTATTAATTTTTATCACAGTTTATTGTATTTTCTATATGGAACTTTATATGCAAAAAGAAACCAACCCAAAAACACTTTCTTTTTCTTCTTTTATTAGTCCTGTTGTTTATGACGAAGTATTTTCCTGGTGAATCCGGAACTGAACGATAATTCGCATTCATTCCCCCCGGTAGTGCAGCACTCGATGGAGAATTAGTCTCCGAGTAAGTTTATCCAGCTTGGTGGAGACTTGCTCAATACTTCCATTATCTTTGGTTTATTTAATATATCTGATAAGTAAACCTCAACCTGTATATTAAAAAAAAATACATTCAGTTTAATTGGTATTTCAATGTTAAAGAACGTCATTTAAAAAAAAAAGTTGTTTCACACAAAGTGCCTTAAGGTTTCACTCGACTATTCTTGAACCCTTAATGTGTATTACTACTAGTCCTTATAAAATAAATTATATTTTTAGAATATATTTTAAACTGCATTTTATTCACCCCAAATACGTACTGACGAGCATCTCGCTAATATTATTGACATCAGTGTATCGAAATATAGGGATGGGGTTCAAAGAAAAAAGTGGGGGCGGTCGCATACAGCAGGTGGCGTGGGAGATGGATGGATAATTTTATAATTATCCCTAATTGTGTTTTTTTTTGCTTGCGTGCGTTGCAGATAAGGGTGGGTTGGTTGACGCTTAACACTTTGTTTATATTTGTACGTTTTTTTCAATTTGAACATGTATTATATATTCGACAGATTAAATGTAAATTTTACGAATTTTAGTGTAAGAAAAAAATATATCGAATGCGAGTGTCGATTAACTTACGTTGTGTATAACAAATAAAGCATTATTAATGAAGAACGTATTAAAATATTAGATGATCGAATAGTGGTTTAGACATTTCGAAGGGATGGGTGATGAAAAACTGTCTAAATATATTTAAAATGCAAATAAGTGGAAAAGTGTAGACATTCCCAATGACAGCAGTTACCACCTATATATTGATATGCTCATTGCTTTTATTTTAATAATAGTGGAATACATTTTTAAATTGTCATTTTGCTGTCATTTAACAGAAGTGAGAGTAGAGGAAGACTGAGAAAAGTATGGTTCGATCAAGGTTACGAGTATACAATTTTAAAAGAAGGAAATGTAAGGACTAAGATAAACCGAAGGAACTGTTTGAGAAAATGTAGAGTAGGCAAAGGAAGTATGTCGTGATTGGCTAGTTTGGTGCTCTGTCCTCTCTATCAGCATCCTTTCAGGGAGTCCCAAGCTATTCTCATAAGATGTTGGACTTTCTCTGCTTTTTATTTTGTCCCACTAATGTTTTCTATTTTATAATACTTTTTGCATTTTGTGATCGTTTTAATCTAGATTTTAAACCAGATAGGAATTGTGTTGTTTTTTGTTCTGATTAGTACTAGATTGATGCGCTGTCGGTTAGCTAATTGGTTGAGTAATTCTAATCAATCAGGTGTCCTTAGTTCTTTTTTAAGAGGATTTTGGACTATTTCACTTTCAGACTTTGTAACAACATTATTAATGGTTTTAATTGTAAAATGTTAATATTTGACACTCACGTCTAAAATTAATTTGAACGTAATATTATGTATTATATTCACAAATATTAATTACCAACTCTCTTGCCTCAATTTTTACATGCAACTTGTATTGTATCGTATATAGCACAACGTAACGGACTTATTGCCATGTGGCAATCTCTTCCAACCAACCAGAAGTACAATCAAAACTCCTTTAGTGAAAAATAGACTGCAATTTAAAAAAAAAAAATGTTCTTGCGGGATTTAAATCCGCAACCTCCGTGTTGGGAGACAAGCGTCCCACAAACCAGGCCACGGGTGTCGGTCGTCAAATTGTGTATAGTGCTTTTGTTTTATTTACTTCAAACTGTGTATGGACATGGAAGGAGCGAAATATGTGTGAAAAGATAGAATGAAGTGCATATCTGTTCTCTCTGACTAACCTAATAAGGCATGACGTTATGGCGGTGATGATGATAGTTATCTTTTTTCTAAATAAATCTACGTCATCTAATTTATTTTTTCCGTAATCAATTTTAGACCATATAACTTAAAAATTTGATAAGTTTCTTCGTCTATCATGGACACCATATATCATCTGGTCCCCCAGGTCCTTGGATTTTTAACAAAAATTATCCTGGCAACAGTTGCAGCAGATTTCATGTATTGTTTGTTGTGCGATGAGGGTATGGTGTTGGCTGACCTCTATGGACGAGCTCGTGTTGGGGCTCCCCAAATGCCTCATGAAAATGAGTACAATAAAATGATGTACCGCTTAGTCCTCGGTATTGTTCAGCACCCTTCCTTTGTAACAGGAGGGTCGGTGCGGAGCTGAATTAGGTTATCCGTTAAAATATGAAGGACTACGACTTTGAGGGTGGTTTCAATTCTGGATTATAATGTTTCAAAATATATACAATAATTTTATCAAAGGTTTTAACTTTAGCTTTTTGTACTTCCATATAAATAAACTAAACTAGTAATGGGATTTTACTTGCAAGTGTTATAGTATATAACACTTTTGTTATTTACCATATAATCTAGCGGGCTTATTGTCATATGGCCATCTCTTCCAATCAAATAAAGGTGTTAAAGTGACATTGAGGGAAAATCGGACGGAAAAGCGTGCATTTAGAAAAATACATGGAGTGACAATGTATGGCAGAATACGGTATGACCTGATAAGGGGTGAACTTTTATGTAAAGTAAGATGAATACGAGTACGTTAAGATGGTTTGGGCATGAAGAAAGACTGACAAAACAGATATACATTACATATGTGAGTAGGTGTATGAGAGGAAGATCAAGGAAAGTAAAGTTGGATCATGTGAATTATATTCTGAAAGAAGGAAAAATTAGAAAGGTATAGAAATTCTAGAGGTTGTGTGAAAAGGTGTATGGTGTGGAAAAGACTAAGAGTGTGTGTCGAGTTAAGCAATTTTGGCGCTTCTATTCTCTCGGCCTACCCCGACAGGAAGTAGTGTGATGGTATGTATGTAATGATAAAAAAAAGGTTGAGAAATAAAACTTGTTAATCAGGTTAATTATGCCCAAAGACAAAACATTTACATTTAAACGCGTGATGTTGACTAAAATATAGGTGGAAAATCATCTTGTTTATATATTCTGATGTAATAATAAAATATCATACATGAATTATGGGATTTCATCAAAAACTCACAGTAGAAAACTTTTACTAAATTTACTAAAATTTTGTATTGTTGATACGAGTACAAATATCGTAAGTATTAAAATCGCTTTTCAATCAACATACTTGATAAATAATATCAACTATTTTGCGATTTTCATGGCGATATATACGAGTATATGTGAAAGTAATATTTTACGGAATATTAAATCATGGGCGTAATAATGTCTGTCGCCGGACCTGTTGGGATCTTCCGATTTTACGTTCGACTGATCGCAGTGTCGGCGTAAAGGTGTCCAATTTTGTGCGCGCATTATGAATGGAATTAAACGATTTTTTGTTCCTTTTAGAAAGGGGTCGGGTTTTGCGCCCGGGGCAGTTAGAGGGTGAGCGATCGCATCTAGATTAATGCTGTTAAACGTATTATGATTGAAAATTTCAACCTATTATTATTTGATACGGTATATTATTTAGATATATATATGATGGTCTCCTTTCGTGGTTTTCGGATTTTATTTATTTATATTTGTTTTTTTTTATTCTTGTTTAAAAATCAATCGTATTGATATATCTTCATAGTCTATTGGTTTATTCAACCACTTGAAAGTATCGCGCCCGATCACTGATGTTGAATATAATAAATATTATAATTTTCCCGTTTTTTTGTATACAGGTATTTGAAACAATATTTATTTTATAGTTAGAGGGGGACATGGAACTTTGCCGAATGTCGCCAGTTCGCATCTTGTGCTGAGTTACTTCACTCGAATGAAACAGGCCTATTATTCGGAGGTATAAGAATATATATGATTCCAATATATTCCACATTTCTGGACCAGAAATGTGGAATATATTGGCATTCCAGATAAAATTCCACATTTCTGGACATCGTTTAGACAGAGAAACAAAATGTATTTCTTATCACAATTGCTTCCAAATGAAATTCCAAGATTGAAGGACAGACAAATTATTTAAAGGTTGAAGAAGTGTGTGGAAGGAATTGAAAGTAACTTAATATTAATAAGAAATACCCAATAAATCTTTAAAAAAGGCAATACTTCATGTTGAGTACATTAATAAAAAACATGTCTTCAGAACAGGGTATCGCATTGAAGGGGCCAACGTATTAAGGTTAAAAAATAAATAATAAAGTTTGAACATCGTAACCGTTTGACATTCACTGACCGCATTTGAAAAGCACCGTCCCCCAAAGTGAGTGTGTAACATATTTATGTTGATCCCTTATTTCGTTTCCCTTGTACCGGGCTATGTGGGGGGTGACGGGGTAAAGTGAGGGGAAGCCCCAACTCCCCCCAGATTGTGGAGCTGGGCGCGGGGGGTGTGGGGCATAAAGCGCAACTGAATTGTTTTATTTAAAAGGGGCCCCAATCCCCCCGAGGCGGACGTAAAATACCCCATTTTATCGCCGTGCCCCGACCGGAGGGTGTCATGTGGGGCGGCGGTTCATTTTTTAAGGGTGCTTTTTATTCTGACAATATTCGTTTTGTATTCAAGCGGAAGGGTGAGATGAACCGATTTGATATTGCCCTGTAATCGAAGTGTTGTAGGAATGGGCGACGTAAAAATTGGGGAATATTTCAATGAGTTATAAATTATATGTTTTACACGTTTCAATATTTTTTTCATTGAAACAGGTAAAATATATGAAAAGTGTTAATATATCTTTAACAAAATATGGCAAAATAAAAAAATATATATGTATATGTCGACAGCATAAAAGATAAAATATAAACGAGCTTAGTCATTTAATTTAGTTTTGTCCCGCGTACCATCGACGACTGAGATCGTTAAGTGACATTCCTATTACGTATTTTGTTGCTTAGAAGCCGGTTTTTGGGTAGTCCATCACTTTCGGGTAAAACTTTACGCTAAACAATACTAAAATATATATTTTTTATCTTCAGTTGCTGTTTGCATTTTACGAAACATATTGATATTTTTAGCTCTTTAGTGTGCGTCATCAATTTTTGAAATATCGCAACGAAAGATTAGAAATTGTAGGACTTGAAGCTGTTATATGGATTATAGTTTTCATATTGGACTTCATTTATTTAGTGGTTATTTATTTTCAAACGTATATCCTGAAGTGCAAAGTCTGTTGAAAGTTTGGCGCCTTGAGCAACTGCCTAAATCTGACTCACCAAGTTTCCACCCCAAGTTTCATTCAATTGTTGCAACTGCATGAAGAAAATCACGTTTTTTTACTGTACTGCTGGTCTCAAAATTGTTGCCATTTTAGCCGGGCTGGTGATATTTATCAATTCGTATTTTATTTTATTATTATGTATGTTTATTTATCGACCATTAATAGATTTCAAAAGTAATAACCAAATAAGAATTTTGAGTGCATGAATATAAATACAACTTGTCATAAAAATATAAATTTTAAGTATTTAACTGCTTGTTACTATGTTTTAGCGAGCGGAATGAAATACGAGTATTTCGGTCACATAACGCGCGAAAGCTGTACTAAAACACGCTATATGGATGTACTCGTAATTATGCAAAAAAAGGCTCCAATCCACATGTTGACTGTTTGTAGAGATTTTAATGGATAAAAGTTTGTTTAATTTAATCAAAATGTAACTGATTTGATTCATCATTTTTGTACATACAAAATTAATGTATAATGTTACGATATTTCAAATAAACTTAAAAAAGTTTTTTTATGTATAGGATCTTTTTTGCGTACGTCCATACGAGGTTATTGTTCTTCATGCCTTGTTCCAACCTTGTTCAATCGAGATGCCTCATTTTATGTGTTGTATCAGATTTTCATTTTATAGCAGGCTTGTTAGTATTTGGGAATTTCTTCCAACTAAATAATCATCACATATTGGGACAGGTAGACAGGACAGATTTAATTCTAGATCCACTTAATTCTATTTTGGCACAGATCTTTCGCTTCTGCTACGTAAACAGAACACTGCACGCGTACATATAAAGAATTTTTACTTTTCCGTCTTTCAGAATTTGATTAGTTTGATCTTGTCATGTTTTTCCTGATCTTCCCAAACTGCTCGTTTTAAGATGTTATTTTTTATAAAAGTCTGAATCTGAGAAGAATATACTGGCTAATTTAAGGATCACCGTATGCTAGAGGATCTGAAATTTTCGAGTGGAATACGAGTGCACAAACTTTTAGACCGGAGGTCAATGAATTTATGTTATGTTATAAAAGAGAAAGGTTGTTATGAATTCCACAAAAAACTTATTTGTTCAACATAAACCTTAATATAACAAATCCGTAAACACACTAAATAAATTGATCCCAACAATATCGATATTCCATACAGACATGACGTGAAAGCAATCGAAACAAATAACACTCACACAGAGAAAGAAATAAAATGTTTATTGAATCAGTTCCAATAATTCCCCCGTTTGACAATAATTTTACGTTCCCCCCCATAATTGTACATTATTAAAACATACAATACTGTACAGTATAACCCCTGCCTGTCACAATAAAACCCTCAGCCGAGCGCGCGCGGAATTACCGTGTAACTTTTATAACACGTTTTACGGCATGTGCGCGCGTGACGCCCATACTTGATCAATTACAATCCATTCGTATCTCTTTTTTAACCCCGAACAGTGTGTTGTTTCATATTGCACATATTCCCCCCACCCAGTTTATTGTTAGAGGGAAATTCTAAGCTTCTGTTTAAATTTGGATTCGTATGAGAACACATGTGATGACAAATCGAGAAATATTGTTAATAGGAATTACTGTATACATGTTTAGATTTGGTAACGTGTGTAAACTTATTTCATGACAAATCAAAAGTTACATTTTAAAACGAAATTTTATGGTACCTGTTCCGATTTGTTTACGCACAAATTATTATATATGAACTGATGTATTCAATGGAATTTCTGTATACACTTGTTCAAATTGGTATATTGTATATGATACATATGTGATTATATTAACTAGTTAATTTTTAAAGGGAACTTTTATGTATCTATACGGATTTCCATAGGCATATATTATGTGAATTTGATGGAACTTCTATGTACCTATTCAGATTGGCGTATATGGGATCGTATTAATTGGTTATTTTTTAAAGGGAACCTGTATGTACTGTTCTGATTTGGGCATACATGTATTGTGCGAACTTATCTGTTAAATTGAGCTTTTATTTACCTGTTCAGATTGGTATATTTCGATCATATTAGATAAATTAATAGATATTCATGTAACGTTTATGTGCCTGTTCATATTGATATACGTGTATGATCATATTAGATAACGCAATATATAATATTATATTATTAGACTGGAACGCAACTGATGGTTTAAAATAACATGCAAAATACGCCATTTTCGCCCGGACAACCTAATATACTTTTATAATATCGGGAACGTGTATGTACCTATTCAGGTCAGTAAATGTATGTGATCATATTACTCGTAGATAAATAAACAGATAATTTTATATGGAATTTTTATGGACATTGAATATCTTTATGAAAACATTTGGTAAATCAAGAGCTTGTATTGAACAATACTGAACACATTTGCTAACAAATTAAGAGTATTAGAGAAGCTATATTTGTTACTGATTCAAATTTGGACATGTGCAAGAAAACATTTAATAAATGACACACGTATCCAAATCTGAACCAAATCCGTTTAAGTGATATATTATAGATTTGTTTCAGATTTGGATGCGTGTGTGAACATATTTAATGATAAATCAAAATTATTATATTTATACGTTCAGATTTGTCGGTATACTTGAGTACGAATATACAGTGAAAATCCAAACGGATATCGACATATTTAAATCAACGCTATTAGGAGGATTGTGGGTGAATTGGCTGAGAAATGAGTACATTTTTTTCACATATTGTAATTTGTAACATTTTTACTGGCGCGCTGACGTGGAAGAACTGTACATGAGATGAACACTGGTAATTGGGATGTTAATCGTTGGTATTATTTATAAATGATCTGTTTTGTGTGAATATCTTGATTATTTTTTCTCGATTTGTCATCATGTGTGTTTTCAATGTAATGCAAATGTTCGTTTGAATATAACTAAAAAAATGAAAATAAAACGTCGTGAAATTTGTACGCAACCCCATTTGTTTAGTCTCTGGAAAAAAAAAACGAGTGACACCAATCCCAAATCTTAATATAAACACTTTTCTCTTTTTAAAAACTATGGATATATTACCTAAACTTATGTATGGACGGTGAAATTTACTTGTTTAATTTTCTCAATTTTTATACATTTGTATTAATTATTTGAAACAGCTACTTATCTCTGAAAACTTAACAAGGTTAAGAGCGCCAAAGACTCAATCGACGTAAACAATACTAGTGTCTAAATACAGCTTTATCAGTTCGCTTCTACCCGTTGTCAGGAGTTCTGCCCGAAGTAAAACCGGCCAAACTAAATTTGTAGAGCTGTCACAGTTCAAGAGCCACATTGGAAATGATCGTTGTGGGTAGAATATGTACCTATTCGCAGCCACAGGATCAAACACCAACCCTGGATGGGCCGTGCTCGGCCGAGCGTTGCCGCCGGGTTTATCGGGGTGGTTTGCACACCCCTAGCCCACGGCTTTCGTCAGGGGTGGACGAAAGATAATCTCTGTAAATTACACTTCGATATTTGTTTGAGAGCCTTTCTTTCTGAGTGGTTGGATTTCCAACGTCAAAGGTTTCAGAAAAAAAACTTTATTTTTCTTAATAATAAGAAACAGTTAATTTATTTTAGGTATGTTTATTTTTTTTCGCGTTTCAAAATTTTACTGTTATAGATTATTGTTCCGTAGAATGTGTGGAAAAAACATTGTATAACAGAATAAGGAATTGTGACATTAGATAAGAAAACATTAAAAGAAGATGCAGTGCTAAATATAAAGAAAAACGCTTTGAGATTTTTTGGCCACGTAGAAAGAACGAAGGATGAAAGGTATATAAAAATAATCTGCTTTAATCGATAGTATATAATGTACGAGATATTTTGAAAGATCTAAAAAAATAGTACCACCAAATTCATTAAATTATGAAACAAGAAAGAGTGAAAAACCTTTCCAATAAAAGAGTTTGCATGAAAAGGTGTACGGGCGTCGCAGAAATGGAAGACGTATGCCAAGATAGAATATGGTGATCTGTTCTCTTTGCCTACCCCAAAAGGTACATTGCGTCATATTGATGATTAATGAAATCACTCCCATGAGTTCTTTAACCAGAAGATGCGTCTTCTCGCACTTCTGCCCTGAATTTTGCTGCATTTATATTATATTTTTTCACATTATTTATTTGCCTACATTTTGTTACTCCTCTCAATATCGGTATGAGCAGCACTTTTTGAAAGACTGAGATTTAGACCTTTATTCTGTATCAGTCATCTTATCAACCATGACGCTTTTTTTACATTGACACACTGAGGTACGACTGATGTTGAGAGGTTTATGTCGGAAGTCAGGAGTTGATGGTGTCGATGAAAAATACGCACATTCTTCAACCTTTTATTCAGGTTACTTGAATTTATTGTCCGAAATTCCCTAAATATTTATTTTTCTAGTAGTAGTTTAGCAAACAGTTTTCACATATCCACATTTGTGTTGACTGCTTTCCTTGAAAATGTTGTTATGCTAGAAGTCGGAAATTGATGGTGATGATAGAAAATTATACTTTCTTCAACATTTTATTCAGTTTACTTGTACAATTAATTACAATACATTATTTTCCGAATATATATTTACGGGATGGAACATCATAGTGTCCTCGTTCCTCTCTAGTAAATAAATTTGGGCCTTATGGACCCTTAATATACCCATTTTAGTGAAAGATACATCTCCTCTTTTTTCAATTGAGAGTGTAGGAGCAAAAGGTAAATGTGTCGGAACATATTATTCGGATAAATAAACTGAAACTATTTATTGTAATTTATTTTTATCAAACACTGTTTATTCCACTTTTTAAAAAAAAAGTGGAATAAACAGTGTTTGATAAAAATAAATTACAATGTCTTTAAACCTCCACAACGTTAATGCCTTAACTATTAACAACATGAAACTATAATATTTACTTCTCTCGAGCTTCACTTATCTGCAGGGGATAGGAAGCTATTCAAGAACACTTATCTGCAGGGGATAGGAAGCTATTCAAGAACAAATTAAGACAACGATAAAATATTTAAATTTAGAAGTCTCTAATGATTGACATGTACAATGTTATATGTCTAATCTTATAGTTTATGGATCCTGGTGATAAGACAGGTGATCCATGGGTTCACTTTATGTACTAAAAAATAGGATAACCGTCCATTTATAACAGAGACGATTGTTTTCTTCAGGTAACTTTTCACCATACATACCCCTATTTTATGGGCATTTGCTATATATATGATAAGAAAATGTTCAATTTAGACATTTATTTTACCTTATCTTTCTTGTTCAATTTATAACCAAGATCATGTTCTAAACTAGAATTTATAACTCAGTTCATGACATATACTTATTTATTGATTTTTACACAGCAGGTGGTTTGACTAATATTCTCATTATTATTCAACCATAAATTAAATAATAGATTGAATCAAATACTGGACTAAAACAAAACGTTAATATAAACTTTATGAATTGTTTTTAATTTATACGCAGTATTTTCTCACTATTTTAGAAAAATACAAAACAAAGTTATAATGAAATTTCGCGTATATTCACTGGAAATAGTAAATAAGTTTTTCGTGTTATATTTACTTAGTTTCGATGTTTATGTACAGCCTAAGCATTTCGTACGGCGTTCAACCAGACTATTCGATCACTTGTTTTATCCCTCCAGTCTTCGATGCTGAGGTTCTGAAAGATATTGTCGTCTATCTTCTTTTGATATATCCCATACTGCTTGAATTTTGGTGAGAACAGCGTTACCTAGTGAGAAAGAACGTCGCCAAGGTGGAACTGTTGTACCCATTCCCTATTATGGTTAACATAAATTGCTTCTGTTATGTCCATCCGCGTCTGTAATAGGTGTCTTAGTTCTTCCTTAGATGGAGCTTGAATGATTTCCAGAGCATTAGATTTTACTGATTAGAGGTTAAAGAGAATTAAATATAATAGAACAAATAATGTATGTATTAAATCAATAATAAATACATTGTAAACTCTTAAGGCTGAGAGATGGGCGATATCTGTTAGAATTACAGCTTGGAATATTTATCATTACTTACAATATTTATACGTTACAATAGCCTGGCTCCAGTTGAAAGGAGAAAAGAGTAACATATAACCAAATTAATATTCTAAAATATGTTTAATAACTTCTAAAATCAATTTATTTTATTTATAAATATTTTACACCAACGAGGAATCGGTTAACCCCTCACTGTATTCGTAGGGTTTCTTAGTACGTATAACTAAGGTCGATATGTCACACCCCTGCTTAACAATATTGCCTTACCAATTCACACCGAATTTCATCTCTGCTTATTATATTTGAGAAGTATCGAACCTTGTATTGTCGGGGCAATTCTGGGCAAATCTTTGTTATGATAATATAGAAGGTACATATTTGAATATATAAATTCAATTTATTCAAGTTAAAAAGTTACGTTAGAAATAAACAAATCCGAATCAATATAATAAAAGCTTTATATTTCCCTTAAGTAACGTAGCGTGTTTTCTGGTTCCTTTATTATCCTTTTTTTCAACATCTATCCCCTAGCAGCTGACGATCTGCATGACCTACCTGGAGGTAATTTGAACCCGCAACCCGGAGGTTGCGGGTTCAAATCCCACTGGAATCCATATTTAAAAAAAAAGGATACCAATCTGGTTTTCACTTAAAACCTCTTTAACGGCTTTCTGGTTGGTTGGAAGAGACTGCCACATAGCAATAAGCCCACCGAGTTGTATGGTATACAACGGTGTAATACAGTACATTACAATACAGATGAAACTATTATATTTAAATCGTCAAATGTTTCCTGTTTCCTTTTTATCTTACAATTCTGTATATTATCATTATATTTTTAGTATACAAACCTCAAATAAATCTTTCAACCAATACTAGACACAAAATCATCAAACTATTTTTGTGGTTTGTTGAAAGAGACAATACACCCACCAAATTTGTACAACGAAATGTTGAAATAGAATAAATAAAACCATAGGAGCTAAATCAAAACAAGATTTGTTTCAGTAATTTTACATTGACAGTCTTGAGATTTGATGCGGCCGATTTCCTTCATTTACTTTTGTCTGATTGGTTGGATTAGATTGCCACCTGGCGACAATCTCTCTAAATTGTTATACATATTATTATTCTTGTTACGGTTCGTCTCCACGTTGGAGGTTGTCAATCATCATGGCTATTTTATTTTTTTCTGCAGCTGCTCTGAACAATGTCTCCGTGTTATAGTGGAACAGTATGAGGTGGTTCAGCCAGGAGTTCGTCTTTCCTACACTTCGTTTTCCTTATATCTTCTGCTGCAATATGACTTGGATTATTTCATATTTGTTTTCTCTCATGAAATGCTTCAAGTATTCCAATCTTCTCCTCTTAATGCAAGTAACTACTTCTTTGTCTTTTTTATGCATTTTGAGGACCTCTTCGTTGCGCACTTTGTCAACTCAGGATATATTTAACATTCTCCTATAGCACCACATTTCAAATGTTTCTACAAGTTTTGAGGTGGCTTGGGTTAATGTCCAAATCTCCATAACATAAATAAGTACTGGAACATTGCATAAAAATGTGTAATTTCGTACAATGCGCATTCTTAATTTGAGGTTGAAGTCTCTGTTACAGATAATATTTTTCATTTTGGAGAAACATTTCCGTGCCATCTCAATCCTGGTTGGGATTTCCCGGTAATTATCCCACTGATCCTGAAGCCAGCATCCCGGACACTTGTATTTATGCACCCTTTAAATGCACCCGGATCCTACTCTCAGCGACGCATCTGGTTGTCGATTCTCCTTACTTGATAATACATTTAGTTTTTGCAATATTCATCGCGAGCTCTTTTTTGCCGCATGCCACACTGATTTTATGAAACTTGCAGACTTTGTATTATCTACCAAGATGACACTATCATCAGTATATCGGATGTTGTTAAATATGCTGTCTGCGATATCCCGATACGACTTGAACATGTCATCCATCCGTCCTCCAGTTTTATTTCAAATTTTACTCCTTTCTAAATTCGCTTCATTTGATCCTGTTGTAGCATCTATGCTTCACTTAGTATGCTCCTATTTTTTAAATGCAGCGAACCAACCGTTTATTAGGGAGCGAAGCAGACCGCATCCGATGCACTCACACGTGAGGCAGATATTTGCTGCACTTTGTGCTGCAGCGGGCGGACCGCACCCTCTTAAACTCTGTCGTGTTTTGCTCTTGTCACCATTCACCCTTAACTCCCAGCTATTTCTCCCTCGGACCCATTTCGTCCCTCCAGTGCAAAGGTGCTTCCTTATTGAGTTGCAAAACAAAATAGCTAAGATTGTTTAATCATCTTTGACCTTTCAACAGGGTAAACAAACATACATACCATCACACCATTTCCCTATCGGGATAACCCTCTGACTATTATCTTTTATCTTTGAATCAGAGCGCCTAACTTTCATATCTCGATACACGATCGTCTGTCTCTTCTACATCAATACACTTTCTCATACAACTTTGCCTTTTTACATTATCTTCTTTCAAAATATCATTCACTTGATCCAATCATGCTTTCTTTGGTTTCCTCGACCACACCTGCGCACATTTACACTGTATATTTGTTTTGTTAATCTTTTTACATTCATTCCTTACATACCCAAACTATCTCTAGTCCTTTTCTTCATCTTACGCAACACATCAGTCTTAAGTTCGCATTCATCCCTAATCATTTCATTCCGTATTCTGTCATACATTGTCACCCCATGTATTCTTCTCAGTACACGCATTCCTACAGTATTTATTCGGCTCCTTTCAGTATTTTTCCACATCTACGTTTCACTCCCATACATTCGAGTTGGTCAATTTCCTTCAATCAGTCATAAAGATATAAAAAATCTTGTGGGTGAAAAATACGACTGAAAAAATATTGGAAACTATACCCGAAATCCTCAAAAAGAAGATAATTGCTATACCATTAGGTCACATCGAATATTTACAAAAAAAGGTTATACATATTAAAACATTCCACCGTCATACAAGTTGTATGAGAAAGTGTTAATGTAGGAGAGGCTAATGATAGTGAAGTCTGGTGCTCTGTCATCTCTGCTTACGCCGACAGGGAAATGGCGTGATGGTATGTAAATGTGTTCAAATAGACCCCCATAAATGAACATATTGTATGTGATACAATATGTGCATTTCAAGTATACAATAAAATAAAATCGACGAATCATGCGCCATTTCTTCACTATACACAAGTGTTACGATTGGGAGATTCAGAGACTTCGTCTAATATAGGATGACATTAAGCACCAGGCTGTGGACAGACCTGGATGGATGCGTTCTATGGCATCCTTGTGCTCAGGATGGAACGTATAGGGTAATTATGACGATTACAGTAAAAAAATGAACATGCAATGGCTTTTGTATACCAACGGGAATGTTGCGAGATATGCATTTTTGTCATACATTTACTAAAGACATAGTTAAATTATCGATGTTAATAGAAGTTATCGGTCCAGTTTTCGCTTTCGCGTTTTACTTGGCCAAAATACTAACATATAATAAGCGCGGTGTGTACGCAACTTAACACAACCGCATTGGACGAATCTCTTTCGTAGAAACCAAATCAGCGCAACATTGTCACCCTGTGAATGCATCACGTTTGTACAACCACGTTTGAACACTAAAATTTATTCCCTCTTTCATATCTGCGTGCTCGCTGCGTCTGTGCTGACATCTCTTAATGTTCTTGACTCTTCTCTCAGATAGTTGATACTCGTATATGTTAGCAGGGGCTGCTTTATGTTCGACACATATTGCTGCCGCTTTGTGTTATTGAAGTAGTTTTGCAACTGTTCGTAGGGAAAATTTATATTGAACGTTTTATGTGTTTTGCACTCATACTCGTATGTGAGACATCCAATAAGTTAAAGAAAAACGTGTGCTTAGATCAAATTGATGTATATATTTAGTTAGTTAAGCAGGTTATTTATTATAATAGAGTTTTGCCGTTGCTGGTCCTGTGGCGTGGAATTGTCGGCCTTTTAGTATTAGATATATAGGTGGCGTGTGCAGCTTTAGAAAGCCTTTAAAGACAACCCTTTTTGGGAGGTTTTATAAAAATGTATGATGTTATATCAACACTATACAACATACTACACTAAACCTGAAGTTGAATGTGTTGCTATCACATATTAAGAGATCTACAAAGGTTTTACTGTAGTTCACCTTCCTTTGGTTCAGCGGTTTTCTTACCAAATATATTTTTTTCTGAACATATGCGGATGCGGAAACATACCTTATCTAATGGCCGCAGTCACTATCATCATATCCTTAAACTCAACTCATGTGTGTATATGTATTATATATGTTTATTTTGTAATATTTTAATTTTGGTTACGGTTTCGGGTCCCGATTATTATTTTGGTTACGGGATCGGTCCCTGTTGGAACCCAATTTATTTCAAAATGATTTCCAGTCTGGTTTTCACTTGCAGATCAAAACAGGAAAGTACCTACTTTTTTGCAAACATTTGTACATTTAAGATGTTGAATATTTGTTGATTAAATTTATATGTATTTATTTTACTAAAATATGAGATCTTATATTATATGTGAAGGCCCAATATCTTTAGGAAGACCTATAAAAATGTGGTATAAACAAATTAATTAAATTCTGAAAGAGGGAACAGTTAAAATGGGAGGGAAGAGTGAAAGAATGTGCATGACGAGGCGCTGGGATTTAGCAGAAGGGAAATATGTATGCTAGAATAGAACACAGTGAAACCTGTTCTCTCTTTCTACACCCAATAGTCAGATGGCACTATAACGGCAAGGAATATTTTTTTTAACCTGGCGAGTTTATTGCCATGTGGCAATCTCTTCCAACCAACCAGAAAATGTTTTTATAGGCCCTAAGTGTTAACCAGACTGGAATCCTATTTAAAAAAAATCTGGGTTCCAGCGGGGATCGAACCCGCAATCTCCGGATCGGCAGACAAGTCTCTTACCACCAGGCTACGGAGATCGTAAAATATTTGCAACCTTCAAAATTAAAAGAAAGGCTCAGACAAAATGGTTGGAACAAAATATGGAAATCTATATGGGACTACAATATATTCTCTGAAGGGCCTCGAGAGATTTTCACATGAAAAATCATAATGTCTTTTTAAATAGTTAAGTTTTTCAGTCACTCTTTTTAAACTTTTTTCTCACAGAACGTGTCAAGAATATTAAAGGCATAGGAAATTTGTCTTCGTGGTGGACTATTGGGAAAGTGCCATGTTTTTCAAAAGAATAATTTGATGTGCTTACTCGTATTTACAAAAAAGGTCTTACACAAAAAACACATTTGTTCGTATTCCTTCTTTAAGGTCCATCTTCTCTTCGGAGGTTGATAATAAATACGACTCTATTGAGCTTTGAGGCTGTAGCTTTGAACAAAGATGTACTCGTACAATAGTGAAACTATCACTGCGTTGAATGTGTGTAAAAATATTGTATGACAGAATAAGGAATGAGGATATTATGAGAGAATGAGGATTGAAATAAGATGTAGCGCTTAAGATTATAAAAGGATCATTGAGATGATTTGCCCACATAGAAATAATGAATGAAGAATGATTTACAAAAATAATCTACTAGTATAGAAGGTACGAGATGTATGGAAAACCCAAGAAAAACGTGGTACAACCAAATTAATCAAATTCTGAAGGGAGCGAAGAGTGAAAAGCCTTTATAATAGGATAGTATGCATGACGAAGTGTATGAATGGGATGGAAGAGAAAAATGCGTGTCACGATATAATTAAGTGGAGATCTGTTCTCTCTGCATAATCCCGTATGGGCATAGTGTGATGATGATGATTATGGATAAATTAAACCACTCCCACAAGTTCTTCAGCCAGGAGATGCGTCTTCTTCCCGCACTGCAGCTGTTATGGCGGAATTGGGGAGTTGATGGTAATGATGAAAACAACACACCTTCTTCAACATTTTATTCAGCTGACTTGTACAATGAATTACAATGCAGTATTTAACGGTGACATGACCTTGATCCTTCCTAGTGCAAATATGCCTAAGGAATTTGGGCCCTATGGACCCTTAATATACTCATTTTTGTGAAAGTATTTAATTTATCTGTTTTCAATTGAGAGTGTAGGAACAATTTCATTTGAGAGTGGTCAGATAACATATATTTCACATAAAGAAACTGAAATAACTTTTCTCGCTCTTTAGTTATCTGCAAGGACTATGTTAGGAAGATATACAATAACAAATTAAGACAACGATTCAGTTTAAGAAATCTCTAATGACTGGTTTGGATTCTGGTGATAAGACCATTCATGGTGACCCAGGGGTTCACTTTATGGACTAAAAATAGAATAAGCGTCTGATTTTTTCGTTGCAATTTCAGTTGAAAGATCTCATTTTTGTCCTCGAATTGTACAAGATATAGCAGGGAACATACGATTTGGAAGTAACGGTTGGTCTATGCGAAGCGTCAGCGCATGAATGGAGGTCTTGCATGATATCTTTAAAACATAAATGACAAATTGTATTGTTCGTAAAATTGTTAATAAATATTCAAAGCTAATAACCGTATATTTATAATCGTTCATTTCCTTGCTGAACTCTGGATATGCAAAGTGCTCATTCTCATTTTGGTAGTGCAGCTCAGCATTTTTCGATAGCATTACATTTCACGACTTCTAGGTATGAGTGGTGGCCCGCGTAAGTACCCATGCTTCAACGATATGGAGAAGTACGGAGAACGGTTAAAACATTTAAAAAATATAATTATAATACTTTTTTCTCTAGAAGGAAAATAATATCACAACGACAAATAAATGTGTATTTCATAATTGAATCGAGTTAGAAAAAAATTTCTTCCATAAAATCCAGTACTTACCGTTTTTTTACGCTTTGTCGAATATCTCAAAAGGATGTAAAAAGGTGGTTTGGATATTTTTTGCATATAAATGCCCAAGTGCTTGTGTATATATACAAAAAGAACCTAACCCACTTTTAAAAAAAAAATGATATATGGAAAGTGCATATACGTACCATTTGTGCAACCCTATTTGTGCAAATAAATCAAGCCCATTAAATGTATATTTTATGGTTAAATTACCTTTTAAAGTTTTTTTGTTCCTATACAAATCGGCGAGATATTTCCTCAATTATCTCAGAACAGAGGAAATGAGGATTGGGTATTTTTTGCACAATTACTTCCAATTGTAAAAATGATCACGTGTCTCCCATGTAAATGGCACGCCTGTCTCTATCTCTGCCTCCTTCAGTCTCCCAAACCATCTATTTTGACTCCCTCTCCTTCCCAGTTTCCCCACAAAACGGCCACCATTTTTCCTCGTCTGTTTTATATCTCTTTTTTTCCTTTCCTGTAAAGCTCCGCTACATGTTCGTCGTTTTATAATATGTGCTCGTTTTTTTTTGTCGGTTTTTTCTCTTTTCTTTCTGATACTGTTCTACTGTCTATACACAGATAATACTCGTGTATTTTTATATTGTCGACACCATTATTTCTACGTACTTAAATCACATTGAATTTTAAAACCATTTTTTTTAAATGTGAATCTTTTACACCAAAAAAGACTTTATTGTTTTGAATATAGGATTTTTAAAATGTGTCCGACACGGAACGAACCCTTGATAGGAAATGTGACCTTCAAAGTCAAAGTTTTATAAAAATAAAAATGTCTTATCCGAAACGTATTTCTGAGAGGAAATTGTCTCTTAGTATAGGAAATCATATAATAGAAGATTAGTTTCCAAAGAAAAGAATCTTCTATTATAATAGTGTTTCTGAGAGGAAAAGTGTCTCTCGACATAGGAAAAGAGTATTTCATAGAAAACGAGTCTCTAATAGAAAAGTTTTGTGGCTCTCAAAGAAAAAGTTTTTTGCAAAACAGTAACGTTATTTTACATAAAAAGTGTTTCCGAGAGGAAAAGTGCCTCAAAGGAAAAGAGTTTCTTTTAGGAAAATTTTCTCTAAAACCAAAAATGTATCTGTGTAGAATTAGTATCTATGATAGGAGTTGTGCCATGGGAAAATAGTCCATAGGATAGGTGTTTCTCACAGGAATTGTGTCTAACATAGATGAAAAGAAGTATAACTTATTGCCCATTCAAAGTGTAATTATTCTTATTAATTGATCTATGTACTATTTTCGAAGTTTGGAGGCATTTTCACCAAAATCTTTTTTATCTAGCTTTCTGCTCTATTATTTTGTTGTACTCCCAAGTATCAAAAGACTTATTTAAAAACAGTTCCAAAACAGGCTCATGTTTCCTTTTAATCTAATGTTGTTGGAGGTGTATATTTTTGTTTCCCACATATTCCGGGGAAACCACTTTTTCCAATTCTTCAATTTTAAAATTGTTGATACAAAATTAAAACACTTTTTTTATGAGCGAGACATATATTAAATTCGTCTTTTTAATTCCTTTGAAAATAATACCTCCAAAAGACTTCCACTACTGTAACAGACCTTCTTATATTTTGTCCTTGCCATGTAAAATGATAAGACTTTATCATCCTAACATACCATTGTGCCCTGCGGAGAGGTCCTGGACAAAGGACAACAGATTTTATACTGCTAAGGGCTTAATCTTCGCAGACTTAGAATTTGTCACAAAATAAATTCCGCCCTTGTTAAATGTCTCTTTGTTAATCAAGGATTACTGTATTGTGGGAAAGGATCTTTAGAATGAATTATTTGTAACACATGAACAAGTATGAACGAGAAATTTAAAAATAAGAAAAGAATCACTTGTTGCATTAATGCAATGAGGAGGTCAAATGTCTGATTTCCAATGCGCATGTGGACCTGTTAATAACAAAATATGAATCCAATACGATCATTTCACATTTAAAAAAAAACATAAAAAAGCTAAAAATTAGAAAAGTGACATTTAGAAATATGTTTTTTTTATTTTAACAAAAAAAAACAGCTCCACATAAGAAACGTGAGTTTTTTTAATTAAAAAAAAAATAATGCCGAAAATTGGAAACATGACAATTTTTTTATACCACAACATGAATTATCAAATTTCAAATTGTCTTCGAGCAGTATGTTTACGTGCGATGGCTAGTTGAAAGGGACATTGAAAAATGGGTAGCGACTGCGAACGAGGTAAACGGATCACTTAAATGTTAAAACGTTAATGTTACATACAACAACCGCGCAATATCAATAGTATCAAAAATAAAAAATATACATAATAGTGTGTTAGTGCACACCTTGATGTATGGAAGTAAAAGTTGGAGTTGACAGGAGAAGTTTAAGATTAATGCTGTGGGATGCGTGCACTAAGGAAAATATGTGGAGTGTTAATGTTCGACAGAAGGTTGAATGAAGTCATCAGAAATGAATTCATGGATAAAATGGATGTTTTAAGTTTGATTAAGAAAGGGGCTTTTAGACATACAGAGAGAATGATAAAAGATTGACTAAACCAGTATACAAGTTAGAAGTGCAAGGTGTGCGTGGAAAAGGTAGATCGAGGAAAACGTGACTGGACAAAATGTACCAGATTTTGAAACAAGGTAAAGTGAGAAGTATTAATAATAAAATATTGTGCATGACGATTTTTTTAATGTGGAGGTGGCGCTAGTTGTGTGCATGAATAGAACAGTCTGGATATTTGTTCTCTCTACCTACTCCGTAAGGTATACGGCGTGATGATATGTAAATACAAATACTCATCGAAACACTCATTTGCGTGCGCTTTAGCATGTAAAGTAACAACTTCCGTCGAAATTAGATAGTCGTTTTTTTTTTTCATGTAACCGCGTTTTATTTTGTAAATACAAGCTTGCGTTTTCAGTAAGTGTTTCCGTTTTTCACGCCTTTCTAATCGCTCTTATTAAAAAATGTGCATCACAAGTAGTACCCAAATGCACAAATACTCGTAAATATTGTATAATGCAATGTGTAAAAAAGATATAACTCGCGTTCTTCTTGTTTTTGAGATATTTGACTTGTTGAAGTATTTTTTAATCGGCAATTTTTGTAATCTTCAAACCCTTGACTGGTCTGGTACCGTATTACATGACGGAACTATGTATTAAGGATATACTATTTAAATGTACTATACATTGAGGTCTGCTGGGTGTCAAAATTCGAACTTCTTTGAAGTGATGGACTAGACCAGGGGTCGGCAGTTTGTCAAGTGAGAAGAGCCAAATTGTCATGGAAACAGGATAACAAAGGTATCGTATCAGGGAGCCGCATATACAATATGTAATATACATACGAGTATGTACTTAAACGATTATGGATATGGATTTTTAGTGAAAAAAAGTTCGAGATTTTTTATTTAAAAATTTAATTAGAACGACGTCCATGCATCGCTTTTGATAGTTTTACTACAATATATCTGGCAAATAGCTACTTATTTTTAATTGAATACATTATTGTAAATTTCCATCCGTTTCCGTTTCCATTCTGCTTCTAAGTTTATTTTTTATTTGGTTCATAGTTGAGAATGTTTGTTCTCATATACGAGTATATGTAGAGCCAAAGATTGTGAGAATACCAAAAGCTTGTTTTTTTTATAACACGTCATATGTTTCAGGCAAACTATTCCACGTATCAAATATTATTGTTTCTATTGTAGGCAGTTGTTTTATAGCTGTCCACTTGTGCTGAGAAATCAAAATGGATTTATCTCTTTCGAGTTCTTCCAAGCGGCTGGTCAGATCTGTGAATTTGTTGCTCCGCAGTTCCTTGCTTTTTAAATCTATTAGCTGCGTCTGGAGTGAACCAGCATCTGTGTCGAACGGTGTTAAGTTAATTGACATTTATTTTGAGAAGACGTACGATAAAAGCTAGTATAGTCTTATTTGCTCTGAATTGTTGAAAACGTTTACCAAAACTGTTCTTCATTTTTCCTAATACGCTGCTGAAATAAATCGCATCAATTTATTTATTTATTATTTATTATTACACATGACAAGAAATATACACAATTTACGAAAAAACAACAGGTAATTTGATTTATACATACAATTTTAATGGCTCTGGGTTTGTTGCCTTTCATTTGTCGTATCCCCAGTAAACTAGGCTTTTGCCTGTATCTCACTGAGGATATTTAGCATGAAAAAATAAATCGATACTTCTTTCCGATTTTTGATTACACAAAAACAAAACCCCTTTGCACGCTATCATCAACCTGACAAACAGTGACACTCAACTACAACTGGAAATATAATATAAATATAAATTCAATACAAGTGCTTTATTCGTCACGATAATGTGTTAAATTCGTTAAAGGCTTAAGAGTGGTAGAGAGTATGCCGTACGAGTCTAAGTTTGTTCGGCGGCTCTATCTCATAACCTCATTAGTTATAAGGCTGATTGAGATGAGGTGAAATTGGAGTTTATACCTGAAGAGCCGCAAACGTCTATGCAGAGCCGCATGCGGCTCGCGAGCCGCTTCTGCCGACCCCTGTACTAGGCAAACAGATCCAGTTACCTTAATCATCCTTTGGAGCATGAATGACTTAAAAAAACATAAAAAATGCAAATGTGAGTGGAAAGTTTGATATATGAAAGCCAAGGAATGGTTGGATCAAGTGAATGATATTCTGAATGAAGGAAACGTAGAAAGTCAGAGAAATCATGGAATTTGTAAGAAGGTCGAGTTAGGAAAGTATGGCGCTCTGTCCTCTCTGCCTACCCCGACAGGGTATATATGTTTGTATGTACATTATTATTAAAATAAAAAATCTGTAATACGAGTATAAGACAACGTTAGTAAATACCCATGTATGAAAAGAACAATAGCTCAGTTGTTTACATTGTATTATATTCGATTATAGATGTACTCGTATTATACTCGTATATAACTCGTATTAAGCCAGAAGCCATGCCATGCCTGTGCGGAGATCTCCTTGCTCATACTCATACTGTACGAGTATATACATATGTGTATGATATTACGTACGTATGAATGGTAATTGAACAATTTGCTGAGTTTGCGGTGACCAGAATTCTGGTTATTGAGTTATAAACATTATTTATTTTAATATGGACATTTTTTTTACGAATTATGAAACTGCACTTACTATTTCTACATTACAAAATACAACCGTGTTAGGTTGTCCTTGGTTAATATCAAAATAAAAACATAAACCACGATGCAGGGTTTTAAAGGTTTCGTAATAATACGACGACGACCTCCATTGCCTAATTGATAAGACTCCTGTCTTTCAACCCAGATATTGCGCGCTTGATTCCTGTGGGAATCCAGATTAAAAAAAAATCCAATCTGTTTTTTACTTGAGGCCTCTTTTAAGATCTTTCTGGTTGCGTGGAAAATATTGCCACATGGCAACAATCTCCGCAGGTTTACTGTAAACAACGAAAGTGTTATATCATAATACGCTTTTGAAATCCACAAAAGATCTTAAGATATGTTAACTATTATATCGATAAATGCGACACCTAGACAAACTACAGCGTCTTAAAAATGTCTGTCTGAGAATCATTTGTAACCTGAGAAAGTACGATCATATCAGAAAAAACTTTGTTACATAGTTGAATATGAGAAATGGAAACCAATTTCTCGTATTCTCACTTTTGTGTTATATCTTTAATTATTCCGCCGCTCCTTATCTTGTCAAAAAATTCAGCACCTTTTTGCGATCATAAAGTTGCGCTACGTTCAAGAAGTTTTTCATTTACGTTGTTCCTCACTTTCCATACCGCGAGACTCTGGAACCAGTTCCTAACGAATGCTAATATGCATCTCTTTAAAAACGATTTAAAAAACTCACCATCATCCCTTTTTCGCCATCATCCCTTCCTCGTATTCATCACTTCCTTCTTCCATCGGTTGGTGATATTTCACTATTATGGTTGTTTTTTATATTATTTTTGAAATTTGTACAAATTACAATAAGAACAGTCTGGTGGGGTTATTTCCAGAATGCAATATTTTAATTGGTTGTAAGATATTTATTGCATTCTGAAAATAAACCCACCAGATTGTTGGACAATGAAGTGTTAAATATCAGTTTTTTGAAAATGAGTTCACTCAGGTATCTAAACTTGTCAATTATTATTTCTTTTACTTGGGATAAGTTAGATCTGTGATATGGTGTTAGGACATTTAGAAAAGCACCTGTCTTGTGGTTAGATTATTGCGTTTATATGGTGTTAAGTGAATTCAGATTATCAGATCGCTGTCAGTTTTTGAAGCAGCGTTCAGAAGAAGACGGCGCCTCTACATTCTGTCATAACTTTTCTCGTAAAAGATTATTTCCATTGGTCACAAAGTATAATATATTTTGCATTTTTTCTGTCTCATTGAATATCGTTTCCATTGGTCGTTAAGTACAGCTGATTGGGATAATCTTAAGGTTTGTTTGATATCATGCACGATAACTCATGGAGTACAGCATTCATTGCTAACTGTGTGTGTGAGATTGAAGCAAGTATAGTTGTATCAAGTGAATAATAAAGAAAATTAAGAGGTAAAATAAATTGTTGGAGCTGTATGAGAATGTTTAAGAATGTAGAAGAGTCGAAATATGTGTGTCGAGATAGAAAAGACTGCCTACCCCAGCAGGGAAACGGTGTGATGGTATGTATGTTATCTATGAATGATGGCGAACTGTAAGTGGCGTGTTTATTCCAGGGGTCCTTAACCCGAAGGCATATTATTGAGGCCTTAGACAATATTGTCTTCCGGTGACGCTCTTAAAAATGTTAGTATAACTGATTCAGATAAGTTGAGAAATTACATACGAATAAATAAATAAATATTAAAATGGAAGGAAACAGGAAATACAGTATGTTTGTTAATGATGTAATTATGATCCTTATGGTCTTCCTAGGACTTATGGTCTTCCTATGACAGCTGTATAATTTATGTGGTTATTGCGTATGAATAATTTATTTGAATGATTCACTTTATTAGATATGCTTTAGTGGATATATAGTAGCATTATTGCTATATGCATTATTTACCGTATATGTTTACTATAGAGGTAGGTTAATTATTTTCTATCTTTATTTATAATACTAAGATTGATAACGGAAATGAAATCGTTTATCGGAAAAAGGCATATATATATATATATATATATACGAATATATGTATGTATGTATGTATGTATGTATGTATGTATGTATGTATGTATGTATGTATGTATGTATGTATGTATGTATGTATGTATGTATGTATGTATGTATGTATGTATGTATGTATGTATGTATGTATGTATGTATGTATGTATGTATGTATGTATGTATGTATGTATGTATGTATGTATGTATGTATGTATGTATGTATGTATGTATGTATGTATGTATGTATGTATGTATGTATGTATGTATGTATGTATGTATGTATGTATGTATGTATGTATGTATGTATGTATGTATGTATGTATGTATGTATGTATGTATGTATGTATGTATGTATGTATGTATGTATGTATGTATGTATGTATGTATGTATGTATGTATGTATGTATGTATGTATGTATGTATGTATGTATGTATGTATGTATGTATGTATGTATGTATGTATGTATGTATGTATGTATGTATGTATGTATGTATGTATGTATGTATGTATGTATGTATGTATGTATGTATGTATGTATGTATGTATGTATGTATGTATGTATGTATGTATGTATGTATGTATGTATGTATGTATGTATGTATGTATGTATGTATGTATGTATGTATGTATGTATGTATGTATGATGTATGTATGTATGTATGTATGTATGTAAGTACGTACGTACGTACGTACGTACGTACGTACGTATGTATGTATGTATGTATATATTGTGTATATATTTGTTCATTTCACATAAATTTCAAAAATTGTTTAAAGATTTATAGCATTAAACATTCTCACCAGGGTGAATTATTTAATAAAAGCAAAACTGTTTATAATTCAATTCGAAACATGATACGTCTATCCGATCCCTGCCATAATTCCACGATATTAATGATAATTTTATTAAAAAACAGAAAAAAAGTTTTTTTTATTCAATTAACTTCTTAATTTCCCGTCAAAAGCGATTCGCATTTTAATCAATTTTTCCAGGCGCAATTTAAATTTTACATTTTCATACGCGGGCGGAAATTATTTGCTCGGCTAATGTATACGTTGAATCATAGCAGAAATTCGAGAAAAAAATCCGTTATACATATTTTTGTATTGTATATAAAAAATCCCCAATCTATTTATTTATCTGTGTGTCAACACGCGAGGTAACATCAACATGTACCCGATATTTGTTCGCTCGAAGCGTGCTTTGAATATCATTCGCGTGTAAATAACACATTCAAAAAATATTTGATTAATAAATTCGAGTACGTACTGTTGAACTACCCCGATTTTCAATGATTCTCAATCTTTATTTTTTTTTAAATGTATCGTTTTTTTTATAAATATAATGTGAGGATATTTTTACGCCAGCAAGTTTAAGTACGCAAAATGAGACAAATGGGTGGTAGACACAAGTATATATTTTTTCATTTCTATAGATTATTTCGATATCGGCTTCAAAATAATATCGTTATTTTTTATGCTATCAGCCAATGTACTTTCTCATTTTGCGGGGGAAAATATTTATTTTATGGAATAATAATATGGTATTTAGCGAGCATTTGATTTAGTTCGTATCATAAATGGTAGATACCATCTATGATACGAACATTTTTTTCTGGATAACTTTTTAAGCGAAATTGTATACACAGTGGTATGAACAACACGCTTCGAATAATGACATAAGTAATTGTGTATTACGATTTCCACATCCAGTAGAGTGAATTAATAATAAAACGACAACTTACACAAATACGAGTATATGTGTAGTGTCATTTAGAGAACAGACTCGCCAAAGGCGCTCTAACCTCGAGAGCAGACTTGCCAAAGGCGCTCTAACCTCGAAACTTGAACCCACTATTATTGAAAGGTTGAAAATATTTAAAAAAAAATAGAAAGCTGCATAATTTGAATGTTTTTATTTACAATCTTTCAATTAAAAATAATCCTTTGAGATCGTGAAACAGCTGTTGGAAATCTTCATATAATGAAAACAAAGCGTTTTGTTTCTAAAACTGAATGTGTTACTATCACATATCGGAAGATCTAGAAAGGTTTCCTTGTAGTTGTCTTCTCGTGGTAAATTTTTTGCAGTTTTCTTACCAAATATGTTTTTCTAAACATATGCAGATGCGGGGAAGTACCTTATCTAACAACCCTAGCTACTACCTTCCTATCCTATACTCAACTTATGTGTGTATGATATGTATGAACATATATGGTATGTATATATTTATTTTGTAATATTTTGGATCTGTCAATAATATTGGGTTCAAATCCTGAGTTGGATTGCCCTTAAAGAGAGTTTGCTCTCTAATCGGCACTATATAAGTTGTCATTTTAATATTATTATTTTTAATAATTTATCGAAAATATGGTAAATAAATTAATGTTTTTAATATCAATTAATGAAGCCAAATTTAAAATTATTGTATTTGAAATATCGTTAACCAGTGGACATACAAGTATTCTTTAATTAAGGTTTCTGAGCTAATAAATATGAGGATATTGGCTTACTTTTGAATAAAAATCCAAAGTGCTTTTAAAGTACGACACGAAATATTTTCTAAGTGTACAACAAATATGCGCACAGTTGATCGGTTTCGCATTTAAAAATATTTATTTATTGTTTTAATGAATTTAAAATAATACGTATGTTAACACGAGATAACAGTAATTTTCTTCTTTCTCTTGAGATAGAACTGTGCCCCTCTTGAGATCTTGACTTACCAGCTCTCTTTCCATCTTTTTGGAGCTCTTTATGGCAGACACTGCCAGTGGGTATACATGCATTGTCACATAGGGAACTCTTGTGTTATCAATTCTTTCCACATGAATTTGCCAGCGACTTCTGCTGTTTCTATGCCATCTCACAATATCTTCTAATCCACATATTTCTGATATACGGGAGTTTCTAACTCTATCGCAAGTGTTTATCCTGCAATGGCTTTGAGGGTTTTCATTTCATCAGTCCCGAGCATTATTTTTGTTTTTATTGTATCTGCTCTAGACTCAATTCCATAAGTCATGATTTCCCTCACAGATAGCAATACAGATAGCAATACTTCCCTCACAGATAGCAATACTTTTAGCAATATAACTAATCTCTTGGCTTCATACATCTCGTCATGCAGAAACTTCTAAGCACTGTATATTATTTCAATCCACATTTTTCTCTAATGACCTTATTCAGTAATTCAGGGTTTTCTACACTTTCTACGAAACGCTTTCATTTCTATTGCAATATATCTTTCATAATTTTTTTGCCAGCATGTCATTATGCGTTCATCATAATCTTTTTTGGTATAAAATATATATTTAAAAATGTGTCTCGAACCCAAAATGAAGAGTTGCCCTATTCGTAACTTCACTTTGAAGTGGTCCACTTTTTCTTGTTTTTCACATTCCCATCCGGCCTCGTCTCTCTGCACCGCCAGCGCCATATTGAATTTACTTGGCCGCTTTGAATCCGATTTTTTTCCGTATTTTTTGCTCCAGTCATGCGAACATCCACGTGAATAGCGTACCAGCCTAGTTAGACCGGCAAGGGTTTAATTCAGATCGGGGCTGGGCCTGGAATGGGTTGGGAATAAATTGGGGGTGGGAATGGGATTGTAGTCGGAGGAGGTTGATCTCCTCCCCCTCCCTACATTGGGGGTGTTGGGGTATTCAGGAACCGGATATGTTTCCGGCCCATAGCACATCGGATCCCACGTTTTTACTCTTTGCTATCGGATTTTCGAAACGTAGATATGTAATCGAATTCGTCGTCCAAAGGAATTTTAATTTTTTTACCTTAATTCGTAGACTTTGACCCTTTGATTATTTGATTTCACATACCATTTTATTGACTATGTGAATAGCGTTATATAATTTACAATAGAAAAAAATATATGAACATTCAATCTTGTTATTTTAACAGATTGGGTGAAATGAATAAGATCAATATTTTTTTATATTATTTCAACGGTCAAATAAATAAGATTTTTTTATATTATTTCAACGGTCAAATAAATAAGATTTTTGACATTACAAAAAAACAACTAAAATTTAACATTGACATGTATAAGTGGTGTTATACTCGTACAAGTAACTTTAAATTTTCCTTAACGTTTTATTTTATTTCAAGAAAAATGGGATTAATTAGAATAAATCTACCCTCAAACTATGTGAAAATTCACTCTTTAAATAACCACAAGTAAAAATAATCATAGAAATAAACATACTACCTTGATCAAAAAGTTTTAGGACTTTATTCATAAAATCGAAAATACAAGTTTATTCATCAAAATCGATATGGTCCCCTTCAAATTACTCCCCATCGACTGCAACGCACTTACGCCAGCGCTTGATCCAATCCTCGAAACACCGCTGGTACTCAATTTTCGGTATGTCCATCAGAGCCGTCTTCGATTTTTTCATAACATCCTCTCGGGCGCTGTAACGCGTTCCGCGAAGCGGTTTTTTAAGTCGGTTGAACAGGAAAATGTCGCAGGGAGCCAGACCAGGTGAATTCGAAGGCTGCTGGATAGTATTCGTGTTGTTTTTGGTCAAAAACTCATGGACATCATGTCTTTCGCGATTTCAACGCGGTCCTTTTTTGCATGAAATTGAGGTCTTTCGGCACCAGTTTTGCAGCGACACGTCTGAGGCCCAAATCATTAACCAAAATGTTTTGAGCGGATCCATAAGCGATGTTCAAGTCCTCTGCCAGCTCTCTGATGGTCAATTTGCGGTTTTCGGCCAACATTTCTTTGATTTTTTCGATGTTTTCATCGGTTTTCGACTGCCACTGCGTTCGTCATCCTCGACCGACTCACGACCACTTCTGAAGCGTTCGTGCCACCGAAAAACACTTCTCCAACATTTCCGTTAAAATCGTTTTTCACACAAAATTTAATGCAAACTCGTTGATGCACAGTTGATGCCATTATCAAACTTCTAAAAATCGAAAACACGCACAAAGGTAGATTTACTCAGTACAGCGTAACTTTTACAAATGTCAAGCAATGACGCAGAAATTTGAAGGGAAGTGTCAATGATAGATGTGGTAACCTAACAAAAAAAAAAGAATTCCAATCGGATGACTGACAGCGCCACACGGTGTCCGGTCTTAAAACTTTTTGATCAAGGTAGTATTTATATATTTTTAAAACATTTTTAGACTATTACACGCATTTTTAACTGTTATTTGTCTTTTATTACAGGTTAGTGACCAACTTTATTGACTAAAAATTAAGGCGAACCCACTATGTATAGTAAGTTATATTCCATTTTTTTTATTATCAGAATTTGTCTACTTCTTCAGTATTATTTATCAGAATTTGTCTACTTCTTCAGTATTATTATAAGAATTTGTCTACTTCGTCAGTATTATTATCAGATATCTTATGAACTTATTTTGTAATATTATCACAGGCTTTGTACAATTATTCAGTTATTTGGAGATTGTCCACTTGATTCACTATTTTATAAGGAACTTTGGACAATGCTGCGTATTATTTGGAGCCATTAATTGGCACTTAGTCACTGTGCCTTTAGGATGTCTCTTATGAACAGATGCATAAATTCTTCCTGAAAATGGCCGGCGACACAGAAAACGTCCTTTGGTTGACCCTGTCACTAATGTACTTGTACATATTGTATAAAACAAGTACAGTACATGGTAAATTTTTTCAAACAACTAGAAAAAAAGGCTGAAAATAAAATTGAAAGTCCCTGACCATATAGTTTTACCACTAGGCCATATACATAGTTTTTACTATAACAGTATTTACTCTATTTAAATAAATAAAAACTACTCAGTTATACAAACCCTGTTTTTAGAATGTTCGTTATAATTTTGTAAGATTTAATAGTTTGTTATACGAATTTTACCTTCCACGGTATGAGTCATGCGGTTGGCCCACAAGCTAAAATTTAACCCAACTTTACTCCTTTTCATATGAAATTTAACTTCCCAAGTGTGGCCTAAAATCCGACACGTTCTACAAGGATACTTACTGAGGGTTCACGGCAGGGGTAGGTAATTAGTGGCACTCGAACAGAATTACTCATCCAGAAAATTATTGTCTGTCACTACAGGGAAGATAAATCATTTGAGGAACACTTTTTTTTCTTTTAAATTGTTTCATAGTCGGACGGTATTATTTAAAGATGCAGTTTTCATTTTTAATCACTCTTAGGTGTTATAAAATAAACACCATGTATTGGATTCATATTTATTGTATTATATTGACGTTTTCGTTGTATACAGTACAACCTGGAGGGCTGATCGCTATGTGGCAATAACTTTCAACTAATCAATTGTACTATAAATAAATACCTTAAATAAAAACTAGTCTTGGACCCTTTTTGGGGGGTAAAAATGATACCAACGGAAATCGAACCCGCGACCCCAATGTAAGACAGATGTTTTACTATCTAGGCCACGAAGGTTATCAACTATTTTCCAAACATTGATCCTCATTTCATGCCTTTATTGATTTCATTTTTAAAAAAATGGCGTACTGAAGCGATATCCTTTAATCAACAATTAAAAAAAATACATTTGGTACTCGTATATACGAGTTTACATATCTCTTTGAAGTACTCGCCTTCAATGCTAACATCGGAAGAAACAAATGTATTAGAAAAATCTTTTGCTACTAAAATAATACTCGTATATTTGTCCACAGTTGATATTATATTTTCAACGAAACATTTAACATTTTCTGAGGTAAAATAAAGTCAATGAATTTATCATATGGTGTGGAGGACGTTTTTTCTCATTTTCGTTTTGATTTTTTCGACATCGGATAGTCCTAACGAGATGTGTATTAATTTCTTAACTCCTGTCTCTCACTTTGTTCCCTTTGTCTTCGTTAGTTGAAGTTATTTGTTTTTTTTTTCTATTATTTTTGTGATCATTGATTGTGGTGATATACGTTTTTTTCGTTTAGTTGACTTAGATTTTTTTATGTGTGACGTAAACCTGTTATAAGCTCAATCAAATTATCTTCATCGGTATCAATTTTATGTGTGACGTAAACCTGTTATAGCTCAATCAAATTATCTTCATCGGTATCAATTTTATGTGTGACGTAAACCTGTTATAGCTCAATCAAATTATCTTCATCGGTATCTCGTCTTAAGGTCGATTTACACACATCAGTGAAGGTGACCGGTACGTGCCATGACAGTGCCGGACAGTGCCATGATGGTCCTATGATTCCACCGGCCGTGATCTTAAAGGTCGATTTACACACATCAGTGAATGACGGTACCGTGACCGGCCCGGGATGAAACCGACATGGTCAAAAATATTCTTCTATGGATTTGAAGGGTCTTGTTCACACTTGTCCGGTGCGTGACCGCGACAGTGCAAGCAATGCTGTCGCCGTCAAGGTCTATTTACACGCATTAATGACGTGACAATATCGTGACCAGCCCATGATTAAAACCGACATGGTCAAAAATATTACTCTATGGCTGTGATCTCCAAACTTTTTTGACCGCATACCCTTTTATGACGAAATTAATCATAAATTGTACCCCCAAATTATACATACATACACACACACGCGATAATGAAACACACTCGATAATGAAACAATATATGTACATGCAATTGATAAATTACAAGAGAAATTTAAAATTATAATTTAATGGGAACAACGTGATTGAATTTGTTGACTAATTTCGGTAAAATCTGTCTTGATTCCCTGTGTTAATGCTATTCCAAGATCTGGTTCTAATTCTAATTTATTTCTGTTTTTAGTTTTAATTATTGTCATTGCCGAAAATTAATTATTGTCATTGTTTTTTTAAATTATCGGCAATAATGTCGATTCGCCTGGCAACGGTATTTGCCGACAAGGGAATAGATTTTAGTTTCTGAGCATATTCCTCTCCGTGAATTATTTCCACCCTTTTTATTGCTGCAGGAAGAAGAAGTGTTTCGCCAATTGTGTGTGGCTTTTTATCTTTCGCTATTAAGTAAGAAACCTCAAGAGAGGCTCGGAGTATGCGTACCCCACTTTAGGGACCAGTGCTCTATGGATTTGAAGTCTTGTCGGCGCGCGAACGTGCAAACAGTGAAACATCAAATTACTTTCGGACGATATTTTTGGTATTACGGCCGTGATTTTGATTTACTTTTTTTAGTGTTTTTTTAAGTTTTCATTTTGTTTTATTTGTTTTATTTATATTGTTTTATCAGAAACATGAACGAAACATAAAAAAATATATCATTTAAAAAAAAAACTACTTTTATTATTACTATTATTACTAAAAAAACTACTTTAGTTATTATTCCGAGTCAAGTCTTGATCCGAGTGATTATCTTAAGGTTTTGATACTTTTGTAAGTATTTAAAAAAATATGTCATTTAAAAAAAACTACTTTTATTATTACTATTATTACTAAAAAAACTACTTTAGTTATTATTCCGAGTCAAGTCTTGATCCGAGTGATTATCTTAAGGTTTTGATACTTTTGTAAGTATTTAAAAAAATATATCATTTAAAAAAAAACTACTTTTATTATTACTATTATTACTAAAAAAACTACTTTAGTTATTATTCCGAGTCAAGTCTTGATCCGAGTGATTATCTTAAGGTTTTGATACTTTTGTAAGTATTTAAAAAAATATGTCATTTAAAAAAAACTACTTTTATTATTACTATTATTACTAAAAAAACTACTTTAGTTATTATTCCGAGTCAAGTCTTGATCCGAGTGATTATCTTAAGGTTTTGATACTTTTGTAAGTATTTAAAAAAATATATCATTTAAAAAAAAACTACTTTTATTATTACTATTATTACTAAAAAAACTACTTTAGTTATTATTCCGAGTCAAGTCTTGATCCGAGTGATTATCTTAAGGTTTTGATACTTTTGTAAGTATTTAAAAAAAATATGTCATTTAAAAAAAACTACTTTTATTATTACTATTATTACTAAAAAAACTACTTTAGTTATTATTCCGAGTCAAGTCTTGATCCGAGTGATTATCTTAAGGTTTTGATACTTTTGTAAGTATTTAAAAAAATATATCATTTAAAAAAAAACTACTTTTATTATTACTATTATTACTAAAAAAACTACATTTGTTATTATTCCGAGTCAAGTCTTGATCCGAGTGATTATCTTAAGGTTTTGATACTTTTGTAAGTATTTAAAAAAATATATCATTTAAAAAAAAAACTACTTTTATTATTACTATTATTACTAAAAAAACTACTTTAGTTATTATTCCGAGTCAAGTCTTGATCCGAGTGATTATCTTAAGGTTTTGATACTTTTGTAAGTATTTAAAAAAATATATCATTTAAAAAAAAACTACTTTTATTATTACTATTATTACTAAAAAAACTACTTTAGTTATTATTCCGAGTCAAGTCTTGATCCGAGTGATTATCTTAAGGTTTTGATACTTTTGTAAGTATTTAAAAAAATATGTCATTTAAAAAAAACTACTTTTATTATTACTATTATTACTAAAAAAACTACTTTAGTTATTATTCCGAGTCAAGTCTTGATCCGAGTGATTATCTTAAGGTTTTGATACTTTTGTAAGTATTTAAAAAAATATATCATTTAAAAAAAAACTACTTTTATTATTACTATTATTACTAAAAAAACTACTTTTGTTATTATTCCGAGTCAAGTCTTGATCCGAGTGATTATCTTAAGGTTTCGATACTTTTGTAAGTATTTAAAAAAATATATCAATATAAAAAAAAAACTTTTGTTATTATTCCGATTCGTTAAGTAACAACAAAGCATACTCACAAGACATGTCAGAGTCACCTGTAGTGTGTCTGTAAATCTTGAAAAGATGAAACGCTTTGCCCAATCGATACCGCCTCTACTATATTTAAAAAAAACAAATAATAATTGGATCACGAGAATTATTTTTTGAATTTAATACAGACATCACGCTCTAACTGAATGTACAGAAATCACTGTTAAGGTCGATTTACACACATCAGTGAAGGTGACCGGTACGTGCCATGACAGTGCCGGACAGTGCCATGACGGTCCCATGATTCCACCGGCCGTGATCTTAACAGTGATTTCTGTACATTCAGTTAGAGCGTGATGTCTGTATTAAATTCAAAAAATAATTCTCGTGATCCAATTATTATTTGTTTTTTTTAAATATAGTAGAGGCGGTATCGATTGGGCAAAGCGTTTCATCTTTTCAAGGTTTTCAAGGTTTTTATATTGATATATTTTTTTAAATACTTACAAAAGTATCGAAACCTTAAGATAATCACTCGGATCAAGACTTGACTCGGAATAAAACAAAAGTAGTTTTTTTAGTAATAATAGTAATAATAAAAGTAGTTTTTTTTTAAATGATATATTTTTTTAAATACTTACAAAAGTATCAAAACCTTAAGATAATCACTCGGATCAAGACTTGACTCGGAATAATAACAAAAGTAGTTTTTTTAGTAATAATAGTAATAATAAAAGTATTTTTTTTTTAAATGACATATTTTTTTAAATACTTACAAAAGTATCAAAACCTTAAGATAATCACTCGGATCAAGACTTGACTCGGAATAATAACAAAAGTAGTTTTTTTAGTAATAATAGTAATAATAAAAGTATTTTTTTTTTAAATGATATATTTTTTTAAATACTTACAAAAGTATCAAAACCTTAAGATAATCACTCGGATCAAGACTTGACTCGGAATAATAACTAATGTAGTTTTTTTAGTAATAATAGTAATAATAAAAGTAGTTTTTTTTTTAAATGATATATTTTTTTAAATACTTACAAAAGTATCAAAACCTTAAGATAATCACTCGGATCAAGACTTGACTCGGAATAATAACAAATGTAGTTTTTTTAGTAATAATAGTAATAATAAAAGTAGTTTTTTTTTTAAATGATATATTTTTTTAAATACTTACAAAAGTATCAAAACCTTAAGATAATCACTCGGATCAAGACTTTACCCCGAATAATAACAAAAGTAGTTTTTTTAGTAATAATAGTAATAATAAAAGTAGTTTTTTTTATAATGATATATTTTTTTATGTTTCGTTCATGTTTCTGATAAAACAATATAAATAAAACAAATAAAACAAAATGAAAACTTAAAAAAACACTAAAAAAAGTAAATCAAAATCACGGCCGTAATACCAAAAATATCGTCCGAAAGTAATTTGATGTTTCACTGTTTGCACGTTCGCGCGCCGACGAGACTTCAAATCCATAGAGCACTGGTCCCTAAAGTGGGGTACGCATACTCCGAGCCTCTCTTGAGGTTTCTTACTTAATAGCGAAAGATAAAAAGCCACACACAATTGGCGAAACACTTCTTCCTGCAGCAATAAAAAGGGTGGAAATAATTCACGGAGAGGAATATGCTCAGAAACTAAAATCTATTCCCTTGTCGGCAAATACCGTTGCCAGGCGAATCGACATTATTGCCGATAATTTAAAAAAAACAATGACAATAATTAATTTTCGGCAATGACAATAATTAAAACCAAAAACAGAAATAAATTAGAATTAGAACCAGATCTTGGAATAGAATTAACACAGGGAATCAAGACAGATTTTACCGAAATTAGTCAACAAATTCAATCACGTTGTTCCCATTAAATTATAATTTTAAATTTCTCTTGTAATTTATCAATTGCATGTACATATATTGTTTCATTATCGCGTGTGTTTCATTATCGCGTGTGTGTGTGTGTGTGTGTGTGTGTGTGTGTGTGTGTGTATGTATGTATGTATGTATGTATGTATGTATGTACGTACGTACGTACGTACGTATGTACGTGTGTATGTATGTATGCATGCATGCATGCATGCATGTATGTATGTATGTATGTATGTATGTATGTATGTATGTATGTACGAGAATATATAATTTGGGGGTACAATTTATGATTATTTTCGTCATAAAAAGGTATGCGGTCAAAAAAGTTTGGAGATCACAACCATAGAGGAATATTTTTGACCATGTTGGTTTTAAACATGGGCTGATCACGATATTGTCACGTCATTAATGCGTGTAAATAGACCTTGACGGCGACAGCATTGTTTGCACTGTCGCGGTCACACACCGGACAAGTGTGAACAAGACCCTTCAAATCCATAGAAGAATATTTTTGACCATGTCGGTTTCATCCCGGGCCGGTCACGGTACCGTCATTCACTGATGTGTGTAAATCGACCTTTAGTCTTTTATAATTCCTATTCTTATTCCTGTTTGAAATTTATCTTTTGTTTTAATTTACATAAATATTATATTAATTTACTAAGTATTGGTTGGGTATAAGACTATTGAGTTGGGTTATAGGTATTGGTAATAACTTGAAACTTAAGCTGGTTGACTGGAAGCTGTTGTTTTAAAATCACATACATACCATCATGCGATTTCTTTGTCGGAGTAGGCAGAGAGGACAGATCGTCATACATTCCTCTCTCGACAGACATCTTTAGCATCTTATACGTCATCACACCTCATGCAACTTGTTTTATCTGACTTTCTACGTTTCTTTCTTTCAGAATATGATTCACTCTATAAACCATACTTTTTTTAATCTTCCTCTCACACAATGCATTTATAATAATTTCAAAATAAATACAATAAATAGTTTTTATAATTATGTAAATTTGGCCATAGAATTAATTGTACAACTGTCGATTTATCGAATAAAAATAAATGAGCATATCTGAGGTATTCTCGGTAAATATTATTTAAAAAAATATTGAAATGGGATAAAAACACATCATGATTTAACGATCAATTATGGAAGAAAAATATTTAGATTATTTCGTATATTTTGAAACAAAGAAAAAATTAAAGAGAATTATATAGTGATCTTTATGATAACTATTGATGAAATATTAATTTAAATGATCACATTTTTATATGTTAAGTATCCTGAATGGGTTCTTTGATATTATTTCTTTCATAAATTTTAATGAAGATCCCACGTGAATGTTTACATAAAACCTTTTTTTTTCTGTTAATAAGTTTTAATGAAAACGTGGGACGCAATTGAAGACAACCGTTTTTTGGAAGTCTTATCAAAATTTATGATTATATATATATACACTAAACACTAAAATACATATATACACTAAAATACACATAAAGTCGAATTGAAGCGCCGTTGAATTGAGTTTATCACTAAACAGCGCTATATATAAATTGTCTTTTTATTATTAATATTAAAATATTCTAGAAAAATGTTATACATCCGTTATGTTAAGCATCATAAAAATAATGTTCAAGAAAATTTGTTTCTACAATTATACGGGTATATCTATTTTAGATTTCATTTAAATTTTTATAATTGATTTGATACGTAGGTTGTTAAAGATTACCTTCCCCTGCATAACACAAGTGTTCGCTTTTTACCCAAGAGAGCTGATATCTCGTTACTTCTCTCTCTGGACCAGAGTTCCAGCGAGTATAGTTTTCACTCGGCACCGTGCGGTTACATCCCGTAATGTAATATAGATATATATATATATGCTAGAAAGATCCAATCCACGTAAAATCTCTTCATTTATTTTAAATATTCAATAAGAACGAAAATTTGTTATCTAACATACGAGTATTATAGTATTGTAAAATCAGTATTTTATGGTTAAATTGAATCTACAATAATTGAAGTATTTTTATTCTATAATATATGAGTCTGTACATAAAGATATGGTGTTTAGCCATATAAGTATATCAAACCAGTTATAATTGTGTTGGATGGTTTTTGCATTTACTCTATGAAACGCTTGGAGTTTCAGGGGCTGTAAACCGCAAATGTGCGGGCACCCTAGGGAGACCGCAACCCCCGCATTATAAGCCCATGCTCTCCTAGCCGCCTTCTCAGTTTGGAGAATTCAACGTCCACTTTTTAATATTGTCATGTGTACCTTCTCATTTATATGTATTGGGAGTTCTGTCGCCTTTTCAAATGCTAAAAAGGCCTTTGGTAAAGGGGTATTGAACCTTTTAATAATTAATGCATTTTTCAAACCAAAGATCGGTTTATTGCTGTGTTTACATTTTAATTACAAAGCAAAGTCTGTTTAGATTAATTTAAAATTCGATATTTTGCGGTTATTTCTTTCATGTTTTTATCAATTTAGTACATGTTTTGGTTTAGTTGACGAAAATTGTGAAATTTTCTCTAAATGTAAGCTTTATTTTATAGTCATTATTGAAATATAAACTTCTAATAATTCTGTCGATGTAAATTTGTCGTGGATTAAGAACAGATTAAGCGCTCTTACTGAGAGTTTTGGACTCTTAGTTGACGAGTGTTTGAAAATTACGATCTTACACTGAAAACCAAAACGGTATCGGTAAAGTTGCAATCATGCCAATTCTTATATATGGATGTAAATCAATGGTTCCTTACATACAATACATTAGGGCACTCGAAAAATGTTAGCAGCGGTATCTCAGGCCAATAATAAGGTTTCGATGGTACCATAGAGTGAGTATTAATTAATGGTGGCTATTACTTATTGACTTACTAAGTCTCTCCGGTGGCACCAACGACAAGTACTCTAACGCCCCACTTTATATTGTGTTTTTAATCATACTCGTCACTGGTAATGGGCATTCATATTTGTCGTAATGACTGCGTTATTCTAACAATACTCGTATAACGGGGGTTTTAAAAATATAGTATGTGTTCTATTGACTTTTTATTTATCTATTAATTTAAAAAAAAAACTTTGAAACTGAAAGCGATCCAAGGATCTGAAGGCAGAATCCGTTGAAAATACTGCGGATTCTGCCTTTGCTGGTTAATTGCCTTCAAAATAGAGAACTCGGTGGTTTAATTGTTAAAACATCTGTCTTCGATTTGTGGATTTTGAGCTTGATATCTGATGGTACCCAAACAAATGTGTCGGTTTGGTCAATGATTTTGTCTGGTCAACAATTATATAACTATCTAGACCTGTGCGAGAGTTGTCTGGCAACGTCGATAATATTACCAACGCGTATTATACATACCATCATGCTGTTTCCCAGTTGGGGTAGGAAGAAAGGAAAGAGTACCAGACTCTCCTATGTCGAGTGTTTCTTCGTTCATTCGTTCTATATGCCTAAACCATCTCAGAAAACTCTTCTTTAACTTACTCAGTAAATTAGCCTTAACTTCACATTCATTCATAATCACTTTATTCAGCATTCTGTCATATATTGTAACCACATGTTTCTCAGTGCATGAATTTTTACAGCTTTTATTCGGCTTCTTTCAGTCATGAATGCCAAATAACGATTCGACCACTAAATCAAATAGGTCACGAATAGAAGACAACAAAGTGGAATCATGAGTCGAAAAGGGGTCAAAAATTAGCGGCCCTGGTCACATGATATGCCACGTGGCACGCTATCACAACATTAAGAGTCACCCTCCATCCACATTACCAGATATTTTTGCATGATTTCCTACGAGAGTTCCTCCCCCGGTCCTCACGACTACCGTGCTATGTGTAATAGGCTTACTGGGTCGGCCAGGGGTTGGGGTTGAACTGGGGGGGGGGGGGGGGGGGTATTAACACTTAATTGACTGTTGTGCCGCTCCAAGACTCCCCAACTCCTTACACCCACATCTACCACTCCGCTGAGACAGCGAGTGGGTGGGATCTGAGGGGATTTGGGGTGATCAAACGTTTATTTTCTGACGATATTGAATTTTTTTTATGGAATATTGATTGTTAAACGTGGTTTACACTTAATTATGTATTACGGATTTCTTAATTGCTTGTGTCTTGGGTTATTTTATAATTAAAAATATAAAATTGTCATCATCATCAGCATCAAGAAATGTAGATATACGATAGTTCAAGCGAACGAACCTCTATTTAATCTTATCCGTAACCATCTTTCTTCTATCATATTCATACATACTTTTTAGTCTCAATGCATATGAAAAATGGAAACAAGTTAAAAAGCGTTTATTTTTATTTAAACACACTTATACCAATACCAATGGGGAAGTGGTGAGCTAGCGAAGAGTTGGTGGGCAGACGAAGCGCTATAAGGACAGTCTGCGAGAGTCGCTTACTTTGTGCGGGGCGCCTGAGGACTGGGAGCAGGTGGCTCGGGACCGTGAGGGATGGAGAGCCGTATGCTGTCGGGCTGATGGCGTCTCAGCGGCTAGACGTGTGAGAAACAGTCAGCGCGCTGCGAACATGCGTCAGCATGGCCAGGCGGCTTAGCAGGGTCCACATGTCTATGCCATTTGCGGGAGGGAGTGCTCATCTAGGATCGGGCTGTTTTCTCACAGAAAATCACATGATCGACATGGAAGAACGGTTCATGATTGACGTTGGAGTGGCGAGAGGATTCTCGACTACGATGCCCGGCAACGACGACGACGATATAAGAGACGATGTATAATTAATTGTTTAAAAAAATACCAGTTGTATTATTGTAATTCAGTGCCACGTGGTTACCCTCTGGTGTAATGGAGGGAGGCAGCGTCGGGTTTCCTTAGCCACATTTACCTGCCGCTCCACCGCAGGGTCGGGGCCGCATCGGGGTGGAATTGTGGGGGAGGGCTAAGAAGTTATGTATTTAGTTACCTTTCCATGTACTGGCGGATGTGCTTAATGTCCCGACTTGATACACACACTCCACTACACTGATTCCTAAACTTTGGACTTACATAATTAAGGACTGTTCACACTATGAAACTATGTACCTATGTAAGTTACTCGGCCAAACTTATTATGTTCAGTTGTAAGATGTACAGGTACGCAAACTTAGAAATCTATAGGCATGGGAACTATGGGAACTCGAGATTTTACAAGGTGTTTTGAAAAAATCATTTTAAGAATTTAATAAAATTGAGCGCCTTTTAGGAAGTGTTCTTAATATATTAGGAATATTTTTTTCAAATTTGATTTGAATATTTTGTACATATTTATTATCTTACAAAATCATTGTAAAAATTCCAAAATAATTCATCATTGTTTTTCGGTTGTCCTTGACGTGACAGATTTGAGTTACTAAATATAAAATCTCTGTCGCGTCCTATGAATGTTGCGTTTTTCTTTCTTCGAAAAAGTTGAATAGGTTTAAGCTTTCAATTGTCTGAAAATGTATCGATTCTTCTGAAAGTGTTTTTAGCTTCAATGTACATACATACATACTATCACGCCATTTCTCTGTCGGGGTAGGCAAAGAGGACAGAGCGCCAGAATTTCATATCTCTACACACATCTTTAGGATATTTCATACCCATACACCTCATACAACTTCCTCAATTTCTACATTTCGTTCTTTCAGAATACCATTCACTTGATTCAACCATACTTTCCTTGGTCTTCCTGTCACGCGCTTTCCACTAAAATTTTGCACTATATATCTGTTTTGTTAGTCTTTCTTCATTCGTTCCATATGCCCAAACCATATCAACGTGCTCTTTTTCATCTTATTCAACACACCAATCTTAAGTACACATTCATCATTAATCACTTCATTCCGTATTCTGTCATAAATTATCATTCCCATGTATTCTCTTCAATGCACGCATTTCTACAGCACGTATTAAAATTTTCCACGTCCACGTTTCATTCCCAAACATCAAAGTTAGCACCAAAATTCTATTGTTAACTATTATTTTTACCAGATTTTGATACTCTCCGGTATATGTTTACTGCCCTTTATATAGATGTTTAGTGACTTTGTTTCCTATCGCCACACGCCGTTTGATATTCATCTTAACTCTTCAATAATCTGAGGAAATACTACCCAAATAGCAGAACACGCCAATTTGCTCCTATTTTTGATTATTCACCCATATATCGCATCCTCTTTTCCTTTCACTTTTTCATATATCGTATTAACTTCAACGTGGTGGTATAAATCATCCTTGCATGGGTGAATGACATACACATATTTAAAAGAAATAAAGATTGCCACTTGGAAATCAGCCCGTAGGTCGTACTGGAAACAACCAAAGTGTAATACAATACAATATGTAGTAATAATGGCATGCTGAACTGAATTATATTTGAGTTTGATTTCTTTAATAACTTAATTATTTTTGCAAGTTTAGGATCTGTGGAATAGGATGGTTTGCTATAATTATCATTTGGTAGTGACGTTCAAATATTCATCGTGAAGTGCTGCGTTTTGGTACTAGGGTTTGTCTTCCCCCTGCTCTTGGCACACTTCGGCGCTCGCAAAATAATTACACCCCGTCAGTTTCACGTTAGCGTTGCACCCCGTGTCATCTTTATTACCCCATATACAACCATGCAACTTAAGATTGAAACGAGTGGGGAATTTGATGAAACGGTTTTAATTAAACTCATAAGGTGTGTAAAAATGTATAAAATATACTTTAAAATGGATATATGAAATCCTTCATGATTATTTTTCACCTTTGGTCACCTCACCATGCGAATGCATTTTTATATATTTTTTTTATCCACTTTGCACGAATTTCTCCTGTTACACAAATAGGGTCTGCTTCTAGAGTTAGCTTATTCGTTAGGAAGAATATCAGCCAGGGTTCTTCTCATACTGTTAGACGGTGCCGAGAATATATCCACAGTGTCATTCAGTTGGTTTAATATCTCTATACCACGCGTGACTGAGTGTTTAGCCATGATATTCGTTCTGTAAGTTGGTATGTAGTACAAAGGGTGATTCCTTGCACGGCTATATTTATTAGGTACATATAAACTTAGTGCCTCTAGAATCGCGGGACAGTTAAAGCTACTTTGAAAAACCTTTAGTAGGAATATCGCAATGGATTCTTGCCTTCTTGTTTCGAGGCTTCTATAGTTACAAACCGTGAGAAGTTCGACATGGTGAGCATATTTTGGGTAATCGCCCTTTGTTCTGTACCATCGATATCTGAGGAATTTATGAATGTATGTGTGTGTATTTATTATATTTCTTCATTTATTATCGGTGCTATGTATTACATAAAGTCTAATAATCTCTGAAAGACTTCTGGGTTTTGATTGCCGCTTCTTTTTCCATCTGAATTTTAAACTTACCTATTCGCTTTATTTTATTTACTTAAAAGCTAACTGCTTTTGGAGTTATGTTTACTATGAAATAAACACTAACAAATTCCATGGATAACATTTTTCCCACCACCCAAGATAATATCAGTTTATATCTATGTTCACTTTATTGGGTGGGGTATCTTTATTTGTTTAGATAGAAAAATATGGAGATTTGTTCATTTTGCCTAAACACATGAGACACACAATAATGTGTGAGTACGTATCATATAATAGTTTTTAATATTTGCAACCGCGTAATTAACCCCTCAAAAATGTAGTGAAATAATTGAATTTAAAGACATAATTAGACATTTCGCCTGGGTCCTTGCCCGCAACCCTCGGAACCTATTTCTGCCACCCTCACTCTCTCCGCAATTTGCACCCCCGGGCGTGCGGGTCTTATTGCGTTACACGCGGCCGTGTGACACGAGGGCTAAGTGAACTGCCGTGCGGGCCGACCGATCTACCCCCGAACTTTTAAGGGTTGTTAAAGGGGTCCGTGCCGTGGCAGGGTTGAAATATTTCCTGATCTCAATATGGACGTAATTACGCAAAAAGATCCCAAGACACAATTACCCTCTTTTCAGAGAAAATATCTTGCCGCATCCTATAGGCCTGTAAGGAAAAAACCTTCAGACGTAATTTAATCATAAAATACTAATTTCACTGTATTTATATTATTGTATATTTACGCTTACGCGATTGATCTTTGCTTTTTCGATATTAAAAATGTATTTGTGTTTTCTGTCCTTTTTGCGTATACATATACGTAAATATAAAATTTTGTGTTGTCTTTCGTCAACATGTGATAGGTGCAATTACGTTCAAATGCTTAAATTTTATCGAATTCAATAAATCATAATATGTAGTTGAGATTAATTGATCGTTAATTGCATCCTTTTTATAATATAAAGAAAGGCATTACATTTTACATTTTTCTTAAATTATATTTTGCTGATATCAGAATTTTACTAAAAGCCAGTCGTATATGAATTATTTTGTAAAAAAATATCAACGCTATCGCGCCATTACACTATTGGCCACGACATACAGAGAACACTGATTTCTACTTCTTTTTCGCCCGGAGTTCCCCTTCATTCTTTCCTCGCTTTCCATCAATTTCAATACTTAATACATCCATTTTAAATATCCATGATTAAATAAACAATGACGAACTGCATAAAACCTATTCGTGATGGACATTTTATAGTTATTGGATAGTTAAAAGGTACCATGCATGATGGAGAAAGGAAGGAAACTTTGATAATGATGTTTCGGTGAAAAGAATAGTTAAATTTGATTTCAGACGACTGATGGGATTTTGGATCCACCCTTTGCCATTCCCTTAACCATTCTGCCCTTCGTCCTGCGTCTTGTCTCCAGGGATACCGGACTTGCTCTTGTTTGTTTGTTCGGATAGATTTGCAATGAGCTGAATTAGACATGGTTTGGTGGTGCAAATAAGACCGAATCCAAAAAAAACTCACTTGTTTCGTAGTTTATTTGAACTATCAAAAAAGCAAAGATCAATCTTATATTTCTTATAAATTTCATACAATGGGTATTTTATGGTATAATGACGTCTTAAAGTTGTTTTTTATGATTTTAACTTTATTTTTAACCTGGTAAAATTGTTGACAGAAAATTATTTTTAATTCCCCCACGAGAACTTTCGAGCCTTTCAGAAGAATTTAAATACTGTTTTTATTTGTGAATCACTAAAGCGCTCTAAAGAGTAGCCAGAAAAATAAATTTCAATTAATATTTTATGATTATCTCCCCTTTTAATAAAAACAAATAAATATTCTTATCAAATATCTCGAGCGACGATAGTTTGGTCTTGTTGGATTGTTTATATGTGAATTTCACGGGTGTAAGTACAACAAGCAACGAGCCTAATGAGTCGATTCGTGTAAAACGTTTGTTTTGTGTAGCATTTAAGAAACATTTAAATAAATCTTCTTCTCCCTGGCTCCATCCCAACTCGTCTGCGAAGACTGTTGGGGTCAGCTCTCCTCGTCCTCAGGTTGTATGCTCTTCTGTCCCGGACTACGTCCCCCAATCCGTGCCTCTGCATCAGGTTATCTTTTTGCACCACCTGTGAATTCTTTGGTCTTCCTCTGGTTGTTATTCGAGGAAGATCCATGGAGATTGCCTGGTTCACAATGTGATCGGGGACTCTGCGTCCAACGTGCCCATACCATCTCAATCGCCTCTCCTCCATCTTGCTGTTGATGTCTGTAACACCTAGGCTTCCACGAATGCGTGAGCTTTTTATTTTGTCTCTTAGGGACACATCAGCTGACCATCTTAGCATGCGCATTTCAGCAGTTTCTAGTTGCCTAGAGTAAGAGTTATACATCGTCCAGCATTCGGAGCCATAGAGGAGTGCGGGTCTGACAATCGTTTGGTATACTTTTCCTTTTAACTTTACTGGCATTTTCGAATCACATAGAACTCCCGTCATTGATCTAAACTTCATCCATCCCACACTAATTCTTTGTGTTACATCTGCTGCACATCCTCCATTGCTATGGATGAGAGACCCAAGATACTTAAAGGAGTCACAATTTGGTAATGTTTCTCCATCCATTTGTATTACGGGAGTGACAGCATTTGTGTTCTCGAATGGTAGGTACAGATACTCTGTTTTCTTTCTGCTCAGTCTCAATCCATTGTCCTCCAAGATTCTTCTCCACCTTTCCAGGCTTTTTTGCAGGTCGTCATGTTTTTCACTTATTAATACGATATCGTCTGCAAATAGTAGGATCTTTAGGAGACTGTTCATTTCCTGGTTAGTTAAATAGTCCATGACTAAGGTGAACAGTAGCGGACTGAGTACCGATCCTTGATGTACCCCCACCTTTACAGGAAATTCTGGTGAAGTTCCCGAAGTGCACCTCACTTGCGTTGTCACGTTATCATACATGTCCTGGATGGCAAGTACATACTTTTATGGTACACTATGTGCTCTAAGTGCTGCCCAAATTAGGCTTCTAGGGACCCTGTCAAATGCCTTTTCAAGATCGATGAAGACCATATAAAGGTCTTTCTTGGCATCACGGTGTTTTTCGACAAGGAGTCGAACGGTTTGAATGGCGTCTACTGTTGATTTTCCCGATACGAAGCCACACTGGTTGTCATGTATTTCCACCAAATTCCTGATTCTCGAGTTTATAATTCGCTCATAGATTTTCATAGTGTGGGATATTAGCTTGATGCCTCTATATTTGTCGCATTTCCTGGAGTCTCCTTTGTTTTTGTAGAAGGGAAGAATAAAGCTTCTTCGGAATTCATCTGGCATTGGGGTTCCGGCCAATATTTTATTAAAGAGCTTATACAGCCAATTCTGTCCCCATTCACCACATTCTTTCCAAAATTCAGTTGGTATATTGTCTGGTCCTACTGTTTTTTTCTGTTTTCATTTGACGTATGACCAACCCTACTTCTGCAGGAGTAATTTCTACAATTGGCCCAAAGATTTGTAGTTCTGAAGGATATGAGGTTCTCGGAAATTCTTCATTCAATAGTTCTTAGTAGTAGTTTTCCATCTTTCACATGTTTTACTTTCTTCAGTGATTAACTTGCCTTCATTATCCTCTATGTACTTAGGGGTTCTGATCGATTTAGCCCTCTCTTTTCTTTGTGCCGCAATTTGATATATTTTCTGAGCTCCTTGTTGTGTTTCCAGTTTTTCGTATATGTCTATCATCGCCTCATGTTGGGCAGAGGCTACTAGTTTCTTTGCTTTTCTTTTGGCTTCCCTATATAATAGAAGGAGGCCTTCTTTCTCTGTTTCATTATCACAGTTAGACCAATTCTTAAAAGCGATCTTTTTCTCCTTAATACCCCTTTGTACATCATCCGACCACCACCAGGACTCTTTCTTAGTTTTTAGTTTACCTTTTGAAACTCCAAGGTGTTGCTTAGCATATTGCATGCTTATCTGTGACAATGCCTCCCACATTTCATTTGGGTTAAGTACGTCGGAATTTTGCACATTTTCAATCATCCAACTTTTCATTTTAGATTTTAGTTGTTGGCCTTTTTCATTTGAGATGTTGAACCATTTAATTTTTGGTATCGGTTTTAGTTGGTCTTTGGGCAACGTACGCTTTGGCACAAGTAGTTCAAGCAACACTAAGCGATGTTGGGTTGCCAGGGGCTCTCTAGGGATGACTTTGCAGTCTCGACACATTTTCCGCATTTCTTTGCTACACAGCCAATAATCTATTTGTGTTGCTGCATTTCCGCTTTTGTAAGTTATAAGGTGTTCAAACTTTTTACTGAAATATGTGTTAGCAATCGTTAAGCCATATGCTTCTGCGAAGTTCAGCAGCTCGTCCCCCTGTTGGTTACGCGTTCCATACCCAAACCCACCATGGATTGCTTCGTGACCGGTATTTGATATTCCTACGTGCCCATTCATGTCCGCGCCCATAAAAATAGAAACATTTAAATAAATAAATGAATTAAATCATGTTTATCGGTTGACGTCGCCATAAATGAAACCGGGAGAATAATAGGATGCTTAAAAGCAACATCAGTTGAGAAAATATGCCAATTGGTCGGTATCGCCTCATCTGAGATCCGTAGCAGTTGACATAAACACATCAAACAAGTCCACGACCCATGACACTCTTTTATGGTCACTACCCAGCAACACTGAGATTGAAATCCAGGAATAGTTTCATGAAAAGAGCGCAAGAACTGACCATTTCTCTGGTTAAAACGCGTTTTTAGAAGTGGAAAGAAATAAAAACCTGACGAGTGGATTGAGCCTTCGGAAAAGGTGACACCTGGAGATCAACTGCCTTGGCCTTCTTGAATAGCACTGAATGTACAGTAGGGGTGGCTAGATACAAGGCGACCATGTAGAGATAGTTCTTGAACGAAAGTAGAATTAAATGTGATTGTGGGCTACACAGAACTCACAACACATGCTAGTTTGTATGAACATTAAAACTACATGCTCTGGGCTAGGGCTAGACTTGAGTGTTTCGAATGATAGAGAGATCTCTTTTGCCTCCTACTTCAAACACGTGGCATAATTGAAAATGGATGATCTTGACACAGAAATGAATGAGTCTTATTTATAACTTTTTTCGTTATTTTAATTTTTCAAAAATAAATTTTTTATTCTTAGTTACGTTACTAAAAACAATACTAATTTGGCCAAGTACCGAACAAAAAAATATGAACTTTTTATTCTTACGTCAGTTTTTTTTTTCTTCATATTACCTTACACCCGTGTAGGAAAAAACAACTTTTTGTTTTTTTTTCATGATGAAATAGACTTTCATTCTTAAAGGTCTTCTGTTTTTATTTTCTCTTCTTATATTTCCTTAGTTGTTGATTTTATAAAAGAATTTTCCCTTTTTTTCCTCTTTCAAGGAAAACTTTTATTTAACGTTACTGGTACACTTTTCAATTAGAAAACAAACAACACAAGGTGAGCGCGGTGTCGGCGCATGGGATCGGGCAGGGCGAGCTGTTTACGCCGCAGTCTGTTATTACTTAAGAGGCTGCTAACACGATAAACAACCCCCCTACCTACCTAGAGGGTAAAGATAACCCTCTGTGCTCGTAGTCCTCAGCAGCGGATGTAGGGTATTTGTTTAGCAGATGAGTTAACTGCTTTCACGAGGCAGCTACTCTTATAGAAACTTGGACAAACTTATAGGATAATTACTGCGACAATCCCGTGGCCATACGAAATCATAGTAAGTTCATGTTAAACACGCAGATGACCCTCGTTTCATATTGATAACACTTATGACTTCCATCCGGGGGTATCAGGTTTGATTCCCGATGGTACATAAAAATAAATAGTCCCAGTCTGGTAAATAACGCTTGCTCGCGCTCGACTTGTGCACGTGTTTTTGTCTCTACATGTGCGGTAGTGTTGCCAACATGTGCAATGACGAACCGCAAGTTCTGCGCCTACTCCAGTGCTCCTGAATCCAAAGGTCGATTACTGGGTCCGAAGACAATATTGTCTCCTGGCCACGCTCTTCAATATATCTGAATCATGATATATGTAAAAGGGGTATCATAGCAGTGAACAGTGAACTGCATGAAAGTACATGCGGTACACCGCGGAATCTTAGATAAACTTTTCGATTGTAAAAAATGACAATAGTTTCGTGCTTGGCAGTTAATTTTTTTGTATTGATTCGTATAGTACTCTTCAATATCGACGAATTAGCGATGCAGATATATTGACTGGGGTGGTTGGGAGACAACATTGTCTTCGGCCTCATTTATCGAGCCCTTTGGCTTGAAAACCATTGGAAAATGCATAAATCTTGCAGTTCGTCATCGCACGTGTTGGCAATACTACCACGTCCATGTAATGTAATACAATGCACCTTATACTACGGTAGCATTGTTACCAGACGAACTAGATATTTTACTAGATTAGAACCCTTTTTGTCGGATACCATTAGGAATCGAATTCGAACCCAATGGGTGGAAGTCAAGCGGATAGAAAACCTGCTTTATATACGACATAGTTAGATAAAGCAGAATGAGAAGGTGGTACTGGCGTGACCATGCGTAAAGGCCATGTTTTCCTTGGAACTGCCTCTACTACGTCTTCCATTCACATTTTCGTTATATATTTGTTTGTTAATCTTTCTTCATTCATTCGTTTTACATCTCAGAGTCATCTTCTCCATCTTACTCGTCAAATCAGCATTACATTCACATTCATCCCTAATCACTTCATTCCGTGTTTTGTCATACAATTTTTACCCCACGTATTCTTCTCAGTGCATGCATTTTCACAGAATTTACTCGGTTTCACTTCCATAAATCAAAGTTGGTCTCAAATTATTTTTGTGGACTATCATCTAAACAGATTTTGATACTGTCCGGTTCGAGTATATATATTTTAGTGCCCCATTTGTTTCCTATCGCTACTCGCTGTTCGATATATCTCTTAATTCCTCCATGATTTGATAAAAGACTACTCAAATAGCAGAATTAGTCACATTCTTTCATTGTTCACCCATAGATCACATTTCCTTTTCCTTTCCTTAATGTAAATATATAAAAAAATAATTGTCATTTGTTTATTTATATAGTAATCCTGATATACATTTCATTAACAGAAGAATTCATTTTACGAATGCCTTCAATAAACAGCCGCCTCTGGTGCTTTCCTTTCACCCTTATCCTGTCTACGAGGCTTAACCCTTACGTCTGGCAATGGGGGTGCGATGTGGGGTTGGGTGTTCTGGGTGGCAAGCACTCAGCCGGTGTCGGAGACTAATTAAGATTGTAATTACCTATAAACACAGACCTGATCCATGGGTGATATAGCAAGTCTTGCTTACTAGAGTAATCATGTCTTGGAATTTGCTGAGGGGAGTTGGCTTTAATCTTATTAAATATTCCTAGGTGTCTTGGTCTCTGTACCTAGTCATTACTCGCTTTTCAGTTTGGGACTATGTTTTACTTTTTCAAAGGATGTCTTTTGTTGTTATTTAGTTGTTTTAACAGTACAAGTTTAGATTCTTGTTTGCAAGTTTATGTATTTTGATGGTAACGAGTCCGATTTCAATGAAATTCGAACTCGATTTAAAATTTGGCAAATTAAGTGAAAACTTCTTCCCTATGAACAAATGTTTAATGATCATCGTTTCTTATTAACAACCACGCTATTTCAAATGTAGTAAAAATGACATAGGTATAAAATAGTGTGTTGGTGTCCACCTTGATATACTCGCATGGAAGCGAAACTTGGATTTGGCATAGGGGGAAAAAGTAAAATGAATGCTGTGGAGATGCGTGCACTTAAAAAAAGTGGAGTATCAATGTATTGAAGGCAGAATGAATATATCAGAAATTAATAGATGTTTAAGGAAGATTAAAAACAGAGCTTTAAGATTGTTTGGACATCTAAAGAGAATGACTGACCGAGTATGAAGATATCAGAAATAAATAGATGTTTAAGTAAGATTAAAAAAAGAGCTTTAAGATTGTTTGGACATCTAAAGAGAATGACTGACCGAGTATGAAGATATCAGAAATGAATAGATGTTTAAGTAAGATTAAAAAAAGAGCTTTAAGATTGTTTGGACATCTAAAGAGAATGACGGACCGAGTATACAAAACAGAAGTGCAAGGTGTTACTGGAAGATATAGGCAGAGGAAAACATGGCAGGATCAAATGGATCAGCTTTGAAAATAATGAACAATAGACAATTGTGCGTGACGATTTGTATGAATATGGAGAAGGTGAAAGTTGTGTGCCTGGATAGAACAGTTCGGAGATCTTTTCTCCCTGCCTACCCCGTAAGGGACACGATTTCATGATATGTATGTAACGTTTCTTATATTTTATGTTCCATTAATGATTACACGGTTGGTACGTCTGGACGTAGTCTATGTAATGCGAATTAGGTAAAAATAGCGGGCTACGCCACTTCTTGGTTAGGTCCGGTTATATACACAGCTTGTTTAATTTGTTCGTAAGGGTCTTTCATTATTCTCGCCAGCCAAAATCAAGAATCATCAGAACATAACCAAATCGTTTGGTATCGAATGTGACTTAAATTATCTAGATGTTCTGGATATTGAAAAATGTTATTAAAAGAACCATTTTGGGATGAAAAAAGTCATTGAGTTCCACCCAGTTAGGAATAATGTGTATTTGTCAGTACAATGAATTAATTTGAAATCTTTTTTGGAAGTTAAAATGAAAGAAAAAAATATCTTCGCAGTATTGTATTATTACATTCGTCGCCTACCTTCCTGCTTTTCCCGATTCTTATCCACTTCTCTTAATCCTTACCCACTCTCTCGAAGTCGTAAAATTTTCAATATTTATTTAGTGTACGCACAGCACATATTGATACCCAAATTGAACTCGGGATTTGCGCTCAAATATTTGAGTTGCCATGATTCCTGCTTCTCACCCTCGTTCCACCCCTTGTGCGCCACTGACGTGCCTTTGGGTGGTGCACAGTAGTTTGAAATACAATAAAATATTACATGAAATATTCTCGTGATTTTTTACTTGGTATTTATAAGGAAGAATTATCGCAGCGTGTTCTCGGGAAGAGAACCATAGGATATAGGTTCCATAAGATATAGGTTATTTATTTATTCATTTATGATCTTTTTCATTCTCTACAGAACCATAAGATGTAGGTTATTTATTTATTAAGATATAGGTTATTTATTTATTCATTTATGGACTATATAGGTTATTTATTTATTAAGATATAGGTTATTTATTTATTTATTAAGATATAGGTTATTTATTTATTCATCTAGGACCATAAGATATAGGTTATTTATTTATTCATTTATGATCTTTTTCATTCTCTACAGAACACGATCTTAATTCGGAAATACAAGATGCTACAGTTATATTCATATATTTTTGTATAATATTGTAGCATATTATAATTCGTATATTATTCTTCATTCTTCCATTCTGTGGGGAACTCGAGTGATGGCTAGCAATAATTATATTTATTGTGGCTCAACATTCTCGCAGTACAACGACCATATTTTGGCTGCAGAAGGATAAAAGTAAGATGAATGCTGTGTGCGTGCACTTAGGAATAATTGTGAAGTGTCAATGTATGACAGAGGGCGAAATGAAGACATCAGAAATGAATGCACGAATATAATGGACGTTTTAAAATAAGATGAAGAAAGGAGCTTTAATATGGTTCGGACATGTGGAGAGATTGAATGACAAAATAATGCCTAAGCGAATGTACAAGTTAGAAGTGCAAGGTGTGCGTGGATGAGATATACTGAAGAAAACATTGCTGGATCAAATATACCAGATTTCGAAAGACTGTTATGTGAGAAGTATGAATAATAGAAGATTGCATGACGAGATGTATGCATGTTGAGGAGGCAAAAGTTTTGTGTTTGGTTAGAAAATTTAGGAAATCTGTTCTTTCTGCCTACCCCGCAAGCGACACGGCGTGATGATATGTATGTATTGTTCATAATATTTGTCAAATTGTCTTATGATTTCCCCATTTCATATTATTTTGATTTATCATACTTATTTTATTATATTTTTATTTGCCGTGTTGCGTTGATACAAAAAATTACAACCAATAACAGGTGGACGTGTTACGTTAATACAAAAAATTACAACCAATAACAGGTTGACGTTTTACGTTAATACAAAAAATTACAACTGATAACAAGTTGACGTGTTACGTTAATACAAAAAATTACAACTGATAACAGGTTGACGTTTTACGTTAATACAAAAAATTACAACTGATAAATAAATAAATAAAATAAATAAATATTAGGTTTATTGACAGCAACATAGTATGTACAAGATCACACCTGAATAACATTTCTAAAAACACATAAATTGCAGACAATACATCAGACGCAGAAGCTATCAAAAGGTCTGGGCTCATCTAATAGCATCCCCTCGGCCAAAATACACCCCACCAATATAGGGCGAACCCAGCCACGGGGACACCAGATGTTTTTCAGCCCACACCCTTAAACACGTAGAAACAGGAATATATACAAAAAAATAAACACAGAAAATAAATATAGTAGATGACAAAAAAAGAAAAAAACACATTCAAGAGAGAGTACACCAAAAGGTCCGGGCTCATCCCACAAACATTCCCACGGCCGAGATACACCCCACCAATGTAGGGCGAGCCCGACCGCAAGGGCATCAGGGGGCTTTCATCCCACACCCCCGCATATCTAGATTAAAGAATAAATATAGTAAAAAAGAAAGTTGAATTGTATTGAAAAATAAATATAAAAAAAAATAAGTTGACGTGTTACGTTAATACAAAAAATTACAACTGATAACAGGTTGACGTGCTACGTTAATACAAAAAATTACAACTGATAACAGGTTGACGTGTTACGTTAATACAAAAAATTACAACCAATAACAGGTTAACTACTTACTTACACATAATATTCATATTAAAACAACAAACGAAGGTTGTAGTATTTCTTTATAATTTATTTTCCCTCCCAAAGTTGACAAACCATCATAGTTACTTTGAATTTGAAGGTATTTTACAAACATGGTACTATAATAGAACAACTCGCGTGAGATCTTTACGTGGGAAATATGCATCACTTCTGTAATTAATCCATCTTCAATTTTCCCCTGAAATATTATTGCAGGATCGCAATATGTCCCCCTTTCGCAAAGTCAAATCTTACACTTATATAAATATCATAACGCCGTTTCAATATCGGGTTAGTCATAAAGAATATAGCGTCAGACTTTTCTATCACGACACACATATTTATCCATATCTTGATCCATACACCTTCCCATACAGCTCTTATGATTTCTTTAACTTTTTACATTTTCGTGTTTGAAAATATCATTCACTTGGTCCAACCATACTTACTATCTTTCATCTTTTCAGATTGGCATTTGATTAGCGCAATTGGTGAAAGCAATTTTAATTATCTTTTCGAGACTTGTCATTTGGCGTAATGCTTTATCGGGTATTGAAGATTTCCAAATACTCGTCAGGTCACTTTGTAAACTTAATCCACAAAGTTATATAGTTTTTGTTCTCTAGTCTGCAACTTTGGACCACTGTGTAAAAGCAGGAGTGTTTAACCCCTTTTGCCATGCTGCAATGCTTGCCAGTAATCACTATTGTAGCTGTGTAACGTAAAACCACAAATTTCATTTACCCTGTTATGCCACAATCATTCTTAATTTTTTCTACATAAGGATGTTTGTGGTTAATCACGTTAGTTGTACTGACAATGTTTTTTTCACTAATGAGTGGACCCCGTTCTCGTTTGACGCGTCTCAAGATAAGTTTTATTTTTCGACGTTTGAGTGAGCCCTTATTTTTTAACGTTTTAATTAATGAGCGAGACTGGTGGCTGAAGGAGAAACGGTGGCAAGAGTTTGGGTATCCATGTTGTTCTGACCTATCTTGACTTGTTAAGAACGTTGAAAAGTGAAAAATTATGAATGTTCTACCAATATGGCAAAGTTTTTTTTTTCTTTCAAAAATACCCAAATTAAGGGTATTTTTCACACACGTGTATATGAAACTAAAAAACGGAAGAATCGTGATTAAACACAACCATAACGCCATTTCCCTGTCTCTGTAGGCAGATCGAAGAGAACGCCCAACTTTTATTTCTCAACACATATCCTTCGCCTCCTCTACATTTAACAAACGAGTACATACATTTTCATACAACTTTTACGATTTATCGGACTTTTTACATTTCTTTGTCTCAAAATATCATTCATTTGCTCCGACCATACTTACCTAGGTCTTCCTCTACCACGTTTTCCACTTGCATGTGCACTGTATTTTTGTTTTGTTAGTTTTTTTTTATTCATTCGTTCTACGTGCTCAAACCATCTCAGATTGTTCTTTTTTCATTATTCTCTAAAAACACATCATACTTATGTATATTTATTTATAAATTGAAGGTTAACTATTAATAATTCGATCGCTGCTCCAAGAATACAATTTTCTAAAAGCGAATATTTAATTATCTCACTCGAGAAACCAATAGAAGAAAATTCGTTCCATAGCGTTTTGTGATTATTTCATTGTTCATCCTGGTTGGTTGGTGGTTGTTGATTTT
>OX463853.1:16232451-16349697 GCA_949825065.1 Odontocerum albicorne
TGATTGAAAGCGTTAATGAACGCGCAAACACATTCAGTGGACAGAGCTTATACACCCTATTGCCTGTCATATCTTTGACAAATGTACAATTTTCCACTCATTGTTTCCACCATATTGCCATTTTATGGGGTGCTTCACCCTGTCCTATGATTGATCGACTTTTTTGTGACAGACGTGCTGTTTCCTCTGAACAGTCAGCCTCTACCGATGGGGTGTCTCCAATATCGACTGAACGAAGTATCTCCAACATGGACTGAATGGGGAATCACGTGTTGATTGAATGGGACATCTCCACCATCACTGATTGACACTTCAAGTGTCCGCTTTAAAATTGATACAATCATCATCAAATTGATATGTTGATTAAATGATATTTTCACTTTGGTTGCGGTGTCAATTTACAAATTGACCGTCGTTTTTGTGTTTTTTTCGAATTGCTTATGAATGGACGGTATTGTTGTGTTTTCATTATGCGATTCGAATAATTTGTCTAAAACTTACGGTTGGGTCTTATGCAATTAAATTTGCAAAATTACGGTTTGGTGAATCGAGAATTTCATAAATTAATGCTCTTAAACTTTTTTTACTTGACGATAGTTATGTGATTTGTGCATTTTATTGATGAATTGATATTTTCTTTGTTTTTCTATTGATGGTAGTTAGATTGAGTGATTTGTGCATTTGATAAGTGATTGGTTCTTTTAATTATTAAATCAATGCATGGATTAATGGTTGCTTAATTTATCTTCGACATGTGGAGATAATGAATGACGAAATAATGACTAAGTGAGTATACAAGTAAGAAATGGAATATGTAGACCGAGGAAAATGTGATCAAGTGGACTAGGTTTTGAAAGATGATGAAATGAAAAGTTTGAATCATAGAAAATTGTGATGTACGAATGTGGAGAAAGTATAAGTTTTGTGCATGATTAGAAAACTACGGAGATCCGTTCGCTATGTCTACCCTGAAAGGTTAATGGTAGTGATGTGCCAAGTACTCGGAAATACCATATTCCGGTGCCCGGCATGGCATACCCAGCAATATTTTCAGTACCCGCAAATGACCCGGATCCGGCTATATGAATATTGCTGGGATCCGGTGCCGGGTATTGGGTCCCGTGAAAACTTAAAATAAGATAAGTGAATGAATATAAATTACACAATATTTATTTAAAAAAAAAATATTTTTGAGAAAAAAAATACGATACCTATAATTTTTTTATTGAATAATTAAATCTCAATAATAGTACACAGATAATAATGCTGAAATAATAATTTCTCTGCGTTTCGCGGAAGTATTGTTGTTTATTCCATTTCTCTTCGTAGATAATACCCGCCTCGCTGAACATTTTTTCGCTGGGTATTCTGCTAAGAGAGGATGATAAGTATTGTCTAGCCAATTTTGATAGTTTTGAATAAATATCCGCATTTTTTAACAAACCTCCTGGATAAGTTTTTTGTTTTCCTGATACGCAATACTCGCTACCCGCCAGTTTTTAGTGCCGGGTACATCACTTGTTCACGGCGTTATATATATATTATTTTCAATATAATAAATCTTAAAGTTACTTTCACTATAATTTGAATCCGAAATTAATTTAGTATGCATGTAGATTTTATTTGACATATACACGTATAATATTCATCAAAACAATACAGATAGATACATTTCATCAAAGGAAGTGTAAAAAGTGATGTAATCGTATTTTTTATAACTAAAGAGTTTTTCAAATTGAGCGGTTTTTTTTATTATTTTTTTTTTTATTCTTTAATAAAACACAATTTGCTTTGATTTCAAAAAAACGTTTTATTGGTCATTGAAGTATAATGTATGACATTTAAACACAAAAACAATATCCGCCAAATATCCACCTCTTGCAGCTCCACAGATGTCCACTCTTTTGTCAAAATTTTCGATGACGTTTTGGCATAATTGCAGTTCTAACTCACCAATAACGCGAATAATTTCGTCCTTCAGCCCAGGAATTGATTGGGGGTCATTCTTATCATATAGACCTGGCTTTTCACGTACCACAGAGAAAATAGTCCAACGGTGTCAGATCACATGATCCTTGTGGCCAATTAACATCACCGTTTCCGGAGATTACAATACATAAAATAATTCAACAATTTGAACGCCTTGTTGTATTGTCAACGACTCCATTTTTTATAAATGTCGTACATTAAACTTTTCAAATGTCACAAGGCCCAGGCAAGTTCGCGACGCCATCTGTGTTTTATCCAAGAATAAAAAAAACGCTCAATTTGAAGGACCCTTTATTTAATACACTTCTTACATGGTATTATATCACCAAATGATGCTTAAGAATAGATAACATTATAAATTATGATCATGCATATTAACCTCATAAATTTATATATTTTATGAAAATTGCAAAAAGTATACCAGTCAAATCCATTTATATTTTTTCCAAGATAGTAGATAATTTTCTACAAATAATTTAAAAGATAGCCGTTCCAATTTATATCAAATATGGATACGAAAGAGTGGAAAGAGGAGGTAACAGAAGAGGAGGTGTTTAATTATATCAAAGCTGGTCACAAGGTCACAAGCCCGTGGACTCTTCCCTCCTGATATTCAATTTGATGGGTTTGGTACATGTGACGAGAGATGCCATTATATGCCAGCTCAAAATAAAAAAAATCAGAGAAATGATTTTACAGAGAACGATGGCATTCGATAAAGTGGTGTTGAATGATGTAATCGGGATTCTTTGAGAGAATAAAATATCACCCGTTATAGCCAAGAAGATTAAGACAAATTGCAAAACCGAAGATCAAAGTAAATGGTGAGCAATTCAAGGGATGCCAGCGATTAACGGAATAAGGCAAGGGGATAGCCGTAACCCCTTCCTATTTAATCTCATAATGGACAGGATTATAAAAGAGGTTGCATTCCTAGACATTAGTTACAAGATGTACGGTAAAATTATAAGTATCAAATGCTATCCAGATGACGCTTCCATAGTAGCAGAATCTGAAGATGACCTACAACGTTTATTATACAAGTTTCAGGAAACAGCCAAATAGTATGATATGAGTATCTCAATAAACAACATTAAGAGTTTAACAATATCCAAACAGCCAAAGAGGTGCAAACTAGTCGATAATAAGCCTGTTGAGCAAGTAATGTAATTGAAATACTCGGGTGTTGACATCTTCAGCTACAATAATCTCTACAATATAACGAAGTAAAATAACATATAAATACGATAGTCGCAATATCTGATTGTGTAAGAGATGTGATCTGGAAAAACGAAAACACGCAAATCGATAGCAAAGTTCGAATATATAAGACCTGTGTTAGGCCGATCATGACTTATAATGTTGAAACCAGAGTCCACAAAATTGGAACAAAGAACATTCTTCGAACAACCGAGATGATAAAATTACGAACCATCGCAGGAAAATTTCTCAGAGATAGCTTCAGAAAGGCTCACATTCGATAGACTTGCAACACGGAGGATATCGTCAGATGGAACAGAAAGAGAAGCTGGTATTGGCATGACTATGTGGATAAGTTGGGCAGATACAGAATTTTATACATAGCGGCACACGAGATCCCTGTAGGACATCGCATGCCAGAAAGTCCGGCTAAAAGGTGAAGAGACAGCTGGTGCTCTGCCTCTCAAGAATGATTTTTGCAACAACAGATCCAAGATGTCTACACATACACCAAGAAGTAGAACTTTTAAATTACATGTTTAATTTTTGTTAAGAAAAATTGAAATACCTAAAATGATGGAAGCTTAAATATATTCACGAAGAAATATCCCGCTTATGTTTATGAGTAAAGCGTCATAAAGTGTAGATAACACTGCTGTTAAAATATTTATGGGTAAAAGCCTGGATTAAATAAACCGCAATTTTGTCGGAAAAATCACCCCCACGCTTCTACAATAGATAGCTATCACTCAATGAGCAAATATAAATAAACTAGGTAATAAAATCCCTTGTGGAATCTAATATCACACTCCGTACTCCAGCGGTGGCGGGCATTTGGGGTGGTTTAGCAGAACGGGGGGAGAAATCCAGTAGAGCCCCACACCCCCAGCACAAACATAAACAGTCGCGCCCTTAGCAAATAGCGCCCCCAGGATAAAGGAAGCAAATTTGAGACGAGTTATACAAAAAGGAACTAAAGGATATCCAACAGCCACGGGAAATTTCTACTCAATTTCCAGAGCATAAGAACGCTTTTAGTCAAAACAGGAGGACAAGTGGTCTCCAAATGCAGAATGACACTTATTGTTGGACTTTGAAAGGAAGCGGCATTGTTTGTACAGTAACACGAGGCAAAAGGGAACAAATATGCCTCAATACATAACATGGTTTTTGGTCGCTACGTAGTACATGTCTGATGACGTGCCTCGGAGTTGAAGGTTTTATTTTGTTTTTAAAAAGTAAGCAACATCGGTGTCTTTTTTGTAATGTGGGGTATATTTTTCTTTTTATCATTCAGTGCTGTTGCGTCATGTTGGAAATGTTCGAGTTCAGGTGGTGTCTAGAATTCTTCTTTTTTTTGCTTGTTACATTGATGTTCGTTTTTTTCCCTTCCATTTTAAACGAATGAGGTGGTTTTGATGTTCTAGTTGAAATTTTCATCCTCTTTTTTCCTTTTGTTTGTAATCTCGGACCGCTGTTTTTTATTTTTTTTTATTTTTGATTAGTATCTTTTATTGTTTGTCCGTGAAAATTCAAAGCTTGATTGCAAGTTTCTTTTTTACTGTGTTTTTGGCGGGGTTAATATTATCGATAATGAAAAAAGTTTTAACCTTCTAAGCAAACATTATTTCTTTTATACATTTTAATTATTCAGATATGACGACCCCGTGGTTTAGTTGGTAAAACGCTTGTTTTTCAGCTCGGGGTTCTAACATAGTCTAATTTTCACTTAAGACCTCTGTAACATATTTCTGACTAATTAGAAGAAATTGCCAAGTGGTAATAAACCCGTTAGGTGGTACTGTATACAACGAAAGTGTAATACATCTATTCAATTATTCATTAATTCCAGTTGCAATTGGATGTTTGACGGACGTTGATGAATAAATTTAAATGTTACGCATGTCTAATGTAAACGAGATGGTTTGTGCATGTTCAACTAATAAATGAAGAAATACTAACTAGATAAATATACAGTCCAAATGTGAGTGGAATACATAGTATTATTAAGTGTTAAGACGTAGTATTGACCAATTATGGTTGGATCAAGTGGAAATGTTAAAAATTGTATGATGTAAGGTGTATGGATATTGAAGAAGCGAAATATGTTGTCGGGTCTGACGCTTTGTCTTTCCTGTTTATCCCGACACGAAAACGGTGTGACGATCAATCACAAAGAATCGTCAAGTTATGTTTCGTAACAAATGAATATATTGTAGTCAGATACTAAACGTTTATATATAACAATAACTTCAGACGAAATAAAGTTTCCAAGTCAAAAAAATTCGGGACCTGTCAGAAATCAAACCCTGATTGCTTGACTCAACGAACGAATGATTTAATGATACCAGTTTCAGCAACCTAACTACTACTATGCCCAGCTGACTCGAAAAAGGGCTGACTCAGTGTCTATCAAACCCCACCTGTGGTGGCAGTAGACCGCTGTCAGGTAATTGGAGGCAATTACGGCGTGCAGACCGTCCTCACCTGACGATAACACTCTTCCCTACCCGATCGTCTGTACAGCCGTCGTGCATGTCTCCCCTAAAGTGCTCTGTGGTCATACAAAATTGTATCGATCGGTTTGTGATTTTGTCACGGGTTTGATATTAAATTGTGTAGCACTTATTTATTTTTCATTTCTTTTGATGTGACATTTTTTATTTATGCATTGCATTGTTATAAAAATTGTGTATTATCTATGATCGTATCATCTTCAAATACTAGTATGTATAAAATAGCTCATGTCTTTTTCAAGAGCTGGAACCCAGCAGTACTTAAAATACTAAATAGATGATCAGCTTATCGTGCCTGTGGACTCTAGATTACCACAGGGTAATAAACCCGCCAGGTTGTTTATGTGTAACTGAAGTATGAAACTTCCATCTCAGTATGTGTGATCTTCCCTCTCAGTATGGTCTTACAATATCTCCAGCCTTCTTCAATCCCTTAAATCAACTTCTTTTTAAACCACCGTTAAGTGACCTCAGTCAGCCCAAGGGTGCATCTGATTAGTTGTAGGATCACTGAAAAAGACTAAGTCTTTTGAAGACCTCATTGCTTTCATGCAATAGGGCCAACCAATCCGAAAGCGCGATTAAAATAGCCGAGCCTATTTGATCAAAACCGATATCAGAAACCTTTGTTAATAATACATACATGCCTCTGTTTAAGTTCACCCTTTTTACATATTTAATACACACGTGTCAAACACGTGTCACATTTACTAGGTGCACATCTATACATACACTGTATTATAAATATCTACAGACCCGTATCCTGCCTTATCGCTCGTGTAAGACGCAGAGCACGATGTTCTCCCTTTTGGCGGCAGGCGGGGGGAGGTTTGGGGTCTCCAGGGACCCCGGGATTACGGCGGCCGTGTTGCGGTCGGGTCCCGCTCTGGCCCGCAGGGACCGCAGCCGCCCACTCTCCGACCCGCGAGGACCGCAACAGCCCCCTCCGCGCTCCCTCAGCCCGAGAGGACCACAACTGCCCCTGACCCTCCCCCATGGCCCGCGGGACCGCAACTGACCCAGGCTCCCGTCTCCCATACCCCGCCATGACCACAGCTGACCTCAGACTCCGATAGACGACCACTCTTTGCGTAAAACTACGAGGCTTTCTGAACTTTTGACAGTTTATTCTTCATTTTTTCAAGGAAATGTGCCTGTGGATATTTTCATTTTTGAGAATTACTTTCTAAAAATTACTTACATGAAATCAAGCCGCTCTTATTGGGGTTGGCAAAGAAGACAAAATACCATATGTTTCGATGGCAGCACACATCTTTCGCCTTTTCTATGCTCTTCATATACAGTAGTTTCTGCGACTTTTACATTTTCTTCTTTCAAAATAATATCCCTTGGGTAAAATCATACTTTGTGTGCCACAAATTATACTTTGTTCTTCATAAACCATCCTTCGAACTATACATTAGCGGCCTCTCTCTTTCTCTCTCTACTTCTACCTGTGATAAAATATAAACTAAAAGTACAACGATATAATTATACATATTTTTCCATGCTTCAATAATACTTCCAATAGTACTTCCAGTTATTTTGAACGTGGATTTTTTATAGTTTGAAAATTAATCTAGAAGAAACTCAGACACGCTAGAAGCTGAATAAATGTTGTAAACATGCGTGCACTGTGAAGAATACACGGGATGACAATTTATGACATAATACGGAATGAAGTGATGCGGAATAAATGTGAACTTAAGGCTGATGTATTAAATTAGATGAAGAAGAGCACTCTGGGATGGCTTGGGTATGTGGAACTAATGAATTTATAAAGACTAACAAAACATATATACAGTGCAAATGTGAGTGAAATGCGTGGTATATGAATACCAAGAATGTATGGTTGGGTCATCATCATCATCCTGTCGTGTATCTCATGCCAGCATCGTGACTCCCATGTCAGCCTCCGACGACTCCCCTCCATCCATCCCTGCACTCCGCGGCTTGAAGATAGCCCAGTTGCGTCTCTCACTTGGTCAGTCCAATGCATTGGGATTCTTCATCTTGTGCGTCGTCCTTCCACGCCTCCAGTAAGCACAAACCTCTCCGAACTGTCTCTGGCCACGAGCAATGTGCCCAAAGAATCGGAGGACTATTGTCGACAATATGCTTTCGACGGGTCGGATCAACTAAATGATATTTTGAAAGAAGGAAATGTAAATGTCAGAGAAATTGACCGAGTTGTATGAGGTGTATGGATGTAGATGAGGAGCAAGAGGTGTTTCGACGAATGAAAAATTGGCGCTCTGCGTTTTGTGCCTACCCTAGCAGGGAAAGGGCGTGATGGTACGTATGCACAATGTATTTTTTAGTGTGAGCATAATTTCTTTATAAAGCCAACTTGACATATTTTATTTACAAAATAAAAAAATTAAAACTGGAAACAACTTGAAAAAAAAAGGAACGTCAAACATCTGTACTTATTTACAACCATGATACATCTTGGACACGGGGTTTTTGCCAAACCCGCCGACAGCTCGTGAATACGGGGCGTATCGGGGTTACTTTATTATTCAGGACTGCGGTGAGCGCCCGCCCCCGCGCCGCCCCTGCGGTGATCCTCATCGTAGCACGCCGACGTGATTCCTGAGCCCGGCTCTGGCGAATGTGAAATCAAATGGTTTATCAGTGGTAGTCAACTGATAACAGAGGGTGTTTAAAACTATTTAATTTAATTTTTATTTACTTCAATTACAAATTAGGATTTGTTCTAAGTTAAATCGAGTGTTATCATGACCCACGCTTCGGACCGACCGACGGACTCGAGTCATTTCTTTGTTTAATGTTCATCTTCTTTATTTTTTGTTCTATTCGTGGTGCTCGTGGCTGTGGCTGAACGTCGTGGTTACCTGATGGTCTGGAACTAAGCAAATTAATCACCTCTTCCCCAATTAATGAGTACAGCACTCAATGAGTTATCTCTTTAAATTCGTCTATTCACCTTGCTGGGGACCGTCCTCTTTCTCACCGCTCTCTTTTTCAACACATCCAGCCACTACGAGCTTCTCCAAACTGTATTCTAGTCTTTTATTTTTTAAATAACTTAGTCAATATATACATATCAACACGCCTTGTGTCCTTTGCGAGGTAGACAGAGATACCAAATCTAAAAACTTTTTTTATCCAAACACACAACTTTCGCCTCATCCACATTCTTCTATTATTCATACTTCTCACTTCAATAAAGAATGTAGAAAAACATCACATATAAATATTACTGCTTTTTAAGATGATAGTATGAGGAAGAGAGGTTGAAGGTGGTTTGGGAATGTAGAAACACTGATAAATCTATCTAGAGAGATGTGTGAAGATTAAGAAACGTGTGAATGAGATTTTTACATAGTGGAAATAATGTAATAGTAAAAATACAATTTTAGCGCCGTTTAGAGAGCAAACTCAAACAATCAACAATAGTTCTAAGATTTATGTTCCAAGTGATAATGACGTGTAACCCACGTGTTTCGTCTTTTATGTCAGCGATTTCTGGGATTACCTTTTCCACTCTTATGCAATCTGTGTGTGTGTATGTGGAGTGTTTATCTATGTATACTTTGAGGAAGTATTCGAGTAGTTGTCTTCACTTTATGTTGTTTGTGGGGTTCCTCTCTACTCCGAATACGTCGTGGAATTCAGCCAGAAATGTGATAGAAAAAATATCTCAAAATAAATGTATAGAAGTTGAGTGTAAAAATCGGAAGATAGTGGCTACGGCTGTAGCTCGAATACGTGATAGGAGCATAAAACCAAATCGTCTTCAACATAGTTGGACTGGATGTTGCTGCCGTAAGCAACTTATAGATTTTCAAGAGGCTTTCAGTTGAAATCAGACTTTTTAGATAGAACCCTTTTTAAAAAATCGGGTACAAGCGGGAATCAAATCTGTAATCGACAAACGTCTTACCAACTAGGCCACGGAGGTTACGTTACTTACACTTAGTATATTTCATGTAATAAGGCCAGCTACTCCAAAAAAACACTCGAACTTCACCTTATTTGGAACCAGATTTCTTTACGATATACATATGTGTATTGTTATAGTTCTTCCTGCATTGCTGAAGAACTAATGTCTCTTATGCTGATGTAAGGACAGTGATATGCACAAAACAGTAAATGCTAGCAGTGGCGGATCGGTTTAGTAACATGCGCCCATTCGCACTGAGGGGGCGGTGGGTGCGTGCGGTCGTGTGGTCGGGCAACTCTCGGTGGCAGACCGCAACCCCCCCGACCATACTCTGTCCGTATCATCGACCCCTTTTCCCTCCAATTCTATGCCACACCGAACAGTCGACAATATTCTTGCTACTTGTGTGTCCGTTTATAACGACATAATATTTTGCTACATTAATATTCTACTAAAAAATAACCCCCCGTCCCTTGCATGGTTTCAGAGTTTTTTGTTACGTTTCTGAATTGTCATAAAATTGTTACGTTATAAAACAGTACTTCACGAAGTTGACTGCTCACAACTCCTATTAACATATTTTATATCAATTACCCAAATAAAATACTGCAATAAACATAATACCGCCCCGACACACCAACTGACTGACAGCTGTGTGTCATAACTGTAATATCTTCACTCGTGATAATTATTTATTTAACACCACATCTAAACGTGAATAAAAAGAAATAATTTTAATTTTGTGATTGGATTATTTATATGGTGCGATATTTGTTATTGAAAATCAGAACTATCTAAATTATTATCGACTATAATTTGCTATGCAGGCGACCTCTGTTATTATTTTTTTAGATCTTATATGAAAGAAGTAAGAGGAACTTGGTAGCCTTGCTTGGTGTTCAATCCCTCCCTCCGTTATCTCTGCGTATCCAAATAGGGACATGGCTTGATTTGTTTTTCATCGTGATGGTGATTATGATATGATTATCTTTGCTTGCTACCTTAGGAACAATTAATTGAAAATTGAAGCTCACACCGTGTACATTTGCATTAGTAAGATTTTTTTATAAAATTTACACTTTAGTTATTCCAAGTCATAATCGTCAACACTCTTAAATGAGGGTCAAACCGTTAAAATAGAAAAAAAAGCAAATGCGTTTGTTCTAAGGTTTCGTTCCTTTAAAGTATTATTATTATTTATTAATTAGGCATTCCATCCTGCAAAGAGAATTATTTCAGTCAATGAGAAAAGTAATCAAAATTATAATTTGGTATGAAATAATCATCGGTGAAACAGAGAAATTAAGTGGAAATTGAATACTCATTATTGTGTTGCAAATTATATTCAAATAATTTTGATACGTATCTCCAAGAATTAATATAATGAGGGAAGTTCAAGTATAACAACATACATCTTAAATAATGAATATTCATGTAATTATCGCTTCGGTAATTAGAAATTTAACTGCACTTTCATTGTTTCACAGTAAGTTGTCTTGTATAATTTATTACGGTTTTTGTAGAGAAGTATTAAAATTTCATTAAATTATTTCGTTAATTTTTACTGTTCTTTATGATAGATTAGGGTTTTGTAGGTAGTATCATCAATGCGTAACGTATTTTCAAAACAGCCGCATTTGTGATGGAGAAATGTTTAACTGCCAGGGAGACAATATCTTTGATCCCATTAATATAACCTTCAGGATCTAGGTTCCCCAGAGCGAACCCATCATTTGAGATTCATCGTCGTACGTTGTGACATAACTAACGCGCACCGAGAGGTTACAATAATCTCTTCCACATACTCTCAATCAGATTGGGTCCTTCTTATTAGTTAATATGGAAATTTGAACCCGATGAATTCAGGTAGAATTACTTGGAGAATTATCCATTTCTTATTTGTGTCAATTATGGTATAATATTAAGCCTCTTATAAAGATGATGAGTTTGTTGATTATGGTATTATATTAAGCCTCTTATAAAGATGATGAGTTGGTTGGTTATAGTATTATATTAAGCCTCTTATAAAGATGACGAGTTTGTCAATGATGGTATTATATTAAGCATCTTATAAAGATGATGAGTTGGTTGGATATGGTATTATATTAAGCCTCTTATAAAGATGAGTTTGTTGATTATGGTATTATATTAAGCCTCTTATAAAGAATATGAGTTTGTTGATTATGGTATTATATTAAGCCTCTTATCAAGATGATGAGTTTGTTGATTATGGTATTATATTAAGCTTCTTATAAAGATGATGAGTTTGTTGATTATGGTATTATATTAAGCTTCTTATAAAGATGATGAGTTTGTTGATCTTTGATTTAAAAATGATGACAAAACACTGTATCGTGTTTTTGTGCTTGTACTCGATCTATGTAATACAATATATTTTTGTGTTCATACAAGATTTATATAAAGAACTATCCGATTGTATATTTCAGGTCCCTACCAATACTTCCTCCTTATTCTCGTTATATTTAAATTCAATCAATCTCTGTCTATTGAAATCCTTAAATAATCTTTTTTTTTTTAAATATACATACTAATCCCTCCATTTACGCGGGTAATTGGTATGTTTGTATGTATGTAGAGTATGTGTAACTTGTATGTACCATGCATACCACTACGCAATTTACCTGTCGAGATATACAGATAGGGCAGAATGCCAGACTTTTCTATCTAGACACATCCTTCGCCTCGTCTCTTTTCCATACTACGAGGGTAGTCCCAAAAGTAAAAATTTGGGAAAAAATATTTTTATTTCTCAACATAGTCTCCTTTCAGCTCGACACACTTTTCCCAGCGATGTTCAATAGCTTCGATACCCTGTTTATAGTGAGAACCGTCGAGCGCCTCAAAATAGTCATCAACCGCAGATTCCACCTCTTCATTGTTGGCAAATCTTTTACCACCGAGCCATTTTTTCAAGTTTGGAAAAAGAAAATAATCCGAGGGGGCTAAATTTGGCGAATAGGGTGCGTGAGGAATCAATTCGAACTTTAATTCATTGATTTTGGCCACCGCGATAACGGATGTGTGAACTGGTACATTGTCTTGATGAAACAACACTTTCTTTTTCGCCAAATGCCGCCGTTTTTTCTTGATTTCATCACTCAAACGCTGCAATAAGTTCGCAAAATACTCGCCGTTGATTGTTTTTCCTTTTTGAAGATAATCAATGAAAATTATCCCCCGCGCATCCCAAAAAACTGACGCCATGACATTGCCTGCAGATGGAACTGTCTTCGCCTTTTTTGGAGCCGATTCTCCCCTTTCAGTCCATTTTTTTGACTGTTCTTTCGTCTCAGGTGGGAAGTGATGGACCCATGTTTCATCCATGGTTATGAATCGACGCAAAAACTCGGCTTTTTTGCTGTGAAACATCGCCAAACACTCGATTGAAACATCCTCATGACGCTGTTTTTGTTCCATTGTGAGCAAACGCGGGACCCATCTTGCGCACAGCTTTCTTATGTCCAAATTTTCAGTCAATATGCGATGTACAGCACTTTTTGAAATGCCTACCATGTATGCTAGCTCGCGCATTTTCAATCGACGGTCATCCAATACCATTTTGTGGATTTTCTTTACCATTTCTGGCGTGGTCACCTCATTTGTTCGACCACTGCGATGTTCGTCTTGGCAGCTCGTACGGCCTCGTTTAAACTCTGCCGCTCAATATTTTTCTATTGTAAACGAAGGAGCAGACTCCCCCAGATTAGAATCTAGCTCGGCTTTGATATTGGTTGGACTTAGACCTTTCAAATGAAAGTATTGTCTCACATAACGATGACCAATTTTTTCCATGTTTACAAATTCACTGAGAGCGTTCACTATTGATGGCTGCCAAACAAATACTAAACAACGCAGCGACTTAAAACTTAAGCTTTATAAGTTTAGTACTTTCTACCATAGTAATTTTTTAAAGCAACAACCGCCATTTATACGTCAGGTCGGGTACTTCTGGGACCACCCTCGTACTTCAACGAGATTTATCTGACTCTACATTGTCTTCTTTCAGTATGTCATTCACTTGATTCCACCATACTTTTCTTGGTCTTTCTCTGCCACGTCTTCCACTCACATTAGCATGTTTTTTGTTAGTCTTTCTTCATTCATTCGTTCAACATGCCGAAACCATCTCAGAATCGTCTTCATCTTACTCAACACATCAGCCTTAAGTTCACATTCATTCCTAATAATTTTTATTTTGTTATACATTGTCACCCGTGTATTCTTCTCAGTACACGTATTTCTACAGCATTTATTCGTCTCTGTTTAGTATTTTTCCACGTCAACGTTTCACTCCCATATATCAAAGATGCTACTAAAATACTGTTGTAGACTGTCTGGTTCGAGTATACTTGTTTTAGTGCCCCACTGACTTTGTTTTCTATGTCTCACTTATTATAAATTTAAAAGTATTTTAGTGTCAATTACCTAATAAGGAATATAAAATTATCTTGAGTTTGTTTGTCAATGAATTATGAATAGTTATTTTATTTAAATTTGTTAAAAAAAGAGCTTTAAAGATAGCTTTCATTGTTTAGAATTGAACAAACGTAACATTAACTAGATTAACACTGGCGACACATCCTCGCAACAACTTAATCAAATTACTAAATCTCCATCGAAACAGGTTCACAGTTTTTCTTTGTCAGTTAATTAAATAGCACTAACAAGCACGTAACATTTAATGAACACAAAATAACGATAATTTGAGCGGCTAATAAAGTGAACAAACAGTATAGAGAACTAGTAGGTAGGTAGGTACACGGCGCACATTGGGTCGAAAACAATTCTACCGTAGACATAGTGTGTTTTCTTTTATACGTCATTTTATAAAAAAAATATAATGACCTCGTGGGTTCGATTATCTTTGTTTCTCATTTTTATTCAAATAGGCTTCCAGTCTGGTTATCACTAATGGACTCCTAAACATCTTTCTGGTTGATTAAAAGATATTGGCAGTGCAGCAATAAGCCCTCCTGGTTCCGAATTGTATACAGCGAAAGAGTACCAGTACAATTATTATAGTCAATAAATCATGATGTTAAAGTACTTTTTTTTAGATATTATTTGATGTACGAATTTCCCAAATTCGAAATTTAGCTGTCATTTTCCTGGGCTTGAAAATGGCTGCTAGATACAATCTAAAAATTCAATGCAATTAATTTTCTTAATAATATCGTTTTTGTACAGCATGTGCTTCTTTTTATTAATTTATTTTATCAACGGTCGATCCCGACTTAAAATAATATACTACAATATTTTATTTAATCACCCAATAGTACTGAAGGTGTAAACAATTTAAATTGTATGGTATAAAACATTCCTAACGGGTATAAAAAATAATGCATCGAACTTACTTAGATTGAGTTGTCTTACAATTATGCTGATTATTTTTACTTACATAATGCAATTTTTTTCATTCTACTATATCAGAGATGGCCAACAAACAGGTCGATCGCGAAGCAATTGTCGGCCGATCACTGCCATCTTCGTAACTTAGAATATGGCATGCGATGTTGCCAAATATCATTACGTGCACGTACTTGTCAACGCAGTCAATTAGTATACTTTTTTATATGTAGATATGTTTACTCCAAATAAATGTATGATACTATTTGACATATATGTATAACATAAGTTTTCTTCTCCTTGATAATTTTCTTAGCGAAGTAAATTCCGCTCATACTTAACATATTAATGCACTTTAGTTATGCTTTTTAGACACGTGTTAATGTGTTAAATCTCGCGAATTCGATAGGTAGATCGCGACTGTTTTTTTTACTTAAAAAGTCGTTTGCGACAACAAACAAGGTGGACACCCCTGCATTATATGTATTATAAAATTTTTATAGCGCTGTTAACCAACACAAAAATAACCCTGTTTTAAAATAACTCTGCCCATCGACAGACTGCAGTAGATTAAACCTGTCGATCGTCTTGGAACTGTGATCTTTTACTTTACCATCGGAACTTTGGGTTTGATCTGTGAAGAATGTGTGCTTACTGTAGTGCAACAGTTTTCACACCAGTACACGCACAGACGTCCTCCATCGACAGGTAGTCCGACAATCATACTCGATCATGATTGCCTACCATAATGGTTTTGATATTTATTTTCACGGAAGAGTCGTTTTCAATCCAGTGTGCGGTATTTCAACCGATGCGAAGGGGTCACGAAGACCGCTGTGGAGGGACTCGGGCCCGGCGTTGGGCGTGCGAGCTCGCGACCCCCCAATTAAACTGTCCGGAAAGTTTTGATTTACGCCCCGTGGACCGCGCGCCCCGGTCTAGGGGACCGGAATGAATAATTAGAAACACATTAAACGATACAACATTGCGGACAAGTAATTTACAAATCATTTTGTAATTGATGCGCCAACCAGCGAGCACAATGGTGAAAGTGGTGGATGTGTTTGAGGAGGTTCAAAGTTTGCGGCGTTAATTTATTATTCATTCGAATTACGTATTAACGAGTTATTTTAAAACATAACATTAAATTATTTGACGATCTCCATGTTACTTGAAGATACGGAAGACGTAGGATTGTATGTGGTGTTTGGATATAGAAAAGGCAAAAGATGTGTGTCGCGATATGAAAGTCTGTCTCTCTGTTTGTCCGACAAAAAAACGGCGTGATGGTAGGTATGTATATAAATTCCACCATACCCTAGTTGATAAGATGCTTGACTTCCATCTGGGGGTCTCGACTTCATTCCTGGTGATACTCAATTTAAAAAAAAAAAAAAATCTCAATCTCAATCTGTTGAAAGAATTCGTCTAGTAACAAGACTCGGACACGCCGAGTATGTATGTGAGTATGGTTGCCTCTTCACGAGATGTTGTATTGCCAACATGTGCAATGATAAACCCCGAGTTTCGTGCCTATTCTAGTGATTCTCAACCCTAAGGCTCGATTGCTTAATTCTACTTCCTGGTCACGCTTTTCGAACGAATAAGTAGTATTAAATTGCTTTTCAATCGCTGCTTGGCCCTCGATCGTTTTTTTTCTCTTTCGATTTAGATCTGCGGAAGAAGCAGTAGAGGACATAAGATGTATCGATGGAAAACCAGAGATGAGGAGAAGAGAGGGTGTTGGGAATTAGCAAAGACATTGATCACAACAACGAACTCTGGAAAGCGAGGTCTCAGGAATTCGACCTCGCATAGTCGGAATGAGCTAGGGAAAAAACACGTTACAATTGAATTAATACTGCGTGGGTGATGCCAAGTATGATTCCTGGCGAAATGATTACTAAATTTGATTTACTCTTAGACTATATCTCAAGTGAATTCATTTTTCTGATGCTCATAAACCACTTATCATATATTCTTATAGCGCTCTTACGCAACACGAAAATTCTCTATGGTATATAAATTTCTCAAACAACAGGCTGCAGCAGATAAATCTGCCTTTCGTATTGGAAGATTGATCTTGTAATCAGAACCAGGTGTTGGTGTGTCAAGACAGTGCGCTTGCTGTTACAACAGCTTTCACAAAAGGCGTCTTCCATCCTTGGGCTAACTGACAATCATTCTGAATCACGAGGGATTGTATTGCATTTTCGTTGTATATAGTACAACCTGTTAAGGTTATTGGTATCTAGAAAATCTTAACCGACTAACCAGAAAAATGTTAAGGAGACCTTAAGTGAAAACTAGACTGAAACCCTTTAAAAATAGGTAACAGGAATTCTGTTATAACCTTCGAGGCAGACGTCTGACCAACTAGGCCATGGCGGATGTCAGGGGGGGTCTATCTAAATTAATGAAATAATACCTTACCTTTGTATTAAAATTGAACATCCTTTTTGTGTAAATTGGTCCTACATAGTTATGTAAATGTTGACTAACACTGACCGCCAACGATTGGAGGTGACATTACATGTACTTGTATACACACGGTGATCAGCTTTCCAATGCTAATGGTCATTTGGACCACGTTTACTACATTTATACTTTTTAATCGTTTGTTTATTTAGTTTAAAACTAATTTTAACTTTATTAACTTAAATCTATCATTTTACACCAAATAACTTACATTAACATATTTTTTTCATTTAAACAATATTTAAATCTATCATTATTTATATAACACTTAATTATAAAACAATCTAGTGGGTTTTTTGTCAGGTAGCATTCACTTCCAACCAACCAGGCTGAATTAAATACAGGGTGTTACATGGTTGCAACAAATATTAAAATTATTTTTTACCTGTACAAATTCATGAAGAATACACATAGTACAAATAAAAATCAGATATCAATTTAAAGAAAAATGTAAGGATGGTGGAGAGGAAAATTAATTATAATAATAAAAGGAAAATTTATACAGCGCTGTTTAGGATCAGATAATCAAGGGTCCTCCTCACTCCGATCAGACATTTCCATAAAAGCAGCATGCTTATGGGCTCAACGTCGCGGAGATTGTTTGATGTTTTGTGGTGTGTTCGAACAGTGCAATGTCTACCAGGCGGATTATTTTTTAACGCCGAACCTGTGGCTTTGAATCTTTTAACCTTTAACAATAAGGTCTTCCTGTCCGGAACTGTAGCGTTTCGACTTAGTTTGAAGTGCGATGACAATTGGCTTTTTAAAAATAGTTTCAATCACGAATTCATAATGCTCATCTCTCTATTTCATGACGGCGACTGAAATGGTAAGGTATGTAGTACTCAAAGACATAACTCCGCCGTACTACGCATTACCAGCGCCTGAACTGCAGTAGTGGCAAATTAGAAAATTATTTATGTCACACCTTGTATATAGTATCACAACATTGACGGAATTTTCGAAGAAGCAAATAAAATTGAAGAATGAATTATTAAAATTGATGTAGATACTTCTTTCCCCTTTATATATGCTACTGAAAAATGTGGTATTGTATTACACGTTCGTTGTATATAGTACAACCTGGCGGACTTATTGTCATGTGGCAATCTCTTTCAACCAACCAGGAAGATGTTAAAAAGGCCTTAAGTGAAAAAAAGATTAGAATCATTTTTGAAAAAAAATCTTGATTCGGGATTTGAACCCGCAACCTCCGAGTTGGGAGACAGACGTCTTACCAACTAGGCCACGGAGGTCGCCTGGTTGCTTGGAATAAAATTCAAGGCAGAAAGCATGTTGGTTTGTGTAACATACGAGTACAATAAAAGATAAATACAATTTTATTTCCACAAAACCCCGTTATTGTGATTTGGCGTAACACTTGAGAAGAAGACAAGCATTCAGGCGATTCTTAATACCTCACGGTCGCTAACGAAGTGTAAATCTTCGCTTGACTGGCATGCGGTAGGAGCGCTGTGTAGCCCGCTGTTCGCTGGTTTCCTTCCCCATTGTTCCGCCGTGCCGAGAGCGGTTTGTTCATTGGATCCGCTTTTAGCGTTCGCCGTCACGTCTATTGACGGATTTACTGAGGTGTTGTATTACTGCAGTGTGAAGCAAACACTTGACTGCGCGGGAATCAAGATTTTATTGAATCAGTCAAAAAATTTAACATGGATGTCGGCGGCTGTGGTCTAACGGTTATCATTCACGCTAAGCAATTGGGTGTTTAGGTTCGATTCCAGGCGGATTCACTTCTAGGAGTGCCTTTACTCTTAAACTTAAAATCTCCACATTCTGTCAACCTTTTTTGGAATTTGAACAATTCGAGCTGTCTGTATCTGTACAAAAAATTCAATTATCTTTCTGAGGATGGATTATCTACCTGATCTGGTAATAGCAGAATCCTTTGTATGCCAACGCACTGCACATCATCTGTTGCGGTTCATTCTGCTCGGCTTATGAACGATCTTCCTGACTCAATCAGATGTGCTACAGAACTTGAAAATAAACTAAAGAAGCATTAACATATTTATCTCAAAATATTCCTCGTCCTTAACTCGCATACGATTCCCACCCTAATCCCCCTTTTCCTTGAGGCTTATATTTTATTTTAATGTTTACTAGTTTTTTTCCATATTTTTTCATACTTGGCTGTGTATACTAATAGACGTTGGTTGTAAAAAAATGTTTTAAAGCAATGAGTCAATAAACTTATATGAAACTCGCTGCCGATATTCTTGGAAGTATAATCTCCTTGCAATAAAAAAATTGTATTTCATATGTTAAGACTGTGCTTACTGATGTGCAATATCTTGCACACATTAAACTAATATATACAGAGGTGTCTTCCCTACTCTGAATCACCAGATCAGTCAGACTTGCCACAAACTGACCTTTCGTCAACATTTCTAATTTTCTGTTCTTTGTATGTACATTAAACTAACACATACCAAAAATAGTACGCATCAACATAAAGCAAAATATTTTACAAAGTATAAACGTTAACATAATTTTTATAAAATAACAATCCAGAGATTGTTTATTGGCCTTAATTTCAGAGATTGCTTATTGGCCTTTCCAGTTCATCGCTCTTCTTTCTTTACGTCGTCCTTTACTGTCCATGCAGTGAGACTCTGGAATCAGTTACAAACCAATATAAGACTCGCTCCGTCCTTGGCATGCTTTAAGAAGCGACTGAAAAAACTCTTAATTTCTAGTCAGTAAAATAACGTGTTTCATTCCTGATTTTTCTTTTTCTTTCCTCTCCACCATCCTTTCCTTTCCTTTTGATTGATGATATCTCACTTTATATGAAAAATAATGTTCGGGTGATTGTCCGTCTTTGTGGGGTTCGTGGGCGTGTTCTCGCGTATATGTTTATGGATTTCGTTGGGATGGATAGTCATTTGAATGATTTATGCGACCACGTAACTTGCTTCATTTACTTTTGTCTGGTTGGTTGGAAGAGATTGCCACCTGACAATACGCCCGCCAGATTGTATTGCAATAAAAGTGTTAAATAAATCCAAGTTCATAACAGGCCAAGACCCAGGACTGTATCTTACGCGTGTAAGGACTTTAAAAAGAACAACATATGATACACACAAAAAAATCCGTTCAGGAAAAAACGAACAAAAAATTGCTAGCATAATTCACTCAATACATATACAAAAACACAATAATCCTCGTAGCAATATGAATCAAAGCCTGTATCAAGAATGTAATATCAATAAACAATTTTGAAATAATGAAAGATCAAATTCATATACAATGTTTCAAATCTCGAAATATATAACAGAACAATTTTGTATTTTTTTGGTAACCTTGATTAGTAGAATGTACTGACATGGATTGACAATGTCGGTTATATGTCTACCTCCTTTGATAGTGGAGATAGGAACACACATCGCCATGTCATCCAATTACGTGTAACAATAGCGCATTTTGGCTTTAAATATTCAATCACGTCACCAGTTGGGGGTAGGGGATGCGCGCTATCAATATTTAATCATTATTGCCTGTTTCAGGTTGCTGTGACAGGGTACTGCATACAAATCTGTTGTAATGACACTTTTAAAGGATACTAACTCAATTAACTGCACTTCAACACTGCCCATTTATAAATTAACTATTCATACAAAGTGGTTAGACGACCTCCGTAGCTTAGTGGCAACATTTTTTACTTCCACCTGGAGATTTTGGGTTCGATTCCTCATGGTGCCCATAAAAAAAATTCCAGCCAGGTAAAAGAGTTCGTCTGGTAACAATAGTCGCACGTTCTGACCGATATTTGCCAACAAGTTCAATGACGAACCATGAGTTCCGTAAGGCTTGCTTTCTGGGTCCGAAGACAATATTGTCTCCCAGACACGCTCTTTAGTATGTCCGAAACACTAATTCGGATACATTGAAGGGTAACTAACATATGAAACACATTTATTAGATATTTTGTTTACTATTACAGTACAATCAATTTATTTATTTTCTTTTCCATGACAAGGATAGCTACAATAATAATAAAGTAACAAGGAAATATACAATAATAACAAAATAACAAGGAAATATACAATAATAACAAAATAACAAGGAAAGCTACAATAATAACAAATTAACAAGGAAAGCTACAATAATAACAAATCAATGATTATATAAAATGGGACATATTCCTTATCCCCTATCATGCTGAATTTCTATACTCGCATGTCGTAGACCTGTAAGCCAACTAACTAGGAATTCTTGTTTTAAGTCAACCAATTTATCACATGTGGCAATTGAATATTCTTTTTACTTAAAAGAACGTTAAGTAAAAGAAACATGCTCGAGAAACGTATGAGATTTACATTTATTTGTCGTTTCAGGTTATACGCGTGCGAGTGTTGTTGCCTTTTAAAGTGAGGTAGTATAGCCAATACGTTCGATTTCAAGCAACGAGTTTACTGCCTATGAGGTAATGAGGCCGAAGACCATGTTTTGTTCAGCCTACAATCTTCTAAATAACCAATTCTGTCTAAATAACCAATTCTGAATGCCATTCGTATGGATGAAAACTAGCTGTATGAAGATCTGTTATTTTAAAAATATCATTTTAACTCTCAAAACTACGATAAGATCAAAATAATTCGTCTTTTTAATTTTCTTTTGACGGTAATAATCATTTGTAATTTTTATGTAAACTATTCTAGAAAAAAATTTGTAATGCGCTCACTTATTATTGAATTAATTTCGCAAGTAGCAAAATAAAAAATGTACCATAATTATTTGTGCTAGTTGCTCCAGTAGATTGCATCGAGTATGGCCTCTTAAAGGCATGTCAGTGCATAAATGCATTATGGATCGTTCTGCAGCATGCGCGCAGAATGGCCCTGCTAGGCTTAGAGATGGGAATTGTGAGCGGGCGATTGTTGCAAATTTCTCTCGTTAAACAGAATGTGTTGTAAGTTACTATCTAAATAACTAACTAGATTTGCACTTACATTCGCCAAATGAACAATGCAAGGTGCCGTAAGTTGTTGCGATTTGGATAAACTACAGATATTACAATTCTCTCTTTTAACAAATTTTCAGAGCTGAAAAAGAAACAGAAAATTATTTAAATCCTACGACTTTATATCTTAAAAATGATCCAGAAGTTAAAAATATTACTAAATGAATATTTTTTTATCTCAAAATCAGTTGCAGAACGACCTTCACGGTCTAATTAGTAAGTCCTTTTTTTTTCAATTCGGGTAGTGCTAAAGAAGAAGAAAGGATCATTGAGATGGTATGAAGCAATAATGGGAGATCTACGATAAATATTCACTCTACTATAGTAGTATAAACGGATCAAGATATTTAGGAATATCGAAAAAAATCGTTTTCTGACCAGAAAAAACAAATTTTGAAAAATTTAAAATATGAGAATATGGATTCGGCAGAAAGGAAAAATAGACGAGTATATGTTATACCAGAATAGTTGCCTGATCTCTCTTCTTATCCCAATAGGGACATCGTGTTTATTTATTTTACATTTGATACAGGTTTAAGCTAATTACATCAAATAACATGAAAAGAGATTAAATTATTAAAAGTCCAAATATAATATAACGACACATCTACAGCTATGTTTACGCTTCCCTGTGAAGTGAATTAATTAGGGTTACAAAGTTTATTCAGGATTTCAATGCAAAATTTATCCACCGAGATATGGATATCGTAAAATTAATTCAACAAGTCATTCCGTGTGTGAGTGGTGATGCTCTTAACAGCTTAATTCATGAATACGACATCGAAAACAATCTTAATTCACGATTGCATAAATAATTGTCCATTATGATGGCAATGTCGATGATGATGATACAACAAATTTCTGGCATGTAATTTATTTCCTAAGTTAAGGGCATTGTTTGAAGAAATGTGGATAGTCGTAAGATCAAATTGCTGCACTCGATTGTCCAGTATATGTAGTATTTTACGACGCCTTTATCTAAGCTTGAATGTGCGGTACACAGTTCTCTTCCTGTTTCCTTAAAACACCCAAATTTCAACCTAAATATCATAATAGTTAGAATTTATCCGATGAAAGAGTAAGGCGTTCTACCATTGGACCGAGACTCTGAACAAGTTATTCACCACTTGGACACTTATACAGGTACAGGACACGGTACACAGCAATCGGAATGCACCTGGTTGCATCAGGAATTAATGATTGCAAGATGCATCGTCCGTGTGTGGAATGCGATTCCTAGAAATTCCTCACTTAATGCATATATACAAGCATTAATAGTGCACTGAATATCTCGACATTTTTTTATGTATAAACTTGCAAAAAAACTCGATGACGCTTGTTTTCGAATCCGGGGGTCGCGGGTTGAACAATGAAAACATAATACAAACCTGAAACAAAGCCCCTAATGGAAGTCTAATCAACTGTGCCACGAAGAGCGTCGTCTGATTTTTATTTTGTAACATCTATGGTATACAGAAATTTCTTATTATTAACCAGCTTATCTTGGATACTAAAATAAGTTTTTTAATCCATGACCGATTTTGCACAAAATAAAAATATTTATTTGAATTTAAATAAAAAATACTAATCTCTGAACAATAATGCCAGAATTCGAGGTAGGTAATACGTTTAAGGAAAGGCGACAAATGAAAATTAGTATCAAAATATTATGAGTAATGTAATATTCTCTTGAACATGAGTAAGGGTGGTTAACGTCTGATAATTAAATACTCTTGGAAGTTCGTTACACAGTCGTGTCGAGTGGACCGCAAATTAACATGTGGAAAATGAGGTGTGATGTGTTGGTGTGCATCGAATGAGGAATCTCTCGTCGCCTGATTGATGGTTCAAATGACTTTTTTTGTAACTGCCGTGGCTCAAGAACAAGTATGAAAGAAACAAAACCCAATGGATTTACGGATTCTTCTATTAAGTGACATCGTAAAAAATGAGGATCATTACAGTCGGGATCTCACCAAAGCGGCAATGGTAAAAATGGTAAGAGTCCTCATTACAGCGCGTGTGACGCGGCTGAGTCGTGTGTCAATTGTGAGGAGAAGTACAATTGAATTGTGGTCCGCCTCGCCTCGCCTCGGCATCTGCGGGGGCATCTCGAATCGTCCCAGCTTCTTTCTTTCTTCTGCTGATGTGATACGCATAATGAGCTCATTCGTGCCTTATTTATCGATCATTGTTGTTTGGTGACTGTTCGTTAATTCTCGTTCTTCGTTCGTTCGTGGTCGTTAATCGTTCATTGTCGCCAGACTGAATAATTTTCGAGTTCATTCGCGGAAGGTCGTTTGAGAAAGAATGTCTACTCAAGGTATTATTTTCGCAATTTATATTGAATCTATAACATATTGAATGAAATAGTTGGGTCATTGAGAAGAGTGCTCGTAAATGAGGAAAATAACGATCTTCAAGCAAACAAAGACATTAAGTATCCAAATAATATAATTTATCTTGAATCCATTGAACTTAATAACATTGAATCAAGAGTCGATTACTTTCTTGATTTTTATATTGACTATTATTATTGTAATTTGTTGAGCTTTTGCTCCTGATGATGAGGTAAAAACCTGGAAACCGGTAGGCTTATATCGTTATATAAAATGGAATAAACAGAGTTTGATTAAACAAATTACAATATCTTAAACCTCCAGTGTTAATCCCTTCACTTTTATTATAAATAACATATAAATTATTGCATTAACAATTGTTGCAATAGTTTTGGAACATTTGACTTTGCTGTGCAATGGAAACTACCTTACTACTTCGGTAACGTCACTCGACTGATGTTTGCCCTGAAAGTGCAATCACAGATGTTGTCTGGCACATGATTTTGTAACTCCCCCAGGAGACAGGAGACAGTGGGGACGGCAACCGTCAGACACGGATTTCCAGCCTGGGTTGTGTTGTGTTATTCTCTAATATTGATGAGGGATCTATCTCTTCTCTGTCACACGTTACAATATGTCCAGTGAATGTTCAACGAATACAATATTTAGGCAGAAAATATTCAAAAAATTTATTAATGTTACTTTGTATTTGACTTTTTCGAAATCCTTATTTCTAAGTTTCATTCGATTAATTATAATTTGATGTGTATTTGCAAGACGGCCTCCGTGGCCTAGTTGGTAAGACGAGTGTCTCCCAACCCAATTAAAATGAAAAGGATTCCAGTCTGGTTTCACTTAAGGCCTTTTTAACATCTTTCTGGTTGGTTGGAAGAGATTTTCAAATGGCAATACGCCCTCCCCCGATTGTACTGTATACAACGAAAGTGTAATACAGTACGAGAAAGATTCAATTCACATTTTACCTTTTTTGAGATAGTCGAGAAAAGATTTGGACCCTTCGTATTGACTTGTATGAAATAAATTTTTTCAAGCTGGAATTTTGTAATCAAATTCATATTTTTCTAGCTCGGTGTGTTATTTTTTATATTTCAAATAAACAGAAAAATTGTGTTTCGTTGTTTGGGACTATTTGCATTTATTTGTAAATTCAATTTATGTCAATTTTTTTGCGCCATGATTTATTTACATATTTTCATTGTGTTATTAAATGAAAACTTTTACCTGGTTTAAAAATGTTTTTTTTTATTTGGTTCTATGCATAAGTAAGGGATTTCGAAAAGTACAGCAGAAATTAACTCCCATCATCAGTACTTACCCAAGATGGTTCATGGCTGCCTGCAGGATTTTCTGCCGCTTATTTCTGTCCGCAACACCCCTCTTATTGGTTATACCGAGTGTGCTACCGTTCTCTATCACATCACCCACTCATCTCATATTTGGTCTCCTTACTAATGAACTCGTAAAAGCTTTCATGCATCGATACAAAATAACAGTTCTCTTTTATTATTAATGTTACTCCCCCCCCCATGATAATTTTTTCCCTTCCAATATCAATCCACTTAACTCGATCATCTTCCATACTCATATACGAGTATATAAATTCAATTAGTCCAAAATTGCATATCCAATGTGATTAAATTTCTCGAGGATTTGTACCTTTGTCTGCATACCCCTGGATATTTTTGTGTTGGCTTACCAGTGGCGGTTCGTGCTTTTAAATTCGAATATATAAAAAGTGTAAGAATATATTAATGTTTACGTTATTGTAGAGATTTTGTATTTTTACACATTTAAATCTGGTATAAATATGATAAAACGCCTTTCAACACTTATTATTATTTAATAAGGCATTCCATCTTATAGAGGGATGATTTAAATAATAATAAGTAAATAAATATAGGTTTATTTCTTGAATCTTAGAAAATACGTTTGGTTTTTTTGTGGTGTCATGAACATAAATTTTAATAAAATAAATCAAGTATTTATTTTGTATTCAGTACTGTTTTACTTGAGTTCACTACCGATTTCAAAAACACCCATCTTCCTCGTCAGGTGAAGATGAACTAAATTATGTCTAAAATATTTTTTTTCCTAATTGTAATAGGTACTGGAGAAGGGAAGGGAGTAGTGGCTAATGACGGGAGGAGGAGAGGAGTATGTAGTCAAAGATGGGTTTATTAATAGCAACATAGTATGTACATATATTCTGAAATTATATATATATGTGTATATTTCAGAATAATGTCTAGGAAATAAATTTACAAGATAAGCTGTCAAAAGGTCGGGGCTCATCGCATAACTTCCCAGTCGAGATACACCCCCACAATAGAGGGCGAGTCTGGTCGCGAGAATGACATGTTTTTAAGCCCTCACCCTATTTGTATCAGTGACAATTTTTAAAAAAGAAAGAAGTGTCAACATTCTGAACTTCTGAAGTATTAAACTTCGAGAAACTTCTGAAGTATTAAATATCGAATGAGTTTTGGGCAATAAATTCAGATATATGACTGTAAATTGGTATAGAATTAAGTGCGAGGATGTGGGACACAATAAATTCAGATATGTGACTGTAAATTGGTATAGAATTAAGTGCGAGGATGTGGGACACAAAAATATCGATATTTTTTTCAGTTTTTCTGTTACATTGTATCTTATCAAATATTTTATTCTCCTCTGAGTAAAAAACACTTTTCATTGTCTACTGAAATTACTATACCTGAAAATGATTTGTGTAAGCAGTTATATATGATATAAATGAGTTGAAACAGCATTTTAACATTATATTGATCTGAAAAGTCAAAAAAAATTTGCAATATTTGAATCTTTTTTGTTAATAATATCTAAGCGTGAACAGTATCAGACATTTTTCACACTGCGTGAATTCGTTCTGAGGTATTAATTAAAATTCATGAAATTTTCTCCAAAGGATTTTTGCACTGTCCTTAAGTGAACTGAGGTTATATATACGAGTATGTTACGTTAAACGGCCCTTACTGATTAAAGGGGCCTGAAAAGGGATTGATTTATTTAAACTTATATATTATCACCTTTGTATTGTATTACACTTTCGTTGTATACAGTACAACCTGGAGGGATTATTGCCGTGTGGTAATATCTTCCAATCAACCAGAAATATGTTAAAGAAGCCTTAAGTGAAAACCAGACAAGAATACTTTTAAAAAAATCTGGGTTACAACGGGAATCCAACCCGCACGCAACCTCCGGGCTGGGAGACAGGCGTTTTACCAACTAGGCCACGGAGGTCGACTCCTTTCGGTGCACGAATGATCTTATACGAGTATATGCACCGCCCCGTGCCGCCTCTGGTTGATATCTACTCCCGAGCTCGAAGGAGATTCCACCTTCCACAACGGGCAGGGGGAGTGCGGCCTCTCAATGCCGTATCCTGAATAAAGGACCCCCCGGAGATGGCAGGAGTCTGACTTCATGGTCGGTTAACCCCATTCAGACGTGATCGCACGGGGACTACGTCAGCTAGTTATTTTACTGCTACAGTAGTACCTTCTATGTACTGACTACATCAAAGTATGTGTGTTTAATACATTATGCCTGTCCTTAGTAATTATACCTCTTTAATTACTAACAAGTCCCTTTTTACATAATTTACGAAATGAATTCGTTGTAAAAAATGCAAGTGATTTGCAATTCAATTGGAAGTAAAGTGTTAGGTGGAGCTATGTGTACGAGTATAAGCTAAATCCTTAAGTTACTGCTTTTGTGAAATATAAAGTGAATTTAACCATTAAATACAGTATGCAGATAGGACATTTTTTAAGCACTATCATGCCATAGGTAATTGTTATTCGATATTTCATGTTTTGCCCGTAATATGTATGTGTAATGGATTCTATTCAGTCGAGTTTTTTTTACTATCCACATTATACTATTGACAGTTTACATCGTTTTATAGGCGAAGACTATTACATACGTTGTAATTGGTTTTATCAAACACTGTTTATTCCACTTTTTATAACGGTATAACCCTACCGGTTTCAAGGCTTTCACCTCATCATCAGAGGAGGACAAACAAGACTCTCGATTGTGCTCCCCTCCCGCAACAGTTTTATTTGTGCTCCCCTGATGATGAGGTAAAAGTCTTAAAACTGGTAGGGTTATACCGTTACAAAAAGTGGAATAAACAGTGTTTGATAATAACAAATTACAATGTCTTTAAACCTCCACAATGTTTATGCCTTAACTATAAACGATATATTACATACGTGTAGCAATGTAAGAATAACATTTTGTGATTGTAGATATTATACACTTGACTGGACAAGACATATGATGATGTGGTCTCATTCTTTGATCACAAATCCATATTTTGTCCTAAATACTCAAATGCTCTGCTAAAACATTCACACTCGACATTCAAATCCTTACATACACATATACTTAACCATTACAGTGCTGATAGTCTATATATAGACGTTTTATTGTATTGAAAAAAAATTCCAGCAGTAAAACGGTTAAATTCCAAGCTATTTCATACTCGTATATAATCCAACAGCAACGTTAACTCAACAACCACATCAATATGTCCAACAACTCTTCATCACATGTTTTACATTCGCATCAGTTATTACTATATACTCACATGCCTATCTGGATACCTCCACAAGTTCCTCGATCTTCGGTCTGTCGCTATCCAAAAGCTACATTGATAGTTTTTTTTAAGAAGGTGCGACATTATACAAATCAGCACTTTCAGGAATATGCTGTAAATTTTTGCTTCAAGGAACTATATGTTCCTCGTTCCAGATGATATAGTTTAATTCATTCATTGAAACATACTTGTAATATACCTAACTGAAAAGGAAAGACTTCAAATATTTCAGCGTTCAAAAAATCTATTTTTTTTAATTTTAATTTATAATTTCATCATTAATTACATGTTCCTTATATATCTAGTCCACATTCCGTTTCGCCTCGCCATTTATTTTCAAAATGATGGCGTGTTGTTTTTGTTTTCTCTTGTTCTTGACAATGCTATCTAAAAATGCTCATTGTTTTTTCGCCACATTTATTATTTAAAAAAATAAGTTAATAATACAATATTCCACGAGTGGAAACAGTGGGACTCGAATTCATAGACTGACCTTAATACTAAATTTTTATTAAAGAAATAAACATTTAAAATAACATTTCTTACAAGTTTGCCGTACCTTACATAAGGGAGCTCACATGGTTTAATTACTTCACCTTAATATTTGGTTTAGTATTGAAGTTGGACTATGAAGTTCGTGAGGTAATATAGATTTGTATTTAAATTGTTCTTATTCCAATTGTGTTTATTATGAACTATAATTTGAATTCAATGGATTGATTGATTTTGTTTTATGTTTTCAGACTGAAATAGCTAAGCGCCTGAACGCCATAATTGCACAGATCCTGCCATTCCTCAGCCAGGAGCACCAGCAGCAAGTGGCCACTGCAGTGGAAAGAGCTAAACAGGTCACCATGACCGAACTCAACGCCATTATCGGAGTGAGTCTCTCCTTCATCTTGTACATATAATTCCCATACTCATATATGTATATTTAGTCCATCTTCTTTAGGTGATTTCCTTTACTAATTAGTTTCTCTGTGTTGGGATCTAAGCAGGTCAACATGACCGAGTTTAACGCGATCGTCGGGGTTTGTCCCTCCTTGACTTGTATACTTAATTGTTATACTTTTATGTCTAGTCCACCTTCTTTAGGAGGTTTTCTTTACTACTTAGTTTCTTCGTGTTGTGATCTAGGGCAGGTCCACATGACCGAGTTTAATTCGGATCATCGGGATGAGTCCTTCCTTCACCTTGTACACTTAATTGCTATACTTATATATCTAGTCTATCTTCTTGAGGAGACTTCCTTTACTACTTAGTTTCTTCGTGTTGGTATCTAAGGAGGTCAATATGACCGAGTTTAACGCGATCATCACGGGGAGTCCCCCTTCACGTTGTGTACTTAATTACTATATTTATATATCTAGTCCACCTTCTTTAGGACACTACCTTTTCCGTTGTAATGTTAAGTTATATTTTCTCTTTATTCTCAATTCATAGTGCTATTTATTTTGCCAATCAGATATTTTATTCTTGGCTATTGGAATTAGGCTATAGAGAGTAATTTCATGGAGAAGAAAAACACTTTGGCCAAAGAGTCGGCTTTTTCGTTCCTTTTGATTCTAAGCGGAACTTTTTGTTAGGAATTTTCCAAACGTTCTAGCAACGGTAATATAGGACTTCTCAGAACACAAATGAGTATCCATTCCACACTTATAATGTTTAAAGTGACAAAGGGAGCATTTCCTAGAAATTCTTCCTTAACATACCTCCTGTCATTTTTATATTGTAACGTAACGAAAGGTTCATCGAAATTTTGTCATAAACAAAAAAAAAAATCTTTTGTCCTTTTTATTTTATCAGAATTGTATTCTGTCCATGTTTTCCGTCAGTATTGTCAATTAAAAACAATGTTTGTTCAATTACCATGTGTCAAGCGAGGACACTGAACAAAAATCAGCGCAGACTGACCGACGGGGTGCGCAAACGTAGAGGGGGTTGGTTTGATGATATGGTGTTGGTCGGCTGCATTATGCACCACCGTTGTTTCCGCCATGATTATACTGAAAATTATTCAGTGAGGGATATTTTCAATTACTGCCGGCAGTGAATAAAACTACAGATGCAAATTTACGACCAAAATTGGATTCTGAACCTTTTTGTGTTGTTAGCGCTTTTATTTATTCATCCGCGTTATTGTGTGTATGCATTATTGGATCCATGTTGCCTGGGCATTTCAATTGTTGAGCGAATGTTGAGTATGGATTTATTTTGCGGTTTCGGATTATTTTATTTATCAAATTGAAATGTTTGGTAATCTGTAAATAATAAATTTTAACCGTGCTTGATTTTTTGTTCGCGTGTAACGACTTGTACTCTCCTTAATACAGAGGAGAAAGAAAAACAGTAAATATATATGCTGGATGTTTTCAAGATGTGGTCTTGGCACCAAATACTTTAGATCTCATGGACTGCAAGACGTATTTATGTGACCTTTTGCAAGATATCCAGGTCACGGAGCGCGGAGCGTCCTTGAGGAGTCTGCTCTCTAAACGGCGCTATATAAATTGTATTTTTATTATCATTAAGGAAAGGTTATCAACACCACATAGATAGACTACTATAAAAGATCGGACATGTCGCTAGAAAATATAAAGACAGAACTCGCCAAGATTTAAATTAAAAATTCCATCAATCCAGACATATAATCTAGAAAATTTATGATGTTAAATGAACACTACATTAAACTTTAATCCAAATGTATTACGTACTATCACATATCGGAAGACTACAAAGGTTTATTTGTACTTCGTCTTCCCTTGTTAAGTTTTCTGCGATTGTCTTACCAAATATGTTTTTCTGAACATCTGCAGATGCGAGGAAGTACCTAATCTAATGACTGTAGTCACTACCTTCCTATCGTTACACTCAACTGATATATTGATTTAGAAATATTTCAAATCTGTCAATAATGGTGAGTGCAAATCTTGATATAGAGAGCCTTTGAGGAGAGTTTGCTATATATCATACATTGTCCTTTTATGATATTATTATTATAATGAATTTACCCAGATGTCGCAATGTCACGATTGATGAATTATATGGTAAAGTGCAATTGAATTTTATTTATTATTACACCTGACAAGAAATACACACAATTTGCGGAAAAACAACAGGTAATTTGATTTGGACATACAATTTTAATGTATCTGGGTTTGTTGCCTTTCATTTGTCGTATCCCCAGTAAACTAGGCTTTTGCCTGTGTCTCACTGAGGATATTTAGCATGAAAAAATAAATCGATACTTCTTTCCGATTTTTGATTACACAAAAACAAAACCCCGTTGCACGCTCTCATCAACCTGACAGTGACACTCAACTACAACTGGAAACATCTTGCGAAATTCAACTCCTCACACATCATCACTCCAGAAAGACCAAAAATATTCATCCCACTAATTATTGTTAGAAAATTGCTATTGACACATTCGAATTGTAAAAGGTATTATTACTATACAGCCATGAAACAAGTATTCCATTTTTCTTGCAATTCGATCCGCAGAAAATAGTCAATATTCTCTATATTGATTTCTTTTGTGATTTTTTTTGCTAGTATCTCTAATTCACTATAAAAAATATCCTTCTTTTTCATTTTGTAAACGGATGGGTTCAAGAGTACATCCTATTATATATTGAATAACCGATCCATTATATAACATGTATGTATCAATACCTTTATCAGTATCTAGGTATTCACTGGCGTAGCGAAGGCGGGATAGAAGTGTGCAGTTGTCCCCGGGCCCAGGGATAATGAGGGCGTAAATGCGATATTTAGAGTTATATTTTTATCGTAACCTTTTTGTTCAATTTGGAGGATAAATTTATATAGCGCTGTTTTGAGAGCAAACTCTCATGGGCGCTCCAACTCGGGACTCGAACCCACTATTATTAAACGAATCATGTTTGGCAGCTATAACAGCCCTCGGGCGAATCATGTATAACACTTTCTTCGTTTAATATACAGTGCATGTAAAAATATGTTTATGAGGCTTTAAGTGAGTACCAGGCTGAACACGTTTGTTTAAACTGGGTTGTAGTGGGAATCTAATCCAAAAATAAACGTTTGAACTAAATAATTACTGTTATATTTCATGATTGAACGTATTCATAGTTATTTTTTTTTAATTAAAAAGGGGCTATTATGATGTTCGAGTATGCTAAATTTACATTACATTATACTCGTATACTTAAATTAATTTATGTTCCAGCTCTACCTAGGGCAGTTAGGCTTCTACAATACATTACTGCCATGTGGCATTTAACTTACACTTTATGCAAGGGGGTGTAGATTTTGTTCTTGTTCCCGGGCGCAGAAGAACCTTGCTACGCCACTGCAGATATTCTGGCATTTCTATCGGTATGTATATACTTCTGTCGGTATTTCCCCTATATCCGAATCATATAGACTTTTTAATTTGATTGTCTGAATATCGGGAGTATCGGTTGCATGGAAAATCCATTGTACATACGTGCGGTATAATTTTTATTCGCTATAATAAAAATAATTTAAGACAATACTGTGTCAAAATACTCGCCTCATTAATATAAAAGAAATCAATGTCGCAGGAGGAATTTCCCCTACAGTAAGAAATAGTTTTCTCATCTTTCTCGTCAGAAAACGGTTATGGAATCGTATATTTCGTCCAATAATTGACTATGGGGATGTTTGTTATCTCGATGCTAGTGAGGAGTTTTAAAAATATTTGTGCTTTTTTATAATCTTAAAACATATTGCCACAATAAAAATATCAATATAAGGACAAAGTTTATATATTCGAATATTGTGCCAGACTCCAATAGCTTTACAGCGGAGAATCTCCACGTTCTGTCAACCTTTTTTGAAATGGTGAACAACCGAAGCTTAACATACTTCGGTATTTGTGTGAAAATTTTAATTTTCTTTCTGATCATAGGCTGTCTCTCTGATTTGGTGATGGCAGAATCCTTTGTATACCAACGCATCAACGTCATTTTACACGTAATTTTATACGGTTCACTCTATTTGACTTGGAAACATTCTTCCTGGCTCGATCAGATGTGCTTCAACCTTATAGATATTCCCTCGTACTTAACTCGCATACGATTCCCTCATCCCTTTTTTGAGATCTGTGTTTCATTAATTTTTTTGTTAGTTTTTCTCAAGTATGGTTTTCATTCACTATGCTAAGGACACGGTCATTGATACTAACAATTAGTATGAAACAAAAGCTGGTTGATTGAAATAAATTGCTTTAAAACAAAAATTCTGCAAGATGTATTCGCATGAAAGTTTAAAAATATAAATATATAGCTCATTTGAGGATCTTTCTTATTTTTCTATTTTGTGGAGGCTGGTTGTTTGGTGGAATGTATATTTTAATTTAATATATTTCTCGAAATCGAACCCGCTGCCTCCGTTTTGTAACACAGACTTCTTACTGTTTAGGTCACTGGTGAGTAAAAATAAATTACTCTATACTCTATACGATTAAGTTCACCAATTTTCATTTAAAAGTGTCGAGTGAATGAACGAATGCTTAAAATTAAACTTTTTGAAATTTGATTTTCAGCATTTTATATCGTATAATTATATTATTATTACTGAATTTCAAACACGTATTTATTTTTTATTTCAATTTTTTACCAAACAAAAATTGTGTGAATCGTTTTATTGTTGTCTCCAGATTACTGTGGATTGCTTCCGTTGATGAATATGAAAAAATATTTTCCTACGTTAATATAATTGAAGGCAAATTTCAGTTATATGCCCACCATTCTCTCGCTTTTTAACAAAAAAATGTTCAATCGTACAATTTTTTTGGTTCTCATGGGAAACGTTTGAAGAATTCCGTACTTTTATCAATTACACTCGTTTGATTTTGTTATTTTTCTTGTTTTTCAACAAAATAACTTTAAAAACACAATACTAATATGATTTGTAAAGTAAAGCTTTTTTTTTTTTTTTTTCTTGTAAAGGTATTCTATCATATAATACTTGTATACAGTACTACATGACATGTTTTATTGACATTTAGCAGAATCATGTACGAAAAAGGCCTGTTTTGAAAAAAAATAGAATGGTAACAATTTTTGTTTGGTACCACCGGAAATTTAATCCAAAATCTTTTAGGAATATAGGTCTTCTACGAGGCATATCCAGAAAGTAAGTGTACTGAATTTTTGTAGGTTACAATTTTTTTTATTTAAACAAAAAAATTACGTGGTTACCGTAGTACATATGTAAGCTATTTTTCGACATAGTCGCCATTCCTCTCAATGCAGGTGGTGAAGCGGGGTATCAACTTTTTGATGCCTTCCTCGAAGTAGTTTCCCGTCAACCCCTCCGTCCACTTCTCCACCTCCTCCTTTACATCCTCGTCGGTTGAAAACCTTTTTCCACCCATGTGCAGCTTCAGGGAGGTAAAGAGATAGTAATCTGAAGGTGCTAGGTCAGGGGAATGCGCGGGATGGTTCAGGAAATCCCATTTAAACGAGGCGAGCAGTTCCTTCGTGGCGTTGGCCGTGTGTGGTCTGGCATTGTCGTGCAGCAGGCAGACTCCCTTTGTCAGCATGCCTCTCCTCTTGTTCTGAATCGCCCTCTGCAATTTTTTTAGGGTCTCACAGTATCTTGCAGAGTTGATGGTCTCCCCTTGAGGCATATATTCAATTAAAATTATGCCTTGACAGTCCCAAAACACAGATGCCATGATTTTCTTGGCTGAAATTGTGGTTTTGAACTTTTTGGCGGAGGGTGAAGAGGTGTGACGTGACCGTTTTTAAACTCGCGACACCACTTGTACACACTCGTACGATTCATAGCTTTATCAACATATGCAGTTTTCACCTCATAATAAACCTCAACCGGAGGTTTTCCCTTCCAAACGAGATAACGGATGACGCCGCGTATTTCGCACTTGGCAGGAGATTGGATTGACATTTTTCACGAAACATGTCGCGTCGACACTTCTCAACGTACTGACCTCGAACCGGTCTCGTTGCGGAGGGGAAGGGTCAGGCTACACGGAAGTGTAGCCAACATGTCGAAAATAAAATCCATCCGGTCGTGAGAGCCTCAGTACACTTATTTTCTGGATACGCATAGTACTTACTAAGCCATTTTTTTTCATATAATGATTTTCAGCATTTTCGTTATTTTTGCTTGTTTTCTACAATACGGTTTTCAATGGGTTCTTCTGTGCAGCACAGTGTAGAGAATTCTTAAGTTCTTTTTATAGTGAATTATTTGTTTGTTGACGACGATTTGGTTACTTTTCTGATGGCGATTTGGTTATTTTTCGAATACAGTATAGAAAAACTAAATGAATATTAAATAAAGCTTGACCAGTAAAAACTTCTTAACCTTGAAGAGAATATTAAGTGTTCATTATTTATTTATTTTAACCTACTCCAACCATGCACTATCGAAAGTAGATAAATAATGGTTTATAACAGTGTATTTGTGCCAACATAGGAGTTAAACGTGGACGTGGAAAATCAATGAAAGTATTCGATACCAAAAGGAAAAATGTGAGCAAAAAAATGTGTGTTAAGTAGAGTGAAAAAGAACACGTTGAGATAGTTTGGGTGACAAGGACTGACCAAACAAATTTACAATGCAAGCATGAATGGTAGTCCGGGAAACTATGGTTGGACCAAGTGAACGAAATTGAAAAAAGGAAAGGATAGATGTTTAAAAAAGAGTATGAACTGTATGAAAAGGTGTATAGATGCGGAGGAAGCGAATAAAGTATGACGTGCTCAGTAAGTTTTACGTTCTGTCGTCTCTGTTTGCGTCAACAGGAAAATTGTGACAATGCACTCATATAAATTGATGTTGTATTTATACATACATACGAGTATATATCATAACGTCATTTTACTGTCTGAGAAGAAAGGGAGGTCAGAGTGCCGAACTTTCCTATCGCGACACATATCCGCCTCTTGTACATCCATACAACTCTTGCAATTTCTCTGATTTTCTACGATTTATTTAAAATATCATTCAGTTGATCCAACCATGATTTCCTTGGTTCTATATGTTCAAACTATCTCAGAGTTCTCTTATTCGTCTTGCTTAAAACACTAGCCTTAAATTCATACTAATCCCTAATCACTTGATTCTGTATTCCGGTTTACATTGCCACCCCAATTCTCCTCAGTACACGCAACAATCTGAAAAATCCGTGAAGGTTAAAAGCAAATGAAAATTATTCATATCAAGATCAGTAAGCTAATGGGGAAGATATTTATCATGTATTCACCCCTGATCTGAAAGGTAATGTGGAAGATTATTATATATTTTTTATAAAGATTTAAAATTAACTTACAATCCTTTAAAAGGTTAACGCGATACTGATTAGCAGAATGCATATTAAAACTGGTACCAAATTAGGTAACATTTGAAAATTCTCTCCTCACCATAAACAAAAGCGCCTTCAATCTAGGTTACGTATGAAAATCCCTCCAAACTCAATTTGTTCCACTTTCCCATCCGACACGGACCTCCTAAATAGGTACCCTCTAGCTAGATAATAATTACAAGATGCTCTCACCGTTCCCATCCCCACAGGCCGCACCTCGGTTAGGGTAACTCTCACCTTAATACAACCCGCCCCGCCCGCTCGGAATGTGAGCCGTGGTAGTTGGTGCCATTAGTAGCCGTACAGGCGCGCTCCCCCTGCCCCGGCATGGGCACTACGTACTAATTGGGCAAATGAAATTGTAAAGTTATAGCGCCGCAAGCTTACGGATAGTGGTGGTGGTTTGCGGCTTAAGCTCGATTCCTACTGGCTACCAGTGGACGCTAAATTAAACAAGAGAATTTGTGATTGTTCCTTAGATGTGCAAGTGTGAATGTTCTCTTGATAGTTGTACTAAACCTACGGCTACATAATATTACATATGTAGTATTTTGCTGTATTTGAACAATAAAGTTTTATATTTATAGTGGTTTATCACGCCTTCGTTGTATAGAGTACAATCTGGCGGGCTTATTGCTGTAATGTGGCAATATCTTACTAACTACCAGAAATATGTTCAAAGAGGTCTTAAGTGAAAACTGGACTGAAATTCTTTTTTTTTATCTGGGTTTCAACGGGGATCGCGCCTGCAACTCCTGGGTTGGGAGTTAAGCATTTCACCAACTAGGCCACGGAGGTCGTCAAAATGCATTGTTTTATAAAAATAACATTCACTTATACACAAAATAAATTTTTCAAATATAGACTAAATATTAAGATACCTAATGAAGTTATGACTGTGAACTTAAGGCTGATGTGTTGAGTAAGATGATGAAAAACACTCCGAGATGGTTTGAGCAAGTAGAACGAATGAACGAAGAAGTCTAACAAAACAAGTATATAATGCAAATGTGAGTGAATGGTTTGTATCTTCTTCACATTGTTGGTAGACTTGTATCAACGGCGCTCCAAGTAATACTGGTGTAAAAAGATCAATATTTACAAGTAACACTCGGTTTTACTGTAAAATAAACCTTTATCCCTGGAAAGGGTCACATGACAATATTTAAAAATTTCATTTAATGAATACTTTGTCATAAAATGAGGCGCCGATATATCAGCGCGATGACATTTTAGCACATAATAGACAAGCCGATATACGAGTATATTGGCACGTGAGGCTATATGGATTAAAATTAAGCAAAGATTATTATAAAACTATTCTATTAAAACAATATTTTTTTCATAAGGAAAATTCTTCGTTCTGGTGTCTTCTTCCAACAAAGAATCACCCCTAGGCGTATTTAACAATAACTATCTTCTCTTCCCCCCATTAGACAGACAGTTCACATTTAATCCTTATTTAATACAAACACTGAACGTTAGTGTCACATGCCCTCTGAAGTGAACATGTTTATCGTTTACGATTGTCTAGCAGTCGGCTACAGCCCTGAAGGCATTCCCGTGTTAATTACCGTGCATGTATAATTTAGTGACGTGGAGCCAACCACCCCATCTCTTCAGCTTCGCCCCCACCTGTTCTGGGCTGCTGCTTTAGTCTCCCTTTTAACCCCATCCAACAGTCACTCCTCCGTGACACACAAGTCTGGATTGACTCTCACCGCATCTGGAGAAATTCACCTCTTCTCAGTCGACTATATATCATGTTGCTATACCAAAGGTAGTATTGTTTGTTTATAAGGTGGGTTATAAGTTAATATTCAATGAAAAACGATATATTTCTGGATGGTCCAGACTACATCATAGTGTTAAAATTAGTGAGGTTTGGTCAACGGCATTCTTGGCCTAGTGATAGAAAATTTAATGTTTTCTCCGGTGCTTTTTGGTTCAATTCTCAATGATAGCCAAATACATTGTCCCGTCTGTATTTTTAGGCATTTTGTAAACATATTTTGTTTGTTTTTACTATGGGGAATCGAATAAAAAATGTGCAAATAAGATATTGGTTTTTAATATGTTTTCAATATGTCCAAACTTTTGCTGATGCCCTACCAGTCTGTCGCTTCCGCTTAATTTTTTTATTTCACCTTTCTCTTGATTTACAGTTTCGCCAAATAGTTGTTAGAATTCTTAATCTGCAGCTAATATGCCCTGAAAAGGAGACCACAGTAAGGCCAAGAAACCGTGAACGAAATTAATCTATGTAAATAATTGACGAAACGCAAAAATTTGTTTTCTTGAGAAATGTATTGAACAAAAATTCAATAACCACAAACTCAAGAGTACTATATCAACACTGATATTTGAACTGAAAACAAAATTTTAAAATAAATTATGAATTCCATTCACTAGCGAGGGTCGCCCCCCTAACACTTGACTCCGTCTTGATGAGCGTGTCGGGTGCAGCCAGTCTGTATTCAAGTTGTTATGAAGCACCAATGCCAGTATCTGGGGTTCACACCCCTCTAGATAGGGATGTTTAAGATAAATTTGCAATATAACTCCGGAATTCAATGCTGTTTCCGTTCCTATGATGTTTAGATTTCTATTTTCACGATTCCACAATGGATTTGATTGAATATATATATTTTTAGCATCCAACTAGTGGATGTTTGTGAGTAGATTGAATGTAGCTTTTAATATGTTGTTTATAATTAAGGCATTAACGTTGTGGAGGTTTAAAGACATTGTAATTTATTTTTATCAAACACTGTTTATTCCACTTTTTTGTGACGGTATAACCCTACCGGTTTCAAGGCTTTCACCTCATCTTCAGGGGAGCGCAAACAAGTCTTGTTTGCGCTCCCCTGAAGATGAGGGGAAAGCCTTGAAACCGGTAGGGTTATACCGTCACAAAAAAGTGGAATAAACAGTGTTTGATAAAAATAAATTACAATAGCTTTTAATACTTTGTAAAAATAATCGATTGTGGTTTAGACATTTAAGATTCGTATATTATATATTCTAACATAATTTTATTTAAATTTAACCATGCAAAAACCGTGTGATTATAATACTAATGTAACTAAAAAATGCCACTTCGATATCTCCTTAAAACCTCAGTAATAAATGGGCAACTTGACAGTACACCCTGGCAGACCTCTAATCAACCAGAAAGAAGTTTCAAGAGGCCTTAAGTAAAAGCCAAATTAGAATCCTTTTTTTTTAATCTGAGTTCCAACGGGGATTGAACTCGCAACCCCCAGGTTGCGAGAAAAGTGCCTTACCAACTTGGCCACGGAGATCTTATTATATGTTAGTTGTTTTTTAACTTTTTTTAATTTCAAGCTTTTCACACATCCTAATTTGATAATTATATTTTAAACTCCATTTATTTATTTTATTTATAAGTCCTTTGCACATAACATGTGTCCTTATTTCATGCAATTAACAAATACGAGTTTTGATAAAAAAATAAGGAGAATTAAAAATTTGGCCAAAAAGTATTAATTTAGTCATTAATATTAATTCTGTCTCCTTCAAAGTAGTTCCCATAGAATAAAATACACTTTTCCCTCCTTTCCCAGTCTATTGATATTAGTTAATATGCTCTTTTAGTGTATTGTTTTTGACATAAGTTAATATGCTCTTTTTGTTTATCATATATGTTTACTTTTTGACCTTTCACCCAGCAATCGGCATCCCACCAGGTTTTATAAATAAACCCGCATGGTTTTATTGTATGATATGAACAATAAAAAATAAATGAATGTGATATTTATTCGTGAGCGTTTGTTTAAAATCGATATAATACTCGTATAAACGTTTTTAGTTTTTCTTGATCTTCAATATTACCTTCTTCACGACGACCTCCGGGGCGTAGTTGGTAAGACGCCGGTCTTCCAACCGAGAGTTTCGATTATGAAAACTTATCAATATTCCCTTTAAATGCTAGTTCTAACACAGTACACAGTTATTTATCATATTTAGAAATCAAGTATCATCTTGAGAAATCAGACATCATGTTAAGATTTCGAGTATTATCTTAATAAATCAAATATTTGCTTAAGAAATCAAGTATCATCTTAAAAACTCGAGTATTATTTTAAGATATCAAGTATCATCTTAAGAACTTGAGCATCATCTTAAGAATGTTAGTATTTTCGTAAGAAATTAAGAATTACACCTTATTAAGAAATCCAGTATTATCTTAAGAAATCTAGTATTATTTTAAGAAATCGAGTATCATCTTAAGAACTCGAGCATCATCTTAAGAAATCAAATATTATTAAAAAAAAATTAACCGTTTCTTTACAAAATACCACATTTTTCAAAATGAATTTAGAAGACCGTTTTGAAAGAACTGTTCATACCTTTCTCCGTATGTGTCGCTCAAGTGTACCTAAGTACTTCGCGGCAGAGAGATCTTAAACGCTCCTTCCGTCCCTTTGAGATCTAAAAGGAGGCGGAAAGAGCGCTAGGGCGGGAATCTAGCCCGCGGCGGCGTGCGACGTAGCGCAACATAGCATCGCGTCGTGCCTCGCCGCCGTGGTGTATTTCAGACGTGTGAAATGTTTGCACGAGGCCAAATATATATTTAATTTTCTCCTTTCTGCAAATTGAGGTACTGGGTTATGACCTACAGTAACCACACGTTTTATATTAGGATTATATTTGTTTTACATATTTAAAATAAATAAACCGACAAATGGCGGTCTTGTTGGATGCAGTGTGACGGAAACAAAAATATATATCTTATGGAAGATCCGAAGTTGACGTTTTTTGGGCTTTTCCTAACTCGAAAGAAGTGTGTATTCTGAATAGGATCATGCGATATGCACAAGTGCGGTCTAGAAGAGTCGCCTTTCTGTGAATGTTGAGAAATCCAAACAGTGGACCAAATCATAAATAGCTGCCCATGTGTTTTTAGGAGGCGTGCAGGAGCTACAGAACACCGAACTCCCTCGTGACCTGGTTGGAGAAGATACACTACGTGTATGATATAGGCTAAACTTGCAGTTTGATCTCTTTTTCATTTAATTAATTGGTGGTTCCAAATCAATCCAATAGGCATTATGATAAAGCTTTTGCCGTTCCAGGTACTGTGGTGTGAAATGTTCTGCCTTCTAGTCTCAGATATATGGGTAGCGTGTGCAGTTTAGCAAGTATTTAAAGACAATCCTTTTCGGGAGGTCTTATCAAAATTTTGGTCTCGAATCCTGAGCTAGAGCGCACTTAAAGGGAGAGTTTGCTGTCTAAACTGCGCTTTATAAATTATTTTATTATTATTAAAAATATTTATCATTTATTTTCTGTCTAATTGTTCTCGGCTTATGTATGCACGCACTTCTCGAATCTATTTTGCTCTGTAGTCTCCACCAGGTGTAAATTTTATAAAAAATCATATAATTTAAAATAAAATTTTACGCTTTTTTTTTCATTATTTAAAAAAATATATTTTAATGATTTAATTTTTTTAAAATTATAATTACAAGGTGGGTATATATGGTCACCCTAACCATTTGTTCCCCGCTCTACAGTGCGGAGAACTGAGTAGGTGAGCGGCACTCAGCTCCCCTCAGCACTCACTCACAGCACTCGTATAACTATTCGCTCACCCTTCCTCCACTCAGCACTCTCTTCTCTACTCTACACCCCACTCCTACCCCCACCTATATTACATTCTACTCTGTCGCACACACTGGCTTACAAACTTGAATCCTATTTCATGTATATTTTTAAATTTTATTTTAGTACACAAATTATAGTCGATTGTACATAACGGTATGAGATAAATTGGTGACGGTGAAATAAATGATACCATTCCTATTTAGACATTCAACTCATTTTTCATTTTTTAACATAGGCGTCCTCACGACTTCTTCAAAATCAACTGTCCATTTTTTCTGTCACGTTATGTCTTCATTTCATGTATCCATGCGCGCATTTCTCTATATTTGCGAGGATATTCATTAATTCATTGAGAAATTCGAGTTTAATTAATTAATTCGGTCTACGTTTGTGTGAATTGCTCTATGCTTCTTTCAGTAGTTTGAAACTTTTGTTAGACTTTCACCATAGTGTTCATATCTTACACCCTTATGAGATAGTGATAATAATTATAAAAGAAAAAAAATGTAGTGCCGTATAGAGAGCAGACTCTCAAGGGTGAGGGTGCTTCGGTTCGGGATTCGAACCCACTGTTATTGACAGATTAAATGTACAACAAACAAATCCTTTGTAAGGATAGGATTGTAGTGGATTTACGAGTAACACTGATTAAAGATCTTTCGCTTAAGGCTGAAAGGAAGGTTGCTTTTAAAGTTGTTGTAGATTTATTTACTCAGGATATTTATACAGACGACCTAGTGGTAAGACGCTTGTCTGCCGATCCGGAGCTTGCGGGTTCGATCCCCGCTTACCCACATTAAAAAAATAAAATTTCCAGTCTGATTTTCACTTAGGGCCCATTAAAACATCTAGCAGTTGGTTGGAAGAGCAATAAACTCGCCAGGTTAAATAAAAAATGAAGGAAAATAAAGAATGGTGGGTTATACTATGTTATGTGTTTTATGACTGGAAAATTTCAAGCGAAGCAATTCTGGCTTATAATGGAATCTTGGTCTCAATATGGTATGTAAGCGAAACTAGGACGTGCCAAACGGAAGAAATAAGAGTGTCGTATAGTGTGTGTGTGGAACAACAATGTATGACAATAATAAGTAAATGCATTAGGAAAGAATGTAGATTTTAAGAATATGTAGTTTTTGAAATTAACCGAACCATCTCAATTCTATTTTCAATAATGGAGTATTTACATGGTTTGGCCTCGTAGAAAAAATAAACAAGTTGTATCGAAGGAACGAGAATTTTGAAAAAAACGTGGCATAACCAAATGAAATAAATTCTGAAAGACAGATTGGTGTAAAACCTTTATAATATGAGAGATGGAATGACGACTTGTCTGATCGTGATATCATTGTCAACCAGGGTCGATCCACTGCTGGATGAAGGTCTCCCCAAGTTGACTCCAAATAGTTCGGTGTTTTGCTCGTTGATGCCATGTGATGCTACCATGCTTCCTGATTTCATCTATCCAGCGTACCTTCGGTCTTCTTCTGGGCCTCTTTATGCCTCTTGGGTACCATTGGATTATTTCGGATGTCCATCGGGAGTCTGACATTCTGGCTACGTGTCCGGCCCATTGACACTTCATTCTTTTGCACACCTTTATAACGTCTTCTACCTTTGTTATATTGCGAATCCAGGTGTTTCGTTTACGGTCTCTTTTAGTATATCCCAACATGCATCTCTCCATGCCCCTTTGTGCGGTCTGGAGCTTTTGCGTGTTTTTTACTGTGAGCGTCCATGTCTCGCAACCATACGTAAGTACTGGAAGGATGCACTGGTTGTAAACCCTTCGCTTCAAGGATATTGGGAGATTACTTTTGAAGATGTTGTTCAAACTTCCAAATGTGCTCCACGCTAGTTTTGTCCTTCGTGCTATTTCCTCCGATATGCCACCTACAAAGGAAATAAGTTGGCCCAGATACACATATTCCTGGACAAGTTCTAGCGGCTTTCCATCTACGTTTATTGGTTTTGGGGTAGCAAAGTCGTTCATCATATATTTGGTTTTTGAAATATTCATTTTTAAACCAACCGATCGTGATATAATGAAATAAATATATATATATATATATATATATATATATATATATATATATATATATATATATATATATATATATATATATATATATATATATATATATATATATATATATATATATATATATATATATATATATATATATATATATATATATATATATATATATATATATATATATATATATATATATATATATATATATATATATATATATATATATATATATATATATATATATATATATATATATATGTGTGTGTGTGTTATCTCTGCCTACTCCAATAAGGACATGGTGTGATGATGATGTAAAATATGAAATGAAGTATCAACACATTGATGTAGATCAAATCGGTTCCCCGAACCCAAGTTGAGAATTCAGTTGGAGTGAAATCATCTGGGAATATCGCGCATACCTATGAGTCCGTGTTCAGCTTTCGTACCGATGTGCGAATGATTTTGAATTTCATGATTAATTTCGCCTAAGTGACACGAGCTGTTAACTTTGTTGCCTACATTATACGCTTTAGTGACTTTACACATACAGGGGTAAGAGTCATCTTATTCTATGTCTATTTTTTATCAAAACTAGCTATGGTTTATACCTCTCCTTACGAGACATAACAGAAGCAAATAATTTATTATAGAAACATAAAATACTTTATTTTTATTGTTATATTTATCTTCTGTGTTATGAGTTATGTTTTTAATATAAATATGATCTAGTTTGTAAGACGCTAGGCGCATGTTTGATTCCAGTTAAACCAAAATTTAAAAAAAAAATCTAATCTGGTTTTCACTTAAAGCGTTGTTAGCATATTTCTGTTTGGTTGGTAGAGATTATATTTATTTATTTATTTTTTCAAAACAGGCTTAGCCCAATTACTTTGAAAATACAAGACATTAAAAAAGAAGAAAAATTACATAGAGGAAAAAAAATAAGTTAAAAATTTATATAAAATAAAAAATAATGCATATGCATACAAACGAGTATATACACACAAACATATTATACACATATATTCACAGTCATTTAGGTATGTTGATGAGTGCTTTCTAACGCAATTAACCCGGTAGGTTGTACTTAATACATCGAAAGTGTAATATAATATAGTAATACATTGACTGAAGTCTTTGAAAATCTCACTCCTTCGAAAATTAGACGGAAAAATCCCTTGATATCGTATTTATTTCTTTATATACGACAAGAAACTTAATAAATACAATTTATGAAAAGACAGCGTAATTGAAAGTGGGCATACAATTTATATGAATCTGGTTTTGTTGCCTTTCATTTGTCGCGTCCCCAGTAAACTAGGCTTTTGCCTGTATCTTACTGAAGACACATAACATACCCTGTGTTAAACTTTCATCAACTTATGAGTATAAACTGTGATACTCAATTGCATGTGTATATCACCTGAGTCAAAACTCCAAATATGATAATAAAGCTCACCGTGGTTTTTAAACGTGTGTTCTTCTGAACCAAAGATAAGCGCAGAAACCACGCGAACAGCACGTCTAAATAATAATCTAAATTTTATCATATGTCGAATATAAAAACGTCGTCTGACAAAATTTGTAACATTTTAAAAGAGGGAAGAATGAATAATAATAAAACTATGAGATCCTTCATGACAAGGTGTATGGATGTGGATGAAGGGAAATTTTTATGCCAAGATGGAATCGCCTGTTCTCGGAGCGTGGTGTGAGATGTCATGGATGTGATAATTAACATATACTATACATCAAATTTGACTAGTATATTTCTAACATAAATACTCCAAGAAGGAAGCATGCTACTAAATACTGCATAGGAACGTGATCCATCCAAGACCTTATTGGCACAGAGAAAATCCGGTTACAGAACGCCATTTGTATTTAATAAGATCCTGTAGAGTTTGAAGAATATAAATGAGACACCATTGTTTAAGAAAAAAATTATTCTATGGATGTTCATAGATGTGCGTTATGATTTGTGGACCCTGATTTTGATTATCATGGGGATAAAAGTGATGGAGGCGAAGCTTTTGTCTTGACTCGATTTTGATTATAAGAGTTTACTCTTTTTGGATTTTAATCTTTTATTCACGAAGATATTGATGTAAAAATATCCAACAAGACACAGAAAATTACCTAGTTTGTTAGATTCTGAAGACAACATGCAATATCATTTTCCACATTGTTTTTTTTGTGTGTATGTAATGGTAAAATTAATGAAGTTGAGATCTATTCTTTCTTTATATCCCAATAGGGGATGATGGTGATTATTATGGATCCGCAAAAATAGGTGTCGTGGCTCATAGTGTTCATAGTGATCTTGGCCACATTGCCGCTCACGTATTCAAGGGGTAGTGATAATGTAAACTATTCCCGTCTCGAGGGTGGTTGCCGGTCGCCCACCCCTAGATCTCCAAGAAAAAATAAACAATGCCTCTCTAAACAATTCCCTGAGTGCTCCTCCAAGCCCCAAGCTTCTTCTCCAGGTTACCAAACTTTTTCTGTAACACTTATAGAGTACCTGACTTCAAATATCTTACCAAGACTTAGACTGACATGATTCGTCTACTTTATTGCGCAACGAGAAAAGTTGTTTATATTTTAAGTTCTATAATTCAAATACTCTTTTATTTTGTTGGTGTTCTGAGATACATGACGATCTCCGTGTCCTTATTGAGAAGACTGTCTTACCACCCGGGGGTTACGAATTCTATTCCCGTTGGATCCCAATTAATTTTATAAAGGGTTCTTGTATTGTTTTTGCTTAAGATCTCTAATATCTTTCTGGTTAGTTGGAAGAGGTTAATACATGATAATAAACGCGCCAACTTGTACTGTGTACGACGAAAGTGTTATACAGTATTATATAGTAGATCACCGCGTTGTTGACGAGCTGAATTTTTGTGCAGTAAGTCTTTGGTTCAAAACGCGGCCCTTGCTTCGAATAAAGTGGTATATTCTTTACTTTGCTTTCGGGGGTGTTAAGATACCCATGCCTTTAATGAAATTCGTCGTCATACAGGTCTAAGTGACATTAAATATTATAATACAAAAAAATACCACCGATTTATCCGGAACGCTATGAAGTATGTCACCCATATACCACATTATTATAGTTAAACATTTCGCTTTTTTTCAATTATAATATTGAAATCATCTCTTTTTGGTTATGTCCAGGTGCAGTGTTGAATAAACAATAGTCGTGGATGAAAATTTTTTTAGGTTTGAGATTCAGTGTCAGGCGGCATTGATGCAGTTTTTTTATTTAGGAAAGCTATATAAAACGTGTGAATTTACTCCTATAAGCAAGTAGTTTTCTATTATTACAGTTTTGAAATGTTATAAAAAACTCTGAAACCGTGCATGGTAGTACGTGTTTATCATCAAGGTTTTGAATTTTATATGTAAAACATGTCCAATTAGGTAAGGGGTGTGATTTTTAAGTGGACAAATTTACATGCAAAGAAATAAAAATACACAATTTAACTAATTCCACATTTATCTTTACACACTTACACTCACTTTCATACATATACCATACCTTACAACATATGACGACCATTATTGCGTAGTTGGCAAGACACTCGTCTTTCGCTGTGAGTTCGATTCCTATTAGTACTATTTTTTTTACTGATAAATGTTTCAGTCTGATTTTTACTTCAGGCCTCTAACGACTCTAGTTGGTTGTAAGAAATTGCTACGTGGTAATAAATCGGCAATGTTGTACTGTACACAACAAAAGTCTAATAACATACTATTATATATATCTACATATCATCATATGCACACATATTCAAATAAATGGATGGGGAAGTGTCCAAAATTGTACAATAATCGTGATCGACTTTATATCGTCGTATTCATTTAAAAGGCTCTGTTAAAACAAATGATTTCTTTCATTTCCAATGTAAGTATGCACATATTTAATTAAAAACGTATTTAAATCTAAGGTTCAATTTTAATCGTCAATGTTGAAGTCTCCCCATTTTCTTTTCTGTCTCATGCCTTGAATTAAAATCTCCTCCAACACCTCCCTCCCTCCTCGCAGTTCTTCCTTTGCGATCATCATTATTCCGCCCGGCACCCTAACTTCTTGTCGATTCTTTTTGCCAATATGTTCGCGGTACTTCTCACCCCAATTTCTCCGTTTAGGGGTGAGAGGTATATCCTACTACTTTTCTGTGACTCGAATGCGCAACCATCACACGTGACTCAATTGATACTTCTAATTAATGAAAAGGCTATATATTTTGTAAAGATATTAGCATCTTGAGACATTAAGTATTGTGGGACCGATATTGACTTTTGATTCTGCTTAAATTTTCCACATATTAATATTTTTTGTTCTGTTAACACGTTTCTATATTGCTAATAAATGCTAAGAGAAAAGAAGAAATCGATCAATGAATATGTACAAACAAACAAAATTACAATAGAAAAGTGGGAAAAGTACTTTCAGGAATTATACAATGACCCGGAAGAAATCCTATTGCCTCAGAATGTTACAGATTCGGAAATTATTGAGTATAGTGAAATCAAAGCAGCTATATCAAAACTGAAAAACCGGAAATCAACAGGACCAGACGAAATTCACAATGAGATGCTAAAATATGCCGACGATCGATTAGTAGCTGAGCTTTCTAAACTGTTTAATAAAATATTGGACACATCAATTATCCCTAACGACTGGAGAACAAGTATAACAATACCCATCTTTAAAAAGGGACAGAAAACAAATCCTGAAAACTACATAGGAATATCCCTGCTGTGCTCTACTCTTAATTTGTTCACAATTATAATAAAAGAAAAACTTGAAATACATTTTACAAATAGAGAGGAATAGCAGGCATTCTGAAAGAACCGCTCTACTACCGACGCTATATTCACTCTTAGACAAATTAAAGAAAAATCATTAGAATACAACAAACCAGCCTACCTCTGTTTAGTCGATCTTACAAAAGCTTTCGACAGGATTCGGTTGAAGGACCTTCTGAACACTTTATCCACAAAAATGATACCTCCAACACTCATTAATGTCATAAGAGAGATCAACCTGAATAGTAACACAAAAATCAGAGCAAATGGGAAATATATTAAACCCATAAAAACATCAGTTGGAATCAGACTAGGCGATATCCTAAGCCCATTTCTCTTTAACTGCATAATGGATAATATCATTGCAGAGGTTGCATCTCTCAAGTTGGGGTACAGTCTTGGTAAGGAAGCGGTGGGAATTCTCTGTTATGCTGACGACGCTACACTCATAGCTGAAAATAAAAATGATTTACAGAGAATGCTCACAAAGTTCGATGAATCCTGCTCAAAGTACAATATGATTATATCCGTAGCAAAAACCAAGTGTATGACATTCTTCAAAGACCCACTAGAGTGCAAAATTTCAGTACGTGACGAGCCAATTGAACAAGCAACCCAGTTCAGATATCTTGGCAGTGAACTGCTCAGCTCTCATGACCTCCCCAGAGAAGTAAGGCCTCAGGTAGATAAAGCTGCAGTTATGGCGGGCTGCCTGAGAGATGTCATATGGAGGAATAAAGATATGAGAACGGATAGCAAGGTACGCATTTATAAGACCTGTGTGCGACATATCCTCACATATGGCATCGAAGCGAGGGCGGACACTGTCAGGACAAAAAGTATGCTAAGGACAACGGACATGAGAACTCTGCGCGCTATTGCTGGGAAGACTTTGCGTGATCGTGTAAGGAACACCACAATCCGAGAGGTCTGTAAGGTCCAAGATGTGGTCAGAGGGGGACGACAGCGTCGACGATACTGGTACCAACATGTACAGAGAATGAATTCCACAAGAATTCCATACATAGCTCTGCATGGGGTGCCGGATGGACGGCGTCCGCCAGGGAGACCCCCGAAACGATGGAGAAACAATAGTTAAGCGCATTTTTGCAATCATTGTTTACCCAAATCGCTGAAGTGGAACAGCTTGCACACAAACTAATACTCGCTCAGGCGTATTCCATCAACAGAATGGCTGACAATCATACTCGATCAAGAGATATATCGTATTGTGTAACATATTTGACATTACTGTTTTTTTTTATTTATTTATTTTTTGTTTGCGTCATTTTGAGATGGAACAAAATAAATTGTTTATGTATCTATATTCTCCTTTTGTTTCCAAACGTGTTGAATGTATATTATTATGAAAGATAATAGTTTAGCGCATGGTTTCAATAATTGTTTACAAATCGCTACAGCTGTTCTTTGCGTCATTTTGAGATGGAACGATATAACACATCGATCAATAATCCCGGCACTAACTACTAAAACAACATTTGTTTGCCAAAATTCTTCTTTATTCATCAACATAGTCTCCTTCAAGAGCGATACATTCATTCCAACGCTTTCCTAACTTTTCTATGCCAGCCGTGTAGAACGATTTATCTTTGTTAAGTTGTTTTTTCATTGTTTGATGATTTTTTACTATCCCAAAGGAAACTGCGATACAAAGAAAAAGTTCAGTATATGACGACGATGCTACGAGCGATCTTGTGTGTCAAATGTAGTTGAAAAAAAATCCGTATTGGTAAAAACTCTTAATAAAAGTCAGTAATATAACATGTTTAAATCCTGATTTTTTTTCCTATCCGTCATCCCTTCCTTTGATTGATGATATTTCACTTTTATTTTTACTATGTATATTTTTCATGAATTTGATCAACATGAATGATAATTATTTAAATATATTTTTTGCGATCATGTAACTTTCTTTATTTAATTTTGTCTGGTTGATTGGAAGAGGTTGCCACCTGGTTATAACCCACCAGATTGTTTTTACAATGAAGTGTTAAATATATAAATAAATATGACACTCGATGATAGTATACATTCTGGAAGACCGATTATGACTGATGACGACGAAATCAAGACTGATTGAGCAGAACTATCTTCTACGATACATTTGGTGCAATTCAATCTAAAAATACGAAAGAACTTTCCGGACAACCAAATAAATCGAAACTTTCGGATAAGTACTCAGACTTTCTCCATTACTCCAAGCACCTTTTATCTAATCCTAAGATGATAACCACACAAATTACAAATTCCGTTTCGTTCGCGCCTCTCTCATCACAGTCCTCCCTCTCCTCTTCTCTTCTCCCTCTTCCGACACTCGATCCTCCGCAGTAATTATTCCACGTGAGGCGTGCTGTACTCCTCGGAATAGTTTCAGATTAATGTTTAAGTAAAACCTTACCGTGCTTTTGTTGCTCCCATTAGTGAAGGACTATCCTTTCTCATTGGCGTAACCAAATATTTATTTAATGTACGAGTACATTGTTGTATTTGTTCTGCCTAATGAAAGACGAATTTATAAGGCTGATAAATTTGACGACCTCCGTAACCTAGTTGGTAAAACGCCTGTCTTGTGAGGTTGCGGGTTCGATTCCCGCTGGATCCCAGATTAAAGTTTTCAGTCTGACTTTTATTAAAGGCCTCATAAGAATTTTTCTGGTTGATTGGAGGGAGTTGCCGCGTGGAATGAATCCTATAGGGTTGCGCTGTATATTAGGAAAGTATTATATATGATTTGATTCGTTTTTTTAAATAATAGTGGGTATATGTCCAGAGTTAGAGTTCACTTGAGGAGAGTTTACTCTGTAAACGACGCTATGTAAAATTTTATTTTGGATTGGATAATGAAAGTCTGCATGCAGCAGATTAAATCTACCGATAGTTTTGGAAATTTATTTCCTTGCCTTCGAAACTTTGGGTTTGATTTATCAACGCTGTGTGTGTGCTGAAGTGCGCAACATCTTGCACACAATAAACTAATACTCGCTCAGGCGTATTCCATCAACATAATGGCTGACAATCATACTCGATCACAAGAGATATCTGATTTTTTTGTTATTTATTTATTCAGTAATATTATAAAGATACAGTGAGGACAGAGATCCCACTAATTGGTTCTCAACAGGTGTCTCTTCAGTTATATTTTTCCTGAGTTAGAGCGTTCTTCAAGAAACTTTGCTCTTTAAACGGCGCCGAATAAATTGTTCTTTTATTCTTACAACTATTTCTAAAAATTACAATACAAAAATAAGCAGAACAAATATGGTTGTTATGTTTTTAGATTAAGTTTGTAACAGAGTGATATTTATAACTACGTATTAATTTCTCCAGTCAACCAGATTTTTTTTTACCAAGCGTCTATAATCGAGTTAAAAATAATCAATGGAATTAAGTATTTAACTTGTACCATGGACATCATGCAGGACAATTCATAACTTCTGCCTCCCGGAAATGTATAAAAAAAGCATCGGTTTTGTCGTTTTCACTTTTCTCCACTTGCAAAATGGGGAATTCTTCTTCTCCATCAATGCAGTAGATTTTTTAATATGAATTTGCTGCCCTCATTCAATATTTAAAATCTAATTTAAACATTGTTGATTGATTTTTTGGTTAAATATACATATTAACACAAGATTCAGTCCACTTTTTTTTATTTTAAAACCTCAAAAACAAGGTTTTTTTAAACATTTTCGAATATTATACTATAATACTTTCGTTCTTATATTATATATACATATACGAGTATATACGTATTATTAAAAAAATCCTACTCAAAAAACTTTTTTTAGTTTATTTGAAATATCGAATGATTATAGATTTGTATGTGCAAAAGTATCAATCCGAAAATATTTCTGTTTTATACTTAATTATTTTTCATGATTATTCAAGCTATAATATTTTTTGTTAAATATCTCAAAACGTGGAACGTTTTCCATATGTACGCTCTTATATATAAAAGAATTTTTTATTTAATATATCAAATAAATTGAAAAAAAAAACGTGAGTTGAGTGGTTTTTTTTCATTCCACAGCTCCAAAACACATTCATCCAAATAACATAGGGTAAAAAAGTTTTCTGTTTTCTTTTCAAATATACAAGAAACAAAATGATTACACCCAAGACGATCGTGGTTGTAACCTTCAGGCAGAAAACGGCACCTGCGGACAGAAGCGAATGTTTTTCAAGTGTAGTAACGCCAGTGTTCTCACACCCCTCGAGGGAATTCACACCCTGGGAGGAGCGAGACCCTCCAGTGGCAATCTGGAACCGCACATCCCCGCAAATAAACTTAATCAATCCTAATTTAGGGGTGGCTGCCTCGGTTGGTTGGTCGGAGGGTGAAGATAACCCATCTCCATCTCGATCAGACAGATTTTGGATGCTGTGTGCTGAACAAAAGATCGCCACTCCGTTTTATTGTTTTGTTACATTAGATTAATTGTGCGTGCTAATCGGAATGTTCTCGGCTGTATTGGGGTTTCTGTTTTGACCCTTTTTTTTAAATTGTTAGTTTTTGCATTCAATTTTGATAATGAAAACCATATAAGAGGTTTTAGTGATGATGTAACGATTATATTAAAATAAAGTTTTTTTTATATAACAGGATGGATTGAAAATTTGATGAAAAAATATAATGAAGAGTAATGCTTAATAAAGTTTACTAGTCGTAAAGAAGCTGGAAAGTCAAGAAAACTAAAAATATATACTCAATTTGGATGAATATATTTTTGGATTTTTTACATTTAGTGCAAAAAAATTTTTTTTTGAATTTTCATTGAGTTTTTTGAGAGATTTCGTTTTGAATTTGAGTGATTTTGATATCTATTCAAATTTCGAAACAATTTATTTGCTACCGGTCCTGTCTCATTTAGATATTTAACAAACGCTGCTTCCTTGGCGTAGTTGGTTAGGCGCCTCTTTACCAAGCTGGGGGCTTATGGTTCGATTCCCGTTTCTATCCAATGTATTTAATAAGCGTTACAGTCTGATTTAAAACACTTTTCTAGTTGATTGTAAGAAATTGCCTCATGACAATATACCCGTCAGGTTGTATACAACTAAGGTGTACAATAAATCAATTCCTGTTTAAAATCGTATGTGGCACCCATTTTGAGGTATTTATTTTCATAGATTCAAATGTGATAATTATTTTATACTGAAACCACTCTTGAACTAGACGGAAATTGATCGTGGGATGTACGAATCGTTTATAAGCGTTTTAGTGGCGAAAAAATTTGAGATATTTTTGACACAATATGAAGGAATAACACTCTCTCATGGCGAGATCAAATAAATGAGGTAAGCCGAAGGATCTTCTTCAGCCTTCATTCCCTTAAAGTGTTGCAAAGATTTCTACCAACTAAAACCAAAATTTTACTCGTACAATCTCTGCTCTTTCCGATTCTGGACTATGCGGACGTATGTTACTTGGATGTTACAGAGGAACAGCTGGACAAATTACAGCGTCTTCAAAATGTGTGCCTAAGATTTATTTTCAACCTACGAAAGTACGATCATATAACTTCATACCAGAAGGCATTGAACTGGTTGAATGTTAGAAATAGACGCCAAATTCACATACTGTCTCTATTGTATAATATCCTTAACTGTCCCGCCGCACCCTCTTATCTCGCCGAAAATTTTCAGCGTCTTTCCAATCATGGATTAGCGCTACGCTCAAACAGAGATTGTTTATTGGCCTTTCCAGTTCACCGCTCTTCTTTTTTCACGTCGTCCTTTACTGTCCATGCAGTGAGACTCTGGAATCAGTTACAAACCAATATAAGACTCGCTCCGTCCTTGGCATGCTTTAAGAAGCGACTGAAAAAACTCTTAATTTCTAGTCAGTAAAATAACGTGTTTCATTCCTGATTTTTCTTTTCCTTTTCTCTCCACCATCCTTTCCTTTCCTTTTGATTGATGATATCTCACTTTATATGAAAAATAGTGTTCGGGTGATTGTCCGTCTTTGTGGGGTTTGTGGGCATGTTCTCACGTATATGTTTATGGATTTCGTTGGGATGGATAGTCATTTGAAGATTTATGCGACCACGTAACTTGCTTCATTTACTTTTGTCTGGTTGGTTGGAAGAGATTGCCGCCTGGCAATAAGCCCGCCAGATTGTATTGCAATAAAAGCGTTAAATAAATAAATAAATAAAAGGTAGACCTACAGTCTCGAGATGTCTAATTGGATTAGGAGTGTGAATGGTAGAAGGAGCAGTTCGGGTGCTCCTCCTTTGAAATGATTAGATGAAGGATGTAACAGGGTAAATCATGTTGGTCCATGATCTTCGATATTGAGTGAATTAACCTGAAGAAGACGCCTTTATACAATTGACGGTGTGTATAGATTAGCATTATGTTAAAAGTAACATTTAATTCTAATAAAAAATATAATAAAACTTTAAAATTACCATCCTCGTCAATACTATCACGGTATATTAATTTTGTGGTAGGCAAAAAGAAATGATCTCCCCTTCATTCTATCCTGGTACACATTTTTTGCTTCTTCCTCGTCCATATGTAAAATTATCTTTATTTTATTCGTTCGTTTGGTCGTCTTAAAATATCAAAATTATTAATTTTTAATTTATTTGCGTGGTACCTCTCAACATATTGATGATGTGAACGTGTGGAGGTGCGTGGCCGGGAGACAATATTTTATTCGATCCCTGTAATAGTGTTTTTGGGTTAAGAATAATTTGAGCATGCAAGTAAATCGCAGTTTTTAATTGCACATGTTGCAAATACTACCGCACATGGACAGACAATAACACTCGCACATGTTTAGCGCTTGCGAGCATTGTTACTAGATTAATAATACCTGTAAAGTTTCCACGATCTCCGTAGCTTAGTTTGTAAAACGCTTGTGTTTTATTTTTTGTTCAGGTTTGTTTCCCGTTGGTATCTATATTTTTTTAAAAGGGTTCTAGTTATTTTATTATTTCTTTATTATTTTCACTTGAGACTTATTTTACCTTTCTTGTTGGTTGTAAGAGATGGACACGGCAATTAACCGGCACTATTGTACTCGTATTATATACAGTAAGATTGTAATTATAAAATATTTTTGGGTATCGCCGGGAATCGAACCCGAAAATCCCGGATCGAAAACCAACTAGGCCACGAAGGTCCTTCCATTCCATTTTATTTTACTATTATATTGTAAGAATCAGTAATTTTTTTTTAACAGTGTATACTCGATGGTCATATTCACCGTGGGTTTTAGATGGACTTTTGAATGAGGGTTGGTTGTTGGGGGTGAGGGTGGCTGGTTATTGGGATAAGTCGGCCGGGGTGAATAGATTCAGCACGTGACCAAAATACTGAGCAGTTACCCCTTTTGGGGCCCTGTCGGTTAGGGTACGGAGCTGGTTTCATCTACATCCTGATTGATAATATCGAAGCGCAGAATTTTGTCACATCTGCTGAATCTTTTTGGTGAAATGCAGTGAAATGAAACGTTTTTATTTTATTATTTTGGGACAAGTCGGTAAGATCACTTGTATATAATAGTGTTTAGCGATAGAAAACAAAGTGAATTACAAAATAGATAAACTTGAAATGAACAGTTTCAAAATGTACTAAGATGTAATTGAGTATCAACTTTGATGTGTCGTTGTGAAACGTGGGTATCTATTCAGTTGTCAATATAGTTGTTATGGGGGATAAAATAAGTCCACATCCAGCGCGATCAACACTATATCGAGATCTTCTTTTATTTCTATGAGCGTGACAAAGCGGAAACTGCTCAAAGGGATTCCTCTTCCATTGGCGATATACCCGAGTGTGAAAAGAGTAGTAGCGACGCGGGACTTAAGGTTTGACATCACGGGAGAAGGAAAATGAAAATAGTGAAGGCCCGATCTCAAGAGGGTGGCCTGTAGGCATCATACGGGATTATTCGATGTACTCTTGATTTAAACTTCTACATCAGATACAGCATCTCAGCGTGCTCTTCTTCATCATACTCAATACACCAGCCTTAAGTTCACTTAATCCCTAATCACTTGTTCCGTATTCTGTCATACATTGTCACTCCATGTATTCTTCTCAGTACACGCATTTCTACAACCTCTCTATCTTTTTTCATATCCATGTTTCACTCTGGACAATAAAGTTGGTACCAAAATACTATTGTGGACTCTTATCTTAGCAGTTTTTTTATGCTGTCCGGTTCGAGTATATATAGTTTAGAGCCTCATTGACTTTGATAGTTATACTTATAAATTAAAAAGTTATATAAAAAATAGTATATCTGCTAGCCAAGTACCTCGAAAGTATCTGGTGGGAAGTTGCAAAGTTAAAAGGAGCAGCGAGTCCCTCGGGATGGAACACGTCACGTAGTGTGAGAATCCCCACTCACTCCAATTGCTTCCATACATTCAGTTAGCGGATGCGGGCCGCATCTCAAGTGCAGGTACAGGGTGCTGGATGTATGTATACCCACCGCTCTCCATACACCAATCTAAAAGGGAAGCAAAACTCGCTTTTATACAGGGTGACTGGCACTTGATGTGACATATTGAAGGGGTAAAAGTTCAATATAAGCAAAAAATATTAAGTCATTATTGTAACATAACACAACTTTACCTCCCCACTTTCTATATAAAATTATTAGGTTATATAATTACAATTCACTTGCAATGCTTTTAATTGTTTAAATACGGTAAATTAGATTCTTCCCCGCCCTCTCTTTAGTATTGTTCGAATTCTTAGACTTATTGTTTTTTTTTTAAATTTATTTGATAAAGTAATCTACTCGTATGATACACACATTTGCCAAATGCTATATCCATACACATTTTTAAATTTATTTGATTAAGTAATCTAACATATGATACACACACACACATTTGCCAAATGCTATATCCATACACATTTTAAAATTTATTTGATTAAGTAATCTAACATATGATACACACACACACATTGGCCAAATGCTATATCCATACACATTTTTTAATTTATTTGATTAAGTAATCTAACATATGATACACACACACATTTGCCAAATGCTATATTCATACACATTTTTAAATTTATTTGATTAAGTAATCTATGATACACACACACATTTGCCAAATGCTATATCCATACACATTTTGTTTACTTAAGAACTTAGGACTAATCTAATTTCTATATTAAAACCGACCTTCATTTTATTTTCCTACGTGTAATTTTTATTTTTAATGTGGGAGTATTTCGTTATCACGAAAAATTAACCAAAAAAAAGTGTTTTTTTAAATAAAAAACTTAAAATACTTTCAGTATGGCGAATATATTTTATAATTATAAAATTAAATGTAAAAACTAGAAAATTTCCGAGTTAACCTTTTTCTTAAATATATTCTTTAATAAACTAATTATAGTGAACTAAAAGGTCAAATATAAATATAAAAGTATAATAATCATAAAAGCTTTGCTAAAGCAATTAAACTCTCTAATCAGTTGAGAACGATTCAATTGAGGTCTCTAATCAGTTGAGAACGATTCAATTTTTCTTCATTCATAAATGGATTTCATGCGAGTTAATTTGGTAGTTTTTTTGTTTAAAAAAATTAGAATGATTTGAAAAGTTTTTCATAAAGTAAAACACTGTTAACGGTGTATATGAAATTGGATAAAATACAATCTTGTATTTTATTGTTGCCTTTTGTAAGATACTCCAAAATGGTTTATTAGTATGTAACATAAAACGATTTAACTTCCGACAGTGCACCAACGATGGGTGAATATGCATGGAAGTGCATCCGAGTGAGATATACGAGTACTTCCGCAAAGTCCCGTCTCACGGCACAGCATCCTCATCTTTGGAGATGAGGGCTGAGGGTGGGTGGTTCCAGGATATACCCACTGCATCCTGTGCAACCAATGTAGTTCACCTCGCGCATGCTTAATTCAGTGACTTCATGGAAGAACTGCGAGATAGAAAAGTGGATTGTTATACTCCCATTTTATTCGAGGTTTTGTTTATAAACTTGAACACTGCAGTTTTATCTGTTTTAGCGTTTAAGGTAGGCGGAGTTAAGTCAATTTGTGAAGTATTTTTTGTAGATAAAATATAATTGAGGATATTATGAACTGATGTAATAAGCAGAATTAAGAAAAGCAATTTGAAGTGGTTTGGGAATGTAGAAAGAATGGGCGATGAAACAGACCAACAACGCAAACGTAAGTGGGAGGCGTGAGAAAGGACTACCAAGAGAAGGATTAAGTGAACTTAATTTTGGAAGAAAGAAATGCTAAGAATTAGAGAAACCGAATAAGTTGTACGAGAAGATGTGTTAAGTTTATTCAATTTTACATTTAATACAGGTTTAACCCAATTAGTGTGTGTGTGTGCGTGCGTTATTTTTCTTTTTCTCGTATAGTAAGTTAGTTATCCTTTAGTCAATTTAATTATTGTATTAAGATCTACATTTTGATACGCGAAAGCGTAGTAGCTTCTGGAAATGTGCACAGGGTAATTTTAATTTGCGACTTGCCTTATTAACTTTGTTGCACCCTTGGGGTGTGAGGGGTGAATGGGATGGAGGCAAGAAAGATGGTGTCTGAAGAATTAGAACGGAACCGCTAAATAACGCGCGCTAGGATTGCGCCAATTTTAAGTGGCGATATGAGAAACTGTCTCTGGTGGTTATTTGGAACTCAACACTTAGCGAACATTTTCCTTGATTGCTTTATATACTCAGGGACCCGATGGATTTAAAATCAAATGGCAATGAATATTCTTATTAGTATAACATTTTTTTTTCGATTGGATCGTATCGTTCTTTGGTCAGATAAATGGAACCGATCTCTTAATAACAATATTAAAATTACAATTTATATAGCGTCGTTTCGAGACCACGCTCACATACAGGACGCTCTCATGAGTTGAACCCACTATCACAGAGATATTAAAAACCATTACTAAATAAATATATATAACATATATATATATATATATATATATATATATATATATATATATATATATATATATATATATATATATATATATATATATATATATATATATATATATATATATATATATGTATATGTATATGTATATGTATATGTATATGTATATGTATATGTATATGTATATGTATATGTATATGTATATGTATATGTATATGTATATGTATATGTATATGTATATGTATATGTATATGTATATGTATATGTATATGTATATGTATATGTATATGTATATGTATATGTATATGTATATGTATATGTATATATATATGTATATATATATATATATATATATATATATATATATATATATATATATATATATATATATATATATATATATATATATATATATATATATATATATATATATATATATATATATATATATATATATATATATATATATATATATATATATATATATATATATATATATATATATATATATATATATATATATATATATATATATATATATATATATATATATATATATATATATATATATATATATATATATATATATATATATATATATATATATATATATATATATATATATATGTGTGTGTATATGTATATGTATGTGTATGTGTTATTGCCGCAAGGTATATCACTTTCAACCATCGAGTAAGATGTTTAAGAGGCCTGAAAATATGAAAAGAAACCAGGCTGGAATTGTTTTGAAAAAAAAACTGGGATCCGATAGGGACTGAACTCATAGTCCCCAGGTAGAAAGACAGGCGTAATACTAAGATACAGAGATCGGGTATAATTCTGGACGGATTTTGTGTATTCCTCCGTTTTTTTTTGGTATTTTTTTTTGTATATCGTCCATTTCAGCTTGTCCGAGTTATTCCCTAATCTCGTTTGCTTTATCCCTCTTTAAATATTCCCCCATACTCGTGCGCCTTTATTTATAAATCTCACTGTTCCCTCGTCTATTGCCCCTTCACCCTCGGGAATTGGCAACTGGAGTACTTTTCGGCGGCAAAAGTATAAGACAAGGTTATTTGGGATGTTTCTGACGGGGAAAATTATTTAAATTAATTCCAAGTGCAAGAAGAGTCCAGGAAAAAAACTGAAATATCTACTTGACTCCCGAGGAACAGGGCTGGAGAACTATATGATTTAATATATTTAACTTGTATATACGAAATGAAGAAGTGGATAACATTTATGATGTGAGTAAGATGTAGAATAGAGCGTTAAGATGGTTTGAACATGTGAAGAGAATGAATGACTAAGCGAGTATGCAAGTCAGAAGTGTAAGGTTTGCGTCGAAGAAGTCTACCGAAGAAAATTTGGCTAGATTAGGTGGACCAGATTTTGAAAGAGATTTAGAAGAGGAATATGAATTATAGAAGATTGTGCATGACGGGATGTATGAATGTGGAGGGGACAAAAGATGTGTGCTTGTATTGAAATGTATGGATATCTGTTCTCTCTGCTTACCGCGCAACATACCACGGCATGCTGATATGTTTAAGTTATTTTGCTAGCACTTGAAGATAAGCAATTCTTTTTAGCAACTATATTTTTTTAGTTCTTAAAAATATATTATTCAGCAGTTACCAAATGGAATATGGTGAATATTATTATGTATGTTTTGGTCGAATAATAAAGAGGAATTGAATAAAATGGCTGAATATCAACCAGGGCTACTAAGTTCCTCTCACTTGTTTTCATATAAGTTTACTGAATTAATGACATTATTACGATATCAATGTAAGGATTGAATAATCCAGGCTAATGTCATGATAAAAATAAAAACAGTAGGGTAGGGTTATTATGCCGTTATATTAAGTGGAATAAAAAGGGTTTCATTAAACAAATTACAATGTCTTGAAACCTCCACAGTGATGCCTTAACTAGAAATAATATATAAAAATATGTATGATTTATATAGCGCCGTTAAGAGGACAAACTTTTCTCAAGGGCGCTTTTTATGTGAACTTAATTTCTATAGGAATCGAACCCATGTGTATATGTTAGAGATATTTTTTTTTCCAAACAATCCATTTAACCAAATGAAGTGACACTTACTATTTATAAGTTTCGACATGTGATAGTGGAGTGTAATTATGTTTTCCGATATGTGAGTGTTACACATTGGGCTTTTGGTGAAGTGTAATTATTTATTCCTTTATGTGATAGTTACACATTCGAATTTATGTAGATTAAAATTGTGTGTTCACACACGTGTTATAAATTAGATTTTTACATTATTAATTTAATTAACATTGGGGCTGGATAACAGGTCGAATATTTTCATGTCTTATGCATATGGATATTTGATTGCCAAAATATATTTTTTTAGTTTGTAAATAATGATCTCCGTGTTACCTAAGTTAATAGAAAACTAAACTTTGGATTCGGGGGTTTCAGTTCGATTTCTAATGAAACCTGATAAAAGGGACCCAATATTTTCCATATAAGGCATTTTATATTTTTTCTGGTTAATTGGAAGAAATTGCCATATGACAATGAGCCAGCCAGATATCATTGTATACAACGGGCGCCTTCTACCGATTTCGCTTCTACCTCGATTTTTCCATCTCTGTGGTATTTATTATCTTCTCAATATACAACCCAGATAAGCGATCTTTTGGCATTTTATGGTATTTCAAAGCAATAGTTGTATTCCTTTTTGGTATAGTACCTCGATTTTAAAGATCCAATGATGCTAGAGAATTCTGAGCATATTTCGATGATCTACATTTCGAATGCTTTCAGCTTATTTAACATTTTGATCATCATGGTTCATGTCTCAACACCATAAAGTAGAAAAAAACATGTACTTTATTATTCGTTGCTGGATATAATATGATATATGATTGTTTTTAGTTTTTTCAGTGGAAAGAATTGCTTCATTGTAAGTTAGTGATTACACATGTTTTAGCTTATTATTATAGTATTTGAAGCAAAAATAAAGATCATTCTATTTCTACTCAAAAGTAGATGGTCGTATTTCTAAACCCAGAATTTTTGCAAGTTGTACATCCATCCCTTTTATTTCTTTAGCCCTGTGGGATTCTGGGCGTGATACTTAACTTTATTTGAGTCGGGTGATACACCCCCTTTGTTAAGTAACCCCGGGGGATGTTATCTGTGCCCGGGGCCTGGTTTGGGGGAGGTTTCTGGGTAGTTCGGAGGGGTGTTTTCTGGGTGGTTCGGGGTATATTCCTGGGCAGGACGGGGAGTGCATATTTCACCGTTATCGTTCATCTCTTTATGATCCTGCCCCCGCGTGTAGTCCGTGTTAATTATTTGAAATGTGGCAGAATTTAGCTTGTCACAACGATTAGGGGAGGGTTTGCGAGTATTAATAAAGATATTCAAATTGTCGTATAAACAGCTTCCAGTTTTGTTATTGCCTATCGAATTTGACACTTTTTTGTAAACATTTACGTTTTTGAATTTTTATTGATTAATTATTATACTACGAACCCATTTTTCGATGAATATTATTTATTCTAAAGTTGGTTAGCGCAATTTCACGGATAGAAGATCGTTGAGAGTTCGTTTCCCACCTGCACATATCATTATTTCACCTTCAATACTGATTTAGAACGCACCCTTTATATAATGCACATGGCGTATGCACATTTTTCAGGAAATTGTTTTCTTGTAAATATCAAAAATCACCATCCACGAGCATTTGGTGAAGCCTGGTTACGTGAATCGCCACGAATTTGACCTAAAAATACAAAATTGCTTTAAACGATCAATTACTTAATTCGGGTAATAGGGAAAGTAAAAAAAGAAAGGAATATAAAGACATTATTTATGCAACAATACTATCAAGTTTCACATAACTGACATTTGTACGGGTTTGATAGCTAAATAATATGACTGCCATTACAAATATTACACGCATTCGATAGTCGCCTTGCCTTAACTTGGCACAAACATGTAAACATACGAGTATATCGATTACGATTAATGAGAATCTTACACAGACTGCTTTCCATTGTCAAGTTTCGAGATTTCGGATTATTTTTTTTTGGTTTAAAATAAACTTTTTTAACAAAAATAATATTACATTAGGCTTGATAGAAACGCTACGTTGGTGTTTTTTTTTTTGCTGGCAGTACTTATTTTTACAGTGAATTTAATTACTGATAATCATTTGGTAATAATGACGAAATGAAGTTAACATGAGCAGATCTACTCTATACATGTGCTCTAATTCTGAAATACATTATGATGTAAAAATACAGCCTCTGTACAAAGCTAAGTAAGGTAGGTACCTATTAAGTACTTGCATTATTAAAAAAAATTATTTTCAAATGGATTTTAAAATCACAAGAAAATAGATTTTTGTCATTCGCATTTTCAGTGAGTGCGAGTACACGCACTCACTGAAACATTAGTTAGACAAATATTTCTATTTCGCCGTGACGTCAATGTTGAGAAACGTGACCAACAAATTGTTGAGCATATTCATATGATTTTCTTGAGGGAAATAGTGCTACGGTTTCCCATTACTTTCCGCACCGCAGAAAAAGTCATAGGAATTGTATACATGTTATATTATTGTGAGCTCTGCTGCCAACACACAGTACTTTGGAGTGTAGTTATAAGTCCCATAAGAAATGTGCACTTGTAGATTTTAAGTGGGAGCAGGAGTGTTGTAGTTTTTTATTATTTTACTATTGTGGATAGGAGTTGAAAGGACTAGGAGAGAGGATGTGGAAAACAGAGAATCAGAAGTGACCAGCCTCTGTGCCCCTCTTCAAGTTTAAACTGCGGGCCCACTGACTACTTCTTGGAGCCAAATGTAAAGAGTTCGAGATATCAGCGGATCAGGATTCTGCCGTTTAACGTCTCGCTATACCCCACACTAAAACAATTATTTAAGTATATTTAGTTTTTATTTTCGCACGTTCTCGGATGGGGTTTTCAATTTATCTTACCAATCGTTTTTTTTTACAAAATGTTATGCTCTTGGTCCAACCATACTGTGATACACAGTAAATAACATTGCAGTGATCCACAGTAAATAACATTTATAAGCATTACAGAAATACATACAAAAAAAATTCATCAAAAAGCAAAGGAAAATTACTATTGAGCATATATTGAAGCTTCAAACAATGATCAAAAGATGTACTCAGGGATATTACCGGTACAGTGAGAGGGAAAAATGCCCTTTATACATTAAACATTGATGGCACGAAAATATCATTAACACAACAGCCACTAAAATTTTGTAGTGGCATTAATGAATATTTCGCCAATGTAGGCAATAATCTCCCACGTAACATAATTGATACGAACAAAACGACTGAACAGTTATTGGATGATGATATTCTTCATTCTTTAAAAGTACCCGATTAATAAGACTTTATAAGTAGTACTTATAAGAAAATATCGAGTTTTTTTTATGTTTTACGTGTTCTTAAAAATAACAATAAAAATCACGAATGAAAAAGGGTTTATAAAAGAAAAAAAATGAAAATGTTCAATGTGCCCACACACCGGCTGAAGAGAGTATCAACAACCCAATTGAGCCGAGTCGAGAAATGTTTATTTGAAATACCCGTGTGCTCTCTGAAGAATCTCTCGACTTTATTGATGTTTCCTCCCTTTACCCGCTTCTGTAGTTGCCCATCCTCGCTCGCTATGTTCCCCATCCTTACCCGCAGTCGTATTCTTATCACTGTTAGAGGAGTTCTCTACGGAAAAAAAAACTTTCCAATATCAAGAACATTATAGTATGGATCAGGACCTTGTAAGTTCATGTATTACCCCTTCACAAAAAATATCAAATTTCTTGTTAGTGAACTCTCATTCGATAGAAAAATTGGTTAAACAATTGGTGACATTGACAATAAAAATTGATGACATAAGCGAATTTATGGTACGTAGCATATTAGCTAGAAATATATACATAATATATTCATATGTAAAACAGTCTAATAATAAAACCGTATGAGTTCAGACTCTGAATATATGTTACATCACGATTTTCTTATGTTAGGTGTAAGTATTTAGGTACAACTATGAATTTTGGGTCAAAATTACGCATGGGGGTTTCTTCCCTGCCGTGTTACTACTTAGTTTGTCAGAATGTATCGTAGCCGAGCATCACGATTTTCTTATGTTAGGTGTAAGTATTTAGGTACAACTATGAATTTTGGGTCAAAATTACGCATGGGGGTTTCTTCCCTGCCGTGTTACTACTTAGTTTGTCAGAATGTATCGTAGCCGAGTTGGTAAGACGCCTGTCTCCCAACCCGGAGGTAGCTGGTTAAAATAATTTATTTTTAAAATCATTCAAGTATGGTTTTCACTAAGGTCTCTGTAACATCTTTCTGGTTGATTGGAAGAGATTGCCACATGGCAATAAGCCCGCCAGGCTGTATTGTATACAACGGAAGTGTAATACAATACAACAATGCACGACATAATAAAGAACGAGGATATCAGGAAAGAATGCGGATTGAAAAAATGTGTAATGGCTAAGATGAAGAAAAGATCATTGAGATGGTTTGGTCACGTAGAAAGAATGAACGGTAAAAGATTAACTAAAATAATAAGTAGTACATTTTAGAAAGTTTGGGAAGATCTATAAAATATATTAAAAAGAAAAATACTTGAAATGCGTCCGATTCTTGGACTGGCCCTGGGGAGTGTGCTGTCTTGTATGGGTGAGGGTGGGAGCGTATCAAATATTTTTTTAGATCCAGATGTCTTACAGCATCCCTTTCGCTTTTCAATAAATGTGGGACGGAATACAATGTGACAAAATGTAGGTACACTCAGAACTGGGGATGGGAATTCGAGAGATATCTTTTTTATTTAACTTTTATTCTATTTATTGTGATTTTATCTTTATCCCAAGTGCTTTGTATTATTTTGTTCATATTTATTTATTTAAATATGATTTTTAGAATAATACATTTATATTGAAAAAAGTACATGAACCATTTGTTTTGTTAATGTCGCAGATGAGTCTTTTTTATAATTGAGTGTATACAAACATACCATCACACCATTTCCCTTTCGTGGTAGGCAGAAATGATAGATCACCACATTTTCCTACCTCGACACACTTTCTTTGCCTCTTCTACATATATACACCTTTTCAAACCACTTTTACGTTTCCTTCTTTCAAAATATTCACTTGATCCAAAAATCACGCGTTCTACTCACATCCGTACTGTATATTTGTTTTCTACGTTCATTCCATTTCAAAGTGCTTTTCTTTATGTTACTTTAAAAATCAGCCTTAAGTTCACATTCATCCCTAATCACTTCATTCCGTATTATGTCATAGATTTTCACCCCGTGCATTCTTCTAAGTGCGCGCATCTATCATATATAGTATTTATTCGGTCTATTTCCACGTCCACACTTCACTAACATATATCGAAGTTGGTACTAAAATACTGTTGTGGACGTATCATCTTAGCAGATAATGATAGTGTCCAGTTCGAGTATAAACGTTTTAGTGCACCCTAGATTTGGTTTCCTATCGTTACACACTGTTCGATATCTCTCGTAACTATTCCATACTACCCTAATAGCAGAATTTTTGAGTTATGCATACATATCGTTTTGTGAATCTGTCATGTGTCGGACATCAAAAACGGTATCGCCATCTATTATTTTTAACCCAACGAGTCTCTTAATTTAGTCTTCAGTCCTGGTTACGTACGTGGCCGAAGTATCGTAGAATCCTTATACAATTTTATTTTGAAAATTTTATGGTTTTGAAGAAAAAAGCTTATTTAAAAACAAATGTTTTGATCAAATAAATGTCAAAGCAACATTATAATAATCAAGTCAACGTCAAAATTTTATGGTTTTGAAGAAAAAAGCTTATTTAAAAACAAATGTTTTGATCAAATAAATGTCAAAGCAACATTATAATAATCAAGTCAACGTCAAAATTTTATGGTTTTGAAGAAAAAAGCTTATTTAAAAACAAATGTTTTGATCAAATAAATGTCAAAGCAACATTATAATAATCAAGTCAACGTCAAAAAGCTGATTTTTATAATATAATGAATTTTTCTACACTATGTTTCTCTTATTCTTTAAAATACAAGATTAACTTTTGTAAGAAAACTTAACAAGCTAAAATATTGTTAGAAAAATTAAAAACAAGTAAAAACTATTATCAGAAAAACTTGTTATAAACCCTAAAATATGTTTTATGAAAAGTAATATTGTTAGCAGTTCTTTTTTACATTGTTTATAATGTAAATATAGTTTTTATCAGAATATTTGAACTGAGTAAACTAGAATAGTAAAAAAACCGTTTAATTAAGTCCTGGGGGTAAGACACTTGTCTGCCGATCCGGAGGTTGCGGGTTCGATCCCCGCTGGAACCCAGATTTTTAAAAATATGATTCCAGTCTGGTTAACACTTAGGGCCTATAAAAACAGTTTTCTAGTTGGTTGGAAGAGATTGCCACATGGCAATACACTCGCCAGGTTAAAAAAAATTAAGTTTAGTCTTATATTATGAAGCGTCACAAAGTTGAACCCAAAACGTTGATAACAATAATATTATTTTGAACAGAAAAGTTAAATTTCGAAAAGAAAATGTAAAAGTCAATATGATCGTTATCTTTAAACAGTTTAGTATTATATTTGGTAATGGACTCCTATTCTACCGGAATAAGCTTTATTTGTGAAGATTATTCCACAATTCATTTAAATATTTCAAATAAAAAATCCCTACTGAAAGTAGTGGAAACATTTCGTCGAATTTCAGAACAATCCCAAAATTTCATCGCGCACCGCAGCGGATTCGATGAAAAAGAGACGCCTCGGAATTTATCAACTTGTTCCGTATTATTGGTGGTATTGCCTTGTGGCTTTTCTCCCGTTCTCTGGAATTCTCCGCACGCCCTCCTGAATTCTCCACGCACCCTCCAGAGTTTTCCACGCGTCCTCCATATATCTTCTCATCTCCTTACCCACCCTCCACGATTCTAACACTCAGGGATCGTCTCAAGCAACCGTACCGTTTTTATGCTGATAATATCGTTTGTTGTTCAATAGAGCGTGCTCTTGCCAAGCTAGGAATGCCTCCCAACGACTTTTGTTTCTCACTCTCTGGGGGTTGTTCACCAAATTGTCGGGGTTCTTTGTTTTTTTCTATAACTGATTCGCCCTGACAGGCATCAGACGAGCTCTGTCATATTTTTTGATGGGCTTTTTTTCACTTTTTTCCACTATCTCTCGCTCTCTCCCGTTTGTCTGCGATATCGGATATGTAGGTTTCATATTATTATTTGAGATTTTCAGAACGAGCGGAATATTTATCTCTCGATTATTTCAAGATTTGATTTTTATTTGTTTTTTTGTCGCATTTGGAAATAATGAAGGGGAAAAATCATGTTGGCACAAAGTGACAATATTGACTTGAGTGAGATGTATATTTCGTATTCAGTTTTTCATTAATTCATTTCACCCCTTAATATCTGAATTGATGATGTAACTCACAGATCGCAATCGTATGTATTATTACCGTACAATTATTACCGACAGGCTAAAATTTCGCACTCGTCTAGTGCATGCGAGTATTGCTACCAGATGAATTATTTGACTAGACTGGTACCCTTTTTTATTCCTTCTTTCAGCCAAGAATGTTAAAAGAATGTAATTACTTCAGTACTCAGTCAATAATGATTAAATCATATAATTACTGCGGTACTCAGGCAAGAAGTATTAAATAATGTTACTACTTCAGTAATCAGTCAGAAATTCTCAAATAATATAACTACTTCGAAACTCAATCAAGAATGATAAATTATGTTATTACTGCAGTACTCAATATTATCAAAGAATGTACATAAATAATGTTTAAATATTCTCGCTTCTGAAAGGACCTTAAACAAAAAATATAATATGTGTACCTACATAATCCTGATACATTTTTTCTTGTTAATGTTGGATCAAAAATATTTTCAAACATTTATACTAAGATAAATGATTAAAAAAATTAAATAGATTATTTCATGAAAAGTTTTTGTTCTTTTTATTATTTTTACAATATTAAGATTGAACTTGAATTCTATTCTATTTGTGATATTCATTTTATCACTGATGTTAAAAAATATGTTATTCTTTAATGTAACAGTAAGCCAGTTAATGTTCATAAACATATTTTTATTTATTTTAACTGTCAAATAATCTTCTTTGGTACAAAAAGGTATGAATATGCATGTAAGCATAATGACCTTCGTGGTAAAGTTGGTAAGACGCCTATCTTCCAATCCGAGGGTTGCCGGTTCACTGGTCTGGTTTTCACTTGAGCACTCTTGAACATCTTTCTGGTTGATTGGAAGAGATATCCTCATGACAATAAGCCTGCCATGTTGGAACGAAATACCATACAACACAATGCACCATTAAACAGTATTATATAATAGAAAAAAGAGAAACCTGGCACAAGAGGAGTTCAACACAATAAAAAAGCAACCCTATATAATTTATTTAAATTATCTCTTGAAGAACGACTTTTTTACTTTACTCGGGTAAGTAGTCAAAATCATATGGAAGTTCACACAATGCCTATACTCAATGCCCAATATATATCTGTCTTGTTCTGAAAATCTTTTTTTCTTGTTTCGCTTGAAATCGGGAGACTCATAAATAATCTACTTCTCTTGCTGTCCAAGCCAAAGTTACCTTTTGTAGTTATTTCCCTTAAAATTCAAGCCCTTTCATATCGATTTGCCACTAACTTAACTTAACTTAAGGGCGTCGCAAACTCTTTTAGAATAAAAAAGAAGACATTAATTGATTGTTTTAAAATTTCGCTTTTATTTATTTTTTCGCTAATTATATCAAATCGTGCTCGTAAAATTGCAAGGAAATTTATTCGAGAGAGAAACTTGGCAATTGTTTATAATTTATCAAATCGAAATCCGTTTATCGAAGTTGTTGTAGGGCGGCAAGTATTGTTTTGCCCCCAGAATTTACATCTCATTTCCTTCCCGAAAGCCTAACTTCTCCTACAACTACCCTCTACGCTTTTTCTTTGTTCACTGCGAATAAATTTTTTTCATTTGCGGCGGCGTAGGCGCGGCTGCTGAGTGCTGGAATCAAAATCAATTATTTCAATAGGGGAAGGAAAGTAGAAAGGAACTTCAATAAAAAACATATAAAATGAATGATGATCTATTTTTAATTTCTCAAGATACCAGTTTTCTGCAATGATCACTTGAATCTTAAACTTCGGAAACGCATGATTACGTGCGGTAATGCATGATTACTATTCTTCTTTATGGTGTTGAGCCATGCAACTAGAATGATAAATAAGCTGGACGCATTTAAAATGTGAATTCATCGAAGAATGCTTAGAATTATTTGGTTCATCATTGATGCTACCACAGATAGAGATGTTTCCGCAAGAGTTATAGCCAACGTCGGACAAATATATAATTATTTTCTTCTTCGTTGTGACGCCAATGCCGAGTGAAGAACGTGACCCAAAAGTTGTGGAGCATATTTTTGTAATTTTATTGGGAAAATAGTGCAGTGGTTTACTATTGCCGTGTGCACCGCCGTAGATGTTGTAGGAATTGTATACATTTTGTATATATTGTGAGCCCTGCTGCCGACACACAGTATTTTGGAGTGTAGTACCAGATCCCAGATGAAATATACACTTGTGGGTGTTAAGTGGGAGCTGAAACTGTAGAAATGTTTTCGGATTTACTAATGTGGTTAAAAATTGGAAGGATTAGGAGAGATGATAGGGGAAACACAGAAGAAGTCACCAACCAAGAGTTCGAAATGTTAGCAGACTGGAGGTTGAGTATTTTCTATACGACTTTTTAATATCTCGGTACACCCTAAATCATTATTTTATAAATTCTTTGTGTTTTAATTTTAGTTTTTAGCTTGTTGTGGTTTATATAGCAAGAATATCCTAGTTGTAAGACGATTATCTTATGCAGGGTTAATCTATTATAGTTTTTCGTAAAACATATTTCTTTAGATACAAATAGTCTGTGGTTTTAGAATTTGTGTCAAATATATATATTTTTTGTATGCGGGCTAATTGCCATGTGGCAATCTTTTCCAAACAACTAAAACATGTTAACCTAGCTTTGTGTGAAAACCATGCTGATTTAAAAAAAAACGTGGATACCAATGGGAATAGAACTCGTAAGCCACAGGTCGGAAAACAGACATCTTACCAACTAGGCCACGAAGTCCTCATTGTCTACTACTCTTGCTGTTCAAGTAAAAAACTTATCGTAGTTATTTCCAAGTCTCAGAATATTTTTGAATAATATTTATATTTACGATATAATAAGGTCTTTCATTGTTTATATCGCGTTATTGTGGCTTCAAGTGCCGACATTTCGCGATTATTGTAGCTCTCATCTTCAGGGCTATCTGTATTAAATCCAAATCGTAATAATTATATTGGATAGCAGGAAAAAAATCACAATTCAAAAGAATGTCTGTGGAAGTGCCTAATTTATAGAAATCGAAGTCATGGTAGGCGACAAACGTCATTGCAAAAATACGTTTTTTTTAAAACTGACTCGCCTTTTTTGCTCTGTTATTCTCAAAAATTAAAATAGTTTTTCTAAACCCAGTAAATAATATTTTTTAATAAATACATTAAGTTTTATTGAGAAGTATTTTAATAACATACAACTTGAATCAATAAGCAAACGAACTATTTTTTCTATTTTCAAGAAATATTTTTATTTTATTTACTGTTGTAAATTTATCTAAAAACACAAACTTAACAAAGTAACTTTCTACCCGAGTCCTGTGCTGTCTCGGGCCTTTATTTTTTAATGGGTACAGTGGAAGTGGCGCAGCGGTGGGGTGGCAAGCCGCCTCCCCATCCATTTCTCCAGTTCATAAATATTCACCTAGCTTTCGCCTCGGCGTGTTTTTTGCGTATTTTTAAATTTGCAAATGTATTCATCCATGAGGAGGGTACGCTCCGACCTAGTTTCCCCCCGAGAGACCAGCATTTCTTCAACTTTTATTTGGGGATTTACATTTGTTAACTTTAATAAACATTAGAATATTTAACGATAAATTACTTTATTATTCCACTAATTACATTATGTCCCACTACATGTGTTTCTACCTCCTATCTCAAGGCTCTTTTAGACGGAATTATACCGGTTTGTTATAAGAGAAGTATAATACTTAGGTCAGTCGGGTGTCATATTACATATGAAGGGAACTGTGTGTGTGTGTAGTCAATTGATAACCGCTATTGATAAAGTGAGGGTAATCATCGTAGGAAATTCCGGTACATGTTAACCTTTTTAATCTTTAATACCAGATTAGCTTGTTATCAGTGGCGCACCATCCATAGATGCTGTGGAAGCGCCGCATCCCCTAATGGTTAAATATTGATAAAACTAACAAAGTTCGACTTTTAAGCTAGTGTTTTATTATTTTAATATCGTAACTTTTAATAACCGCTTGCGTTTTTTTAATATCATCAGCGTACCTCAACTCAAAAGTCACGCCACGCCACTGCTTGTTATCACACATGTTTACTATAAAGACCTTCAAAACACGGCTTCACTTGGGTCACCATTGCCATATAATGATGTCAATGGTGATACATGTCTTAAATTTTTATTCGATTATCATCTGAATAAAAAAAATATTTTCAATAGAAACACAAGTATAGGATGTATATAATAGACAATTACATATCAGATTTATGACACAGACAATAAATACCATTATTCGTATTATGTGCGCTCAATATAAACATGTATTTAGCTCAGTAAAAACAAAAAACACAGTGATCAAAATATGCCACTTAAATCTTCGACAGCCTTGGTACCAACCTATCGAAATTTATTTTTTTGATACTTTTTACAGCCGAATAGGTGATTCATACATTATTAATCGCACTCATCAATCGAGCTTTCGGGTTTAGAAATATAAGAGAAGTCACGTAACTCTTAGTTCGTTGTTACGCATGTTGGCAATACTAGTTCATAAGAAGAGGCAACAACACTCGTACACGTGTAGTGCGTTTGAGTATTGTTACTACACGAATTATTTTTCCCATTTTTTTCGGGTACCACCCGGAATCGAATCAGGAACCGCTGGGTGGAAGTCAAGCGCTTACCGACGAGGCCATGAAAGTCGTGTTGAAAAGTAGTATAGTTTTACCAAATATGTCCACATCCAAGTTGGTTGTTTCATTTGATAATGTTACTTAATTGAATAACAAAGGTCTCTTAAAGGCGCGAAGGAGCATGCAAATCAATCCTTCATCGAGAAGCAGGTGAATCTGACACCATTCAGTATATTGTAAAAAAAAAAACATTATATAGATCATATAGTACAATACCAACTAGGCCATGTAAGTGTTATTTGCTTGGCAAAAAAATTGCACGTATAAACTCATTTAATTTTAAGCTCTTTTGGCACATCATTATTTACTAAATGGCGCTCAATAAATTACTGACAATTTCCGTTGCTTAGTTGGTAAAGGATGTCTGTCTTCCAAAACGGGAGTAGTGGGTTCGGTTTCTGTTGGTTTCCAATTTGGAAAAATTAAAAAAAATCAGTCCTGTCTTTACTTAGGGCCTCTTGGGCATATTTCTGGTTGGTTGGAAGATGCTGTAAATTCTCCAGGTTGTACTATATACGCCGAAAGTGTATTACAATATATATTTTGTTCTGATATACATATTCGAGTGCGAAGAGTTGCCTTCTACACTTCGGAGTTTTTCCACTTCAAAAAATCTCTTGATAAATACGTTTATTTGTTTTTCATGGTTTGTTTGTTGTATTTTTTTCTCAAAAAATACTGTAACAATGAAAGCTGGCGTGTGAGGGACGCCGATTATTATTTCATGTCGGTCTGTTTGCAAACCTCTGATCAAAGAAACTCGGAATGTTCCATCTGAGTGAATCAATTCTTCAGATCGTCTTCCGCACCATAAGGGGGATGAGGGTGGAGTTCAGGAGAGAGAATAATTTGCAGAGAATGAGGGAAGCTGTGGAGGCATTAGACCTTTCCCACCACCACTTTTTATCTCCTCTCGAACAGAAAATGTACGGCCAGTTGGTATATTTCTTAAATCGCCACGCAATTTATCTTGCCCCGCGGTCGGTACTTACTGTCCTTTATAAAAAAAAAGTTCTGTGTAGATTCGACGGAGCGGTCCGAATTTATTTCTGGTGCTTTATGCTGAAGTTAGTACGCCATTACACGATAAATTAGATTGGGATTTTTGTGGCTTTTTACAGCGTAAAATGTCAATTTGAGAACTTATTTTAAAATGTAACCATGTTATTTTTACCGTTTTTACATTTTTTTGTGTTTACTTAAAATACAAATATACACACCATCATACCGTTTACCTATTGAGCTAGGCAGAAATAACAGGGCGCTACACTTTCCTATCGCGATACACATCTTTCACTTCTTCATCCATACATCTTCTCATACTTTTCCTACAATTTGTCTATTTGTTTAAATTTTCTTCTTTCAAAATATTGACATGATCCAACCAATTTCTCTGGTCTTCCTTAACACCACACCTCCCACTCACATTAGCACTGTATACTTGATACGGTCATAAATACGTCAAGTGACAAGTATGAAATTTTTACACTCAATTTAATAATTGACATTTAAAAAAATTTTTATAGCTTACCCGTAAATGTTAAACCCAATTATATACAAAGCTTGAAGATGAATATATACAGTTCAAATTATTAGTTAAATAAGAAACAATTGTTTAATTCAAACTACTAATAACCATTACTCAGAAAATTCAATAGGATTTATTTAAAAACAATTTTTGAAATTTGTACATAACAATAAGGATCCAAGGCTCTGTTCAAAAGGGATAGGGACAGCTCGCTTAACAAAGGAATACCACTTGGCTAGTTAGTTCTATGTTATTGATTGGCAATGTAATTTTTTTATACAAAAAAATTGCGCCTAGCTTAGGAACGTTTTGAAGGTCGTCCGAAGTAAAAAAGATATTTTTAAAATCTTAAAGCTTATTTCGCCCAAATAGTACATTTTTGTCGATAATAATTTAGATGGTTCTGATTTGTAATAACATGTGTCGCACCATTTTTTAAATAAACAGATACGTGTGCTGTAAAATTTCAATTATAAAATATTTTTTTATCCACGTCCTAGTCTTGTGTTGAATAAATAATAGTCGCGAGTGAAAATATTAACATTCAGCCATCAGTTGATATGTTGGGGTGGTATTGTGTTTAAAATGCGGTCTTTGATTTTGGATATTGATATAAAATGTGTTTATATATGTACCTTTAAGTAAGTAGGTGATCCCGTGAATATTTTTGGAGATTATTTTTTTGTTATTTTTTGAGAATACAAACATTTATTTTTCGTTTCATTATTCTCAATCACTGTTTTATAATAGTCACAATCGATAGGGGAAAAAACTAAAATCTGAAACCATGCATGGCACGAGTTAACGGTTTAGTATAAATATTTAAATTTAACGATATTTATGGAAGTGGATCTTACAGACAAACTAATGTTAGCGTTGAGCTATTGCACACAATCACTGCATCGGCAATATTTAAGTGAGTTATTATATTAGTATAACATTCCATCAAACATTTTTTGATGTAGGATAGGATTTAACAATTCACCAAATATATTTTATAGTGACTTTATCCCGAAACGTGTCCGTTATTTTTCCTATATCAGTTTATTTTGAAATAATTTATGTTAGAGGAACACAATTTTCTTCTCAGTTCAACCCCTGTCTTCGTACCCTTCTCACATTCGCTCTCTTATTATGCCGACGATAAAAATAAATATCGCAGCAAATTCACCGTCAATTATGTCAAGAAACCGCGACCCCATGCTCAAAGTTCGCTTTATTCATTCATAATAAAAATCTGATATATACATTTTCCATAGTTTCGAGTAGCGAGAATATGACCGAAAAAATATATCAGATGAAATACACCAAAGGTCTGGAAATCCGGAATATTCAGTAATCAGAAGGATGTATTTTTTTTAAATATGATGAAAATTAAAGGAGCGTGTAACATATATTACGGCATTTTTTTTCAATGATAAATATAAGACATTAAAAATCAATGCGAAGATAAAATGTATGTTTTAAGTAGGATGAACAAAAGATATTTAAAATGATTTGGATATGTTGAGAGAATGACTAAACAAGTATACAATTCAGAAAAGCAAAGTGTGAGTAGAAGAGGTATACCGAGTAAAAACGTAGCTGGATCGAGTGGAGCAGATTTTAAAAGAAAGTTAAGTGAGAAGTATGAATAATAGAAGATTACGCATGACGAATTGTATGAATGTGGAGAATAAAAGTTTGGAGATCTGTTTTCTCTGCCTGCTTCGCAAGGGTCATGGTGTAGTGATATTTGTATGAACTTTTTTTAATAAGAAATAATTTAATCAAATGTTTTAGCATTAATTTTGTGCATCTTCATAATTTTAACACGTGAACTCGAATTTATTTCGTTTAATTTCTAACTGCAAATTTGTCAATACAAATATTTTTTTCTAACTGTAAATTGTAATCAGTTCCAATATAATGTTTTGTAGTCTTATTGTTAACATTTGCCAAAACGGCTAATTTCTTTCTAATATAGAGCATGTAGATTTCTTGAATTATTAATATCTGTTTGTACCTTTATATAAAGAGGAGTTACCTGTTTGTACCTTTTACGTGTTTCTGCAATGTTTTTGGTGTAAATGCCATTTAAATAAAATATTAAATATGATTTCAAAATTGATTTCAATGTTGAATTGCTCGTGTAATTGATTAAACAAGAGGCATGCATCTAGAGAGAAAAATAATTTCTCGAGTTGTGATTTTTAGACATTTGCTGTACCATGAAGGAAAGAGGAAGATCTAAAATAAGTAAAAGTGGTTGAGAGACTGGGGAGTGGGGAAAAGAGAAAAGAGAAAAGCGTTGACAGAATAGCGCCACGAACAAGACCCTAATCAGGATTCCGATCAGGCGAAGAGTTTATCGTGCACTTGCCCTAGAGAAGCGACTAACCCCTATTCTCCCAGCGTTGAGGCACCCCCAGCCCCACTCTACCTTAGATCAGTATTTGCCAACTGAAATGAACCGGGTAACATCGATTTCGTGAGGGTTTCTTTGAAAATTTACCTTAGTCACTATAATTGCTATCGACATTTTTGTTCAACTTGTTTGAAAATTATATATTTGCGTCTTGAGACAGTGAGTGTCGTACGGACGATTTTTACTTTTGATTGCGCTTGTGGTATGCATATTTCATTTTGTACGCATCTGTATTGCCTTTTACATTGGTTTGGTGCAGTGCGAGCTGTTCGCCTTTGAACGGCCCCGTTTTGTGCTGATATATATTTTTGTACACTTTTATACGCTTGTTACTTTGTAATTGTTTTCAATATTTTGTTCCTTTTTAATGTATGCAGCACTCATTACTGGTCTATTATTATTGTTATAAAATAAATAAATGAAGACAGTTGTACGAGTATGTTGTAATTCACCGATTTTGAGAATGCCACAATTTGGTTTTAATGTATATGTTACTACGCCTGGTTTTACTGTACACATCGAAAGTGTTACGCAATATAATATGAGACGGGACAAATTATGAAATATATTATCTATTCTTTTTTCCTTCTTCTCCACACTTCATGTCTGAAAATGGCGATGTTGATGAAATGACAGTTTTGTTTTGAAAAAATCCAACGATTCAGAGCAATTTTGAGCAATTATCCTTTAACGTCCTGTAAGACTTGATGGTACGACATTTATGAGATCTCTCCATCTAGAGTCTGCTCGGCCACATGATATGGTCCTTCAACCAGCAGCTTCTTAGACTATCTCCCAACAATATTTTCAAGTTTCCATACTCCTGCTAGAAACACACGGAACCGTTTGCAATTCAAATGTGTCAATAGCTATTTGCTAACGACAGTTGCACTATGTGATTCATAAATCGTATGAATTGAGTAACCACGTCTGGTTTGGTGGATATTTTTAATGTAGATGTTGTTGAGTTCAAGAGGCTTCTTTTCCTCATCTTTAGGTCTTGAGTGGAAAGCTGGTTGTTCCAAGAATGACTAAAGTTTATCTTAAGTATTTTTTTCGTATTCTTCCTATAATTTTGCACTCTTTTTGTCTCTTTTTTGTTCTCTTCAAGTTTTTGATTATTTATTTCATTTAATTAATTGTATTTGATAATTTTTTCACATTCCGTATTATACAATACTACATATGAATGTATCATATCTTGAAAGACATAAGCCTAAATTATTTTTTTAATAAGTTGAGACGTTATCACTTATTTTATAATTGATATTAAAAACAAAGGTGTTGCCTCTTCTGGTACGGTGAGCCGTGCATACTCCAGTGATTCTTATCCTGAAGGTTTGATTACTGGGGCTGAACCAATATTGTCTCCCGGCCATGCAGCTCAAAATGCCCAAATCATCAATTCTGATATATCAAAGGGATACGAAAGAAGAAATATAATAGATTAAACAATATTACACAATTCTTTTCAATGAATAGTTTTTCAAAAGATATAAAAGACTACGAAATAGTACGAGTAGATCACGAGAATTATTAATCAGATTTTTTTGCCCGAAAATACTGTTCGACCTAACGGTTCAACCGAGAAACAAATCGACAAGGGGTATTTTACGACAGCGTATTTCCTCAACAAATTGTCGGTAGCAGGAAGGCAGTCGGGTCCCCTAACAACCGTTTTCCTCCCTGATGCGAGGGAGAGGGCTCCTTGAGATACCGGAAGAGGAGTAGGGGTGGCACTTTCCGGAGGAGTGGGAGGATATATAAGTGAGGTTTCTTACCTAAACATAACACCCAGCGATAATTTGTATTAAAACTGTAGTGGGAAAACCGACGGTGGCATTTTCTTCTTTAATTTCTTAGAAAAATGTGTCCTGTTTATTATCAACATTCAATTTTCGTCCCTATCTACTTCCATCAAAGCTTTTTTGTGGGCTAGAATTATTAACATCAAAACGGATGTCAAACACAAACAAAAAAATCTTTAGTTTTTTCATATATTTTGTGTTGTATTACATTTTTGTTGTATTCGGTATAATCTGGTGGATTTAATGCCATTTGACAATCTGTTTCAACCAACCAGAAAGGTGATAAAATAAGACTTAAGTGACAACCAGACTAAAACCCTTTTTAAAATACATATGGGTACCAACAGGTATCGAACTGGCAACCCTTGGATCGAAAGACATGCGTCTTATCTACTAGGACCTTGGTCGGCAAACCGCGGCTCGCGGGCCCCTTGAGTGCGGCTCTGCCACAAATGACCACGTGCTACCTATTTGACATGGCTACAAAGAAAAACGGAAGTCGAGAACCGTGAATTTAAAGTTGAGTGGACCGAGACTTTCGAGTTTATTCTAAACTTTAGTATGGCCTTCCGACTCTTAAATGGCCTTCCGACCTGTCTTATTTGTCGGGAAAAATTGGCGCATAACAAAAAGTCAAATTTAGAGAGACACTTTACAACTGAACACACGTCATTTAGTACTAAATATCCTGTCGGTGATGCAAGGAAGAAAGCATTTGAGGAACTTCAGAAGAGTCGAGAAAAATCAAGTTCGCATTTAATTACTGGATGCAATCTTCCAACAATGTTAATATTGCAAGTTTTGTGGTTAGTCAAGAGATTGCTAAGAGATGAAAACCATACACAGACGGCGAATACATAAAATGTTGTTTTATAAATGCATCCGATGAGCTATTTCGGGATTTTAGGAACAAAACAGATATTCTAAAAAAATAAAGAGTTACCAGTGTCTGCAAAAACAGTGAAAGATAGAACAGTCGAAATGTCTTCGAATATAACCAACCAGCAAGTCGAAGATCTTAAATTGGTTTCAGCTCTATCAATAGCAGTTGACGAGTCATGTGACATAAATAATACAGCGCAAGTTTCACTTTTTGTAAGATTTATTTCATCTACAGGTCCTAAATAAGAACTTTTAGGATTATTACCACTCAAAGGTCAAACACGCGGAGAGGATATTGCAAATGCTGTAATTGAGTGCATGGAAAAACATCATATTCCACTCGATAAAATTGTGTCAATTTCAACAGACGGGGTGAAAAGTATGACCGGCGTAAGAAAAGGGTTTGTTGCTATTTTGAAAGAAAAAAATAATCACGAGATACTTGCTTACCATTGCATCATTCATCAAGAAGCGCTTTGTGCGCTGACATTTCCAGAAGAAACGTTTAAGTTATGGAATTGGTGATTAAGATTATCAACTATCATATATTATTGCTAAAGCTCTTAATCATCGCCAATTTAAAGAATTTTTAGTAGAAATTGAGAGTGAGTACGCAGATCTTCTGCTGCATAACGAGGTACGTTGGTGATCAAGAGGAAACGTTTCGCTTCCGTATTAACAGAAATTAAAGCATTTCTCCTTGAGAAGGGTGTTCACTATTCAGAACTAACGGTGATCAGTGGATCCAAAAAAATCATTTCATGGTAGACGTTACGTCTCATCTAAATCAGCTTAATCGTAAACTACAGGGGAAAGGAAACACAATTTTTTCGATGCTAGAAGAAGTTATTTCATTCGAAAACAAATTATCCCTTTTCGCTGAAGATTTTGAAAGATAAACTTTGATTCACTTTCCAAACCTGCTGAAAAATCGCCAAGAAAATAATTCTGATATTGACATTTGCTATTTCAAAACAAAAATTTAAAATATGAGGGAAGCTTTTCTCAACAGGTTTCAGGAATTAAGAAACAGCAACGCGACGTTAGCCTTTGTTAAAAAACCTCTTAATATTACTGTAACAGAATAAAAAGTTTCCCTTTAATATTGATTTTAGCAACTTTGAAATGAAATTGCTGGATTTAAAAAACAAAGAATTATGGACCTCTAAATTTGAACGTCTTTATGCCGATATGGAAATATTGGAGAAAAACAAATTTGAACTTAGTTCACAGCACAAGTGGTCTGCTTTGAAAAACCTGGAGAAGGAATACATGATGATTAACACCTGGAATAGTATTCCTTACTCATATGATCTGTTGAAATAACTAGCGTATGCTGTTCTTTCCCTTTTCGGTTCTACATATTGATGCGACCAAGTGTTTGCCAGTCGTTGTCATGATTTAATTTTATGGATACCTTGCTTACAATTTAATTTTTATCAATAAATAAAATCATTATTAAGTATGATATCAAGTATTCAGTGTACCTATAGTTTAATTAAGACTTAAAACTTTAATTAAAGTTTATTAAGTTAATAAACAGTGTACCTACTTATAAAGTTTAAGTTTAACAAATTAAGCTCTCAAAAGAAATCTCAATCGTTGTACTGTTGATATTTGGCTCTTTTGACTAATGAGTTTGCCGACCACTGTACTAGGATATGGAAGTCATCTTATATGCTTGACAAAACTATTTTTTAAGTAGAAACTTATTACATTTTAAGCACCTTTGGGCTAGATTACTTACTAAATGTATTTTAGTTGGTAAGACACCTGTATTCTATTTAAAAAGCATTCCATTCTGAATTTCTCTTAAAGCCTCTTTAATATCTATCTGGGCGGTTGGAAGATATTGTCACATGACAATACAATGTTATATAATTAATATACTAATAAAACTCAATGGCTCAATATTTTAGATTTGTAAATCATTGCAAAGTTTTGTGCAGATTTATTCAGAAAAAATAGTAACAGAGTTCTAAAAAATCGTTCTTATGTTGTAACAAAAAAGGTAAAAAATGCAATTTATCCATTTTAATAAAAATTAAATTCTTGAAAAGAGATTGAATTTTAAAATCAGATAACATTTTACCTCCAACTCAAAATTAATAACCAAAGTAATCTCGTTGAAAAGATGTTTTAACGGGACAACAGAGAATCAAGAAGACAGAAGAGTATTTAAGTAGAGATGTTTTGGGGGAAAGAAAGGCATGTTGTCTCACCCCCACAAAACAATCTTCGTTTCATCGTGGATTGATGAATTCTGAGGGTAATGAGTAGAAGATTTAAGGGTTGCTGATTCTTGTTTTGAAATGCTGTTGCGAATTCTACCCTCTCTGATTATAATGCCTTCAACTGTATTTAAAACTTTATGGTTATTATCTATTTGTTGAACTTTATTATTCTTTTTATGATGCAATAACACTTATTCTATGAATTAGTATTTTGGAAAATCGGTGAGACAGGCAAGATATTGTGTTTTTATTCACATGCATACACTATTTCCCTGTCTGGGAAAACGGAGACGATAGAGAACCAGATTTTCATATCTCGACACACGTCTTTCGTCTTTTATACTACATATAAACACTTTCTCAAACAACTCCTATGATTTCTCCGCTTCCTGCGTGCTTATTAAATTCAGTAAGGTTTGACATCGCTCTGAAAACGATGGTCACCATATTTTCCTTGATCTTCTTTTACCAGACTTTCCCTCATATTTATACTGTATTTTTATTTTGCTAGTATTATTTCATTTATTCGTTCTACATACATGCCCAAATCATCTTCTACATACATGCCCAAATCGTCTCAGAGTGCTCGTATATATCTTACTTAATACATCAGCCTTAAGTTCATATTCTTTCCTACTCACTCCCGCTTCATTCGGCTCACTAAGTCAGCTTTTTTCGATCTTTTTACACATCCACGTTTCACTCCCATACAAATATGGTACTAAAATACTGTTGTCTTAACATATTTTGATACTGTCCGGTTCAAGTTTATATGTTTTAGTGCCTCATTGACTTTGTTTCCAATGGATTCACGCCGTTTGATGTTCATTGTAAATTTTCTAGAATTCGTCAAACACCTCAGAAATAGCTTATTGCCTGACTTGAGAAGGTATTAATGATCTTCTTGTTCTAGTTGTAAGACTTGCGGAAGAAATGACGACCTCTGTTGTCTAGTTGGTAAGACGCTTGTCTTCCGACTCGAGGATTACGGGTTCGATTCCCGCTGGTACCCGCTTTTAAGGCTTAACATTTTTAAGCTTTCAATAAGACTTCTTAAAAATCTTCGTTGTTACAATAGTTAGAAGCGATTGCCAGGTGGTAATTAATCCTCCAGGTTGTACTGCATACAGCGAAAGTGTAATACTATACAACATTCTTGCCTCCCTTTTGCGGAATTCGGGTTCGGTTCTTTCAGTGTTTTTCCACTTCCATGTTTCACTCCTATACTCCTATACTAGTCAATGATGTCTTCTGACTTGTTTATAAATTGCTTTGCAAACGCAATTTCATAAAATAAAAAACAATGCGTTTCGAACGCAATTTCTTAAACAAACACGTTGCGAATATATCCTACGTTCTCTTTTTCACGAGAAACTTGAAATAGACATAAATAAAATAATTTTCCTATGTTTTGAATGCCGGTAAGGATTTCTGAGTTCATAACATATTTATTACGGGTGCTTTCAGGACGTACCTTAGAAGGCAGCTCCTCCCCTGCCCCTAGTATCTCATCTTCTTCTCTCCCTCTGGGAAAACTTGGCTACCCTGTTTCTTTAAGCCCTACCGCCGTCTTTACTTAGAAAAGAAGCTTTTCTTACTTCCCCTCCTCCTATCTTCTTTTGCTGGGTACGGTTTCGGGGATGTAGCCTTTAATAATACGTGATTTTATTTCTTGATTGTTCAAGAAGTATTTTTAAAATATGTATTAAAGAAATTATTTTTTTATTTAATGAAAATTTCTTAATGTTTGGTTCCAATAAAATGATATATTATTTGATAATTTTTTAAAAATCTTTTATTTCTATGTATATTGACGACCCTCGTGGTCTAATTGATAAGAAGCTTGATTTCCATCTGGGGGGTTTGGGTTCGATATCCTATGGTACCTAAAATAATTGGGAAAAAAAATCCGCTTTGGGAAATTAGTTCAGCTAATTTAAATACTCGCCCGCGCTGTACGTGTTCGAGTATTGTTACATCTTCATTTGTGGTTGTATTTTCAACACGTGCGATGATAAACTGCGAGCTTCATACCCTACTCCAATGGTCCTTAACCCGAAGGCTCGATTAACGAGAATGAAGACATTGTTCGTATTGCTACTTCAAATATGTTGAGGAGCACTGTATTGACAATGCGATCTGTAGAGAAGAAATACTATATATTGGTATAAGAGGGTTATTGAAATGTGTTGACGAATTATATATATTCGGCATTTTTCATATACGTCTGTTGTGTGTACCATGAACATCTTTTTAACTGCAAATTATAAGAATCATTATAACTGTAACATCTTCATAATCATCAGCCCGTTTGACTCCAGTTGGATAAAGGTCAACATTCTCTTTTACGTTCCTATCTTGGGAACATTGTTTCCAATTGCTCCCGTTGACTTTTCTCAGTCATCTTACTAGAGGTCTTCTCATGCTTTTCCTCCTTGTCTTAGGTCGCCACTCTATGACCACACTTTATATGACCACATATCGGTTCACCTGGCAAATTTCTAACACTTTATTGTAACGTCATTATTACTTACACTATATAACATCTTGTATTTCTGCATTCACTCGAGCTCTGAATTCTTATTGTATTTTATAAAAAATGTTAACGACACAAAAGATTTTGTTTATAAAAAATGGATTGTTTAGGTCTTGTATTTATGTGAAATGAGTATATTAAGGTTCAATCTATCTTGACATTTTATTTGAAAATAATGGTCATATTAATATCGATGAAAAATTAAAATAAACATGAATATGTATTTATCGTAAAAAGGTGGCCAATAGCGACGCATTGAATCTGTCATTTGTCGAAATCGACCGTGAAAGAATGTGAGGAAAAGGAGATACTACTTTCCACATGACTTTCCTACAAAGGCATCTTGAGAGGGTTTAATGTACAATAAAATAAGAATTTTCTTGGATTTCTTTCCCTTCTATGCAAGGTCGTCTTTATACGAGTGTATCGCGGTTGTCCACAGGATATATTTCCCTTCTATGCAAGGTCGTCTTTATACGAGTGTATCGCGGTTGTCCACAGGATCTATTTCCCTTCTATGCAAGGTCGTCTTTATACGAGTGTATCGCGGTTGTCCACAGGATCTATTTCCCTTCTATGCAAGGTCGTCTTTATACGAGTGTATCGCGGTTGTCCACAGGATCTATTTCCCTTCTATGCAAGGTCGTCTTTATACGAGTGTATCGCGGTTGTCCACAGGATCTATTTCCCTTCTATGCAAGGTCGTCTTTATACGAGTGTATCGCGGTTGTCCACAGGATCTATTTCCCATCTATGCAAGGTCGTCTTTATACGAGTGTATCGCGGTTGTCCACAGGATCTATTTCCCTTCTATGCAAGGTCGTCTTTATACGAGTGTATCGCGGTTGTCCACAGGATCTATTTCCCTTCTATGCAAGGTCGTCTTTATACGAGTGTATCGCGGTTGTCTACAGGATCTATTTCCCTTCTATGCAAGGTCGTCTTTATACGAGTGTATCGCGGTTGTCCACAGGATCTATTTCTTACCTTATGGTTTTGAAGTCTGGGTTAGTTTTTTGACATGATTATTAGTATAAAGGTAGCACTGAAAGAGAGAAGAGTGAAAAATCTTTATAAATGGTGAGTATGCATGACTAGATGCTTAGACGTGGCAGAAGCGAAATATGTATGCCAGGATATAATGAAGTGGAGATCTGTTACCTTTTTGTACCCCAGGAACATGATCTCATAGTGATTATAATTTAGGGAATTACTATATAATTGATAGTTTTCTAGGATTTCCCTAGGGAAAGTGACAGTGTATAATTTCTGTTACAATATTTTAGTGCCACTTCTACATTCCTTAGAAATATTTATATATTTTTTGTTATTCTAAGAACAAAAAATGATATAAATATAAATGAATCGAGCAATGTGTTCCATTGAAATCATGGTTTAATATTGTATAATAAGAATAAACAAGATGGAAGTGTCGATCATATAGTATGTCGTTTGCGGACGGGCCTCGAAACTGAAGACTGCAACGCTTCCGAAACGTCGGTCATCTTTTGATCAACAGGCCAAGGAAATAACAACAGGCGAAGGCAATTTAATAGTTTTCTTGCAATATATGTGTTTCCTTTTTTAATTATGTATTGGAACAGTATTGTATTTTTCTCACAGCAATGGCTATAGAGATCTTCCTTTCTGCATAAGTATAATAAATTCCTATTCCATTTGAATGAGAAATCCAATGTGGCTATAATCTGATCTTATTTCTTGTTTGTTCATCTCCTTGATATATTTACTAAATGGACATGGGAAACATCTCACAAAGGGGCGGGATGCGATGTATTTATTCTTTTCCATCCCCATGACCCATCCTCGTAGCCACTTATTGATCCCACGATATTTTTGTTAATAATTTATAACGTTTGCTTTCAACAGTGCTGGGTATATGCAGAAGGCGCCATGAATTTTGTATGCGGTCAGAAACAATGGAAATGGGTTAGGGATGTTAGAGTTTAGGAAAGGAATTAGATAATTTTTCTGCGTATTTTTTTTTAGATAATTCTTAGAATTAAAGAGGCAACAAGTACACATATACATTTCCCTGTCAGGGTAGGTAGATAAGACATATTGCCTGCCTTTCTTATCTCAACACACACCATACGCCTCTTCTACGTATATACACCTCATACAACTCCTACGATTTGTCGGACTTTTTACGTTTCCTTCTTTCAAAATATGATTCACTTGATCCTTCCAGACTTTCCTTGGTCTTGCTCTCCCACGCCTTCCACTCACAGCTGAACTGTATATTTGTTTTGTTAGTTTTTCTTCATTAGTTACTTCTACACGCCCAAACCATCTCTGAGATCAGAGTGCTCTTTTTCATCTTACTCAACACGTCAACCTTAAGTATACATTCATCCCTAATTACTTAATTCCGTGTTTTGTCACATTGTCACTCCATTGGATACTTCTCAGTGCACGCATTTCTACAGCATTTATTTGACTCCAATCAGTCTTTTGCCACATTTACGTTTATGATATGTATCTTACCAACTGAGGTCATCTTATCATTATAGTATACGGATTATAGTATAGTATTACGGAGGTCATCTTATCATTATACTATACGGATTATAGTATCATTATAGTATAGTATTACGGAGGTCATCTTATCATTATAGTATACGGATTATAGTATCATTATAGTATAGTATTACGGAGGTCATCTTATCATTATAGTATACGGATTATAGTATCATTATAGTATAGTATTACGGAGGTCATCTTATCATTATAGTATAAGTTATTTTGACTTTATGAAAGACAGAGTCATCACGAGTTATGGAATTCTTTATTGTTTATTACATCATACCTTTTCGAGTATACTTTGGCATCAAATTATTATGTTATTTAAAATAAAGATATTAAAATTTTAGTATTTGTATTAAATATAAAATAGTAGTACGTTTCCTCCCTGTTCAATTTGAATAGCATTCGAGTTGGGTACTCCGAGCTATAGAGGAATGAAGGAAGAACTAGGAAGAGCAGTGCACCCCCATCGAATCGATGTTATTGGAATAATTTATGCGGACCCCAGAGGTCTGCCGGCAGCTGCTGCGAAATGCACTTCTGGAAGTAAAATACTACCTTCGATACGTGGGATCTCCGCTAAAGTATTTTCAAGATTTCTTTAAATATATTTTCATAGATTTGCCCCATAAAATGGATCAGGTGTACTTGGCTGTTGAATATTCCGACAATTTAAAATATGGCGTAAAATACTATAGTTTGTTTGTTTATTAAATTTATGTTGCTTAAGAAAGATCCTTTTAGTAGGCTCGACTTTTTGTTTGAAAAGGTATAAAAACTTCTCTTGTATGATCGTAGGCGGAGGCGGCCGTGGTCTAATGGTCTAATGGATAACAATCACACTAAGCAAGTGAGTGTACGTCTAAGTCTATATGCTGCTTATCATAAATTCTTATTGTGCTGTTAAATCAAATAAAATACGCTGTGTGTAAGTCTGCCTAAAGAAAGGCTACATCAAATTGAATCTGACGATCGTCTTGAACGTTTAATCTTCTTTCCATCTGTATTTTGGGTTTGATCTGTGAAAACTGCGTTCTTGCTTAAGTACAACAGATTACACACAATATCAATTGACGCACATTCGTTTTTCATCCACAGGATAGCTGACAATCATACTCGATTATGAGGGATAATTTACTGTCATCATCGTTATCATGAAGACAGGAATATGTAGCTTTTTTCAATCGTATTATATCCTACAATATATACGAGTTGACGATGTGGACATGTTGAATATCGAAGCCGAAAAACAATATCGTCTTATGTCCCAGTAATCGAGTCTTCGGGTTTAAAACCCATTGCCACAAGTGAAGATGCCACCACTCGCAAATGTTGTCACAAGTGAAGAAGAACCCATTACCACAAGTGAAGAAGTCAACTCTCGCAAATGTTGTCTCATGTGAAGAAGAACCCAGTGTTACAAGTGAAGTAAACAACACTCGCAGATGTTTGGCATGCTTGAATATTGTTACCAGCCGAACTCTTTTATTAGATTGGAATATTTTATTTATTCTTATTGGCAGTATCGGGAACCGAATCCGCCAGGTGGAAGACATGGGTTTTTCCAATTAGTCCGCGGATGTCGTTGAGGAATATGATGATGCACTCCTTCCGTCTACGACAGACAATGAACTGACACAGCAACTCCGACACATCTACAACTGTGATTGTAGAATTTAATCCTTGACCCGCATCTCCTGCCACATCCGCTCCAAATTGTACAGAATCCTTTGGTACCTTGAAGAACTGGATTTTTGTATTCGCTTCCTATGCAGGTTAGCTAGTCAGATCTGGTCACTAACCAGCTGCTCTTCGTACATAGTTGATAACACGTATAAAGTTCTCTTATTACTCCATTCTATAATGTTCTTTCCCCTTTATCCTCCACATACTCAAGTGTGTCAAATGCATGCAATGTGGCGGTGCGATCTGAATGTTAATCACGTCTATCTACAGTCGTAGCACGCCGAGGTTCTTCCCCAAAAGCTAATGTGATTGCCGCTCGTTAAGTATCGCATTTCTTTTCCCGTCTTAACCTCATGGAATCAACCTTTCCACTCACGTACTCGGGAGGTATTTGCGGAGTTACGATGACTTTTTAGCTTTATTTCAGCGATTGTGCGAATTTAAATGCCATATTATATTCATATTACTTGAGATGAAAGTTCATAAAAACAAATATCTCTTCAGGCAGGTAATCCATTCTTGTATTATTTTATTACATACATACCATTTTTATAACTTTCAATCCATTTAAATGCATACCATCACATTGTTTCCCTGCTTGGGTAGGCAGAGAAGGAATATCGCCAGACTGTTCTATCATAACAAACATATTTCGCCTCTTCCACATGTATATATCTTTTCATATAGCTTCTACGATGTTTCTTAATAATGATAAAATGCCAATTTATATATCGCCGTTTGCAAACCATTTCATAGTGTATTTCTTCATATTATTAACACATCAGCCTTAAGTTCGTCTCATCGCCCCTAATTACTTAATTGCGTATTCTGTCATCCATTGTTACCCCATATAATATATTATTCTACGTACACGCACTTCCACAGCATGTATTAAGTTTTTTTCGATCTTTTTCTATGTCCTCGTTTCACTCACATACATAAAACATGGTACTCGTATTTAAATACTGTTGTACCTATCATAATTTTAACAGCATTTGTAACTGTCTGGTTCAAATTTATATGATTTAGTATCCCATTAAGTTTGTTTTCTATTGCTACATGCCGTTCGAAGAAAATTGTAACTTTTCCATCATGTTAGAAAATACGAGTACCTACCATCTGTATAGCAGAATTCTTCAACTTTTTATTATTTGATTTTTTATCTAAGCATTTCAGAAATAGCTTGTCTATTTTTTCACTTACAAACCTATTAAAACATTTTTGGCTGTTTAAAAAAATTTGCCTGATATTATATCACAATTGTTTACCTATTTTTGGTCATCTAATGCCACTTGGACGTATCACAAAACAAGTGGCTTAAGTGCATTCCTGAAAACCACATTTTTAGGTGTTGTGATATGCTCAACGTTGTCAAAATCCAGTTTTTTTATTAAGTTTATTTTGTGTTTTAATAATTATGGCCTTTTTTTCTCTTAAAAAACTCCAACATAACATATTCTAGATAACTTCCGTGCCATACTTTATAAGACGCTTGTCCCCCAACTCGAAGGTTGCGGGTTCGGTTCCCGTTGAAACACAGATTTTTCTAATATGGATACCTGTCTGGTTTTAATTTTAGACTTCTTTACCATCTTTTTGGTTGGTTGGTAGATATTACCACATAACAATAAGCCCGTCAGGTTGTACTGTATACAACGAAAGTGAAATACCATACGATACAAATCGCTTCGCTAATAAATGCATTAAGTGTATGTTCACCATATGAGAAAGAAACCAACCCTCCATTTTTTTTGTTTATTTGAAAATACATAAGCATTCTTCAATATCGTATCTCAAAAATGCAATTTGAAAGGCATTTCATACTTCGATTCCTTCTCAAAAAATATTCTATACAAGTTCGTATAAAGCTATTGGATTTTTCTTCGATACTCCCAGAATTGTTAAAATGTGGGCTGGGCCCTTTGTATGTAATAACGTCTTTATTATATGTCTCCAAATGTAGAAGGATTCGTCTAATATATTCGTAAGATGTTAGGAGGTTGATGCGTTAGCCTAACAATTGATTCGTGAAAAATGGGCTTACAAAATAATCCGGGAATTGATCCTGGGATATCAGAAAGCAAAGCCATTATGGTGACTATGAGACTGCCAGTACCGATGGTAGCATTATGTCCATAAATAGAGAATCCAGTTGTAACACTGGTAATCGGGTTAGAATAGTTGAATTAGAAATATGTAGTGGTGACTTGAAGCATTATTACTGCTTCACTGACTTCAGGGTGAACAGCGAACCCTTACACCCTCGGGTAATCGGACAAAACATTATATGTAGGGGAGGATATTTGATGAAACTACTTTTCAAGGGGTTTCAACGCTTTAACTTACATACGAAGTTATATTCAAACGCTAAAACATATTTTTGGTTTGAATGGTATGGTAAGTTCGTATGCAAGTTAAAAATATATTATGGTTTGAAGTCATCACGAATGAAGAATCTAAAACGACATAAAACAAACTTAGTTACCATGCATGTCTAAAGCCGAGGATAGACGATTCAAACCAGTGCGACTGTCCTTTAAAATGATATTTGGCGATTTTAGTGCTATGGTTTCTTGATACATGAGCTAAAGAAGAAACGACAGAATTCCATTTTTTTGGAATTCTGTCGTTCCTATTTCAGCTTTTGTTTAAATATACTATATTTAGCAAGACTGTGAACAGACTGTCAGTTAGCAAGACTGTGAACTTAAGGCTGAAGTGTTGAATAAGAGCACTCTGAGATGGTTTGAGTATATAAAATGAATGAATGAAGAAATATTAACAAAACATATATTATATATAGTACAGATGGAAGTGAAGGCCAAAGAGGAAGACCAAAGAAAGTGTGGTTGTACCAAGTGAATAATATTTTAAAAGAAGGAAACGTAAAAAAACAGATAAATGGTACGAGTTGTTTGAGATTGATTTAGAAGAAGCGAAGGGTGTGTCAAGATAAGGTTTGTCGCTCAGACGTCCATGTCTACCCCGACAGGGAAATAGTATGATATTATGTATGTATGGATTTATATTTGTAAATGGATTGAGATTTGTACAAATGTGTTTCTTTAACCTGCGGTTTGTAGTATGGTTTTATCTAAAGCCGTCTTGACAATTGCTCTCTCGTGTCTTGTGCGCGGTTGGGACTCTCGCCATCTCATCGACATCAACTTTCTGCTTCGTTTTCTTTACGTAACCATCGAGCATTCTTGTCTTGGGCGTTTTGATATTATTTTTTTCAGGATGTCCTTAACTTAAGTAACATATGCTCTAGTAAACATTCCTCTCGAACGCTCCACAGAGAGAAAACAACACAGATTTTTGCATCACGAAAGCTTGAAGCTCGGTTTAAGAAATAATGACTGTTGTTTGTTATTATCGTACCTTCATTTAATGAAATTTTCTAATATTTGAGTGACGTCTGACTTGATCCTGCACTTCAAAATAGGAAATGGAATAATGGACTCTCCCAAGTTAATTAAATTGATTAATTTCCGAACACCTTCAAGAAGTACGAGATTGTAGGATGTATTCCTGTGCGAAAATTGTAGAACTCATTATTACTATTCGAAATGTCGTTAGGTTGCATCGACTGGGTAATGAGCATGCATTCGGCAGTCTTGGCATATTTAAAGACAGTTTTAATTCATATCAAAGTTCTCTTAGGAAGCGTTTTGTGTATTCGTACTCGGACACCGACTAGATTTTTCACGATATTTTGCTGTTCGTACAGTGTATAAGCTTTTCCATAGAGTATTTTAAGTTCCGCTTGAGTACATATAATTGGTTGGGAAAAAATATATAAATTAGCCCGTCAGATATTAACACTTACTAGGAATTTGTGACGATCTATTGGTGTAATCTGCTGTACGCTTTTGTTGTGGCATTTTAGCAACAATGCCAGTATTGTAATATACGGAGAACAATTATATTTTAAAGTTTCCATCCTGGTTGGTAAAGTATTTAAATCATTTTACATTCCAGATTTTAGACGTAACAATTCTACACAGCACCGCACCGTTTATACTTATATCCCATATATTCCCCTGCACGAATTCCCAGCACATTTGTGCGAGATATTACTATTACTTATCGGAGTGAAATATTTTCCCGAGGGTTGCACTGCAACTGCAACCCTCCGCTCTGCCTCGGGATTCTTCGAGAGGGTTGCAATTATTACGATGCTTAATGGCGGCAAAAACCTGAATCAGACTGTTTCCTCCCTCGCTACTACTTCATCCCTATTTTTTTGTATTTAACTAGAAGGGGAAAATCTTTTCTGGTGTTGTACGTTTCTCCTTGAATCTTTGTCTATTAATGGCGTTGTACAATGTGAGCTCTTAAGGTTACATTCTTATTAGCCTTCTTTATTCCAGTGTTGGACATATTCGTCTACTGTTTGTCTCCGTTCAATCTTCTTTTCGTGGCAAACGTCTCCACTGAGATCTCGTAATGCTTTTTCTATAACCAATCCTGGGTCACGCGAGAAATCTTTCGAACGGCGATATTTTTTCGTCGCATGTTATTGTCGGTCAGTTTATGTTAAATTGCGCAGCTCTTTTTTTCCACCTGTCACGCCTGGTTAATCCTTGATCCGATTATTGGATTAGTGTTTCTCAAGGTACCAATTTTTTTCTCTACAGTCTTATTAAGCTGCTATCGGCAAATGGGATAATTTAAACCAATTTTTAAATGAAATTTATTCGGTAGTGTCATATTTTCCATCTCTTTATCTCGATTACAGCTGAATGCTTATCATGCAGCTGAGTTATAGTCCGGGGGATCTGTTTCAGTTTTCAGGGAATAAAAACATGGATAGTCTTCTTATTTATTTCCTTGTTATTTTGCCGTTAACCTATTTAAGGTAGTCTTTGGCATTATAAAGTCATAAATAACGGTTATCTAGGATATTCGTGACATTCTATATATTAATACATTACTACAAGAGGGAATCAATTATTTTATATCTGTGCTAGAAGTCAATACTACATAATAAAATAACATAGCAGTTCAAAGGATATACGCATTGTCTAGGATACAAGATGGACATGGTATGCTTGCATGGAAATTGAAACAATTTGTATTTAAACTTGACATATCTACATATCTGCACATTGAACGTAGATGAAATAGCAAAAAAAGGGGAGAGAGAAAACAAAAAAAATAATTGAAAAACGTAAATAAAAGTAAGCATTACTTAACTATACGAGTAAGTTCAATTTATTTTTTGTCAATAAAAATATAAGTATTTGGATATGCTGATAAAAAATAAATTATAAACAACACCTCTATTCTTCGGTAAATCTTTGGTGAAGTTTTACAGTTCGAGATGTTGGAAGCTTTAAATTCTTAGAAGCTCATCAAAAATGAAATAAATTTTTCCAAATTATATATATTTATTTAATACGGTCATTTGATATTGTAGGTATTGTTTTCAAATTTTATTCATATTTCAGCGGGCTTAGAATAAAAATTAATCGTTGAAGTTATTTACCGATGCCCAAATATATGTAAATCATGCAGTATAATAACAAGGCCTGCGTGGCTTTGTTGATCGTGATTAAGTTGGTACCCAGATTTTAAAAAAAAAGTCCATTTTAATTTTCACGTAAGGTTTATTTAACTTATAGTTAAGACATTAACATTGTGGAGGTTTAAATAGACTGGAGCTTTATTTAACACTTTTTCTAGTTGATTGGAAGAGGTTGTTACATGGCAATGAATCCGCCAGATTCTACTGTATAACCCCAAAGTGCAATAAAATACAGTACAGTATAAAAGTGAAAAAATAATTCACATGAAAAATACGTTCGCAAACCATTTTTAATAAATAAGCGCCTTTTAAATTGAATTTTAATGAATAGTTTAAATATATCTTCCAGTTTCTGGTTTAAGAAAATGATATCATAATCGAAAGCCAGAACTCTCAGACATGAGGGGTATAGAGAAATGCAGTGAACTGAAAAGCCTACCTTTATACCATTACCATTAAAATACCTCCCTTCTACCCTAGCTCTTTTTCATCTCGTCACATTCCAAGTTACAGGAAGCAGAAAGGGGAAAGTACAGTAACGCCGTTATTTTTTTTATCATTTTTATTAATTCTTTAGACGCGACTTCCCCGTCTAATTCATTTTAATTTGGGCAAAAGGTCCTCGAAATTATTTCTTAGCTCTCCCCTCTCTTGATGTTTTGTAACTTCTTAAATTTCTCATTTTTAATGATTGTTTTAGTATCAAATTTTCTCATTAAATGAGAATTAAGTTGATGTCGAATTACTAATATATTTGATGTTTTATTTGATGAAAATTATTTTTGAAGTAAAAGGAATATTTAATTAATTAATGCGCCGGAATGGATCCACTAAAAGGGAGGATATAATGATACGTTTATATCGAATCTTAACCTAATAAAAACGAAGTTGATTTCTGAGGAAATTTTTAATTAAATTATTTTTAATCAAAACATGCTTACATTAAAGTAATAAAAAAACAGATCGTTTATGAGTAAAAACAATGATTAAAATCCCAATACCATTGTTCATGTCATGCATAGATCGACCATGTTAGCAGATCAGTGAAAATGCTACAATTATGTATATGAACAGAAAAAGAACACTAAATTAAGCCGCCATCCTCATGAACCCTGACATAATTGATACAATTGTGACTATTGTTCTCACGACACTTTCTCACTAGTGAGTTATATGTAAAAGCCTGTGTTATTCTTAAACTTAGCTACACTGAACAAAGCGGTTATTCTAAGAGAGTGAGCTATTTTTCATAAAACCATAGACAACATTTAGTATATTACCATTAAGATTCAAAAGTTTCCGGTCTCTAAAAAATATAGTATGTACTATATGTGTATATACCACGCTGACCACGTTCATCACATAGTCTGGCGATGTTGCAATTAAAATTTGATGCGTCTTACCTCAGTAATACATCATCTAGAGCGGATAGAAGACGTGTTGACGTTCTATTTTAAAATGTAAAAAAATTAATATCGTGCGGTAATCAAGTGTCTTTCAAAAAAAGGGAAATTACCTGGCTGAATTAATTGATATTTTGATGCTGTCTAAGGAGAATCTTCTCCAGCTCTTTTGGAAGAAAATTGATAACGGCGAGATATACAATTTTTGATATTTCAAAATATAACGAAATAACACGTCTTCTATGGGCTCTAATTGACATACTACTAAAGTTAAAGGCATCAAATTTCAACTATAATAATCACCTGACATAGTGTATTCATGTCCAAAGCAAGGGGCGCGGACTCTTGGTCTACTGCAAGATGCATTGTCTAGCATGACATCCTTTTTGAAATTTATATCGTATCTCGATATGTGTCTCGAAGAATGTTTGATTGATTGTCGAGAGATGAGTGTTTATATGGAATTCTAGTCATATTGACTCGTTTGTTTTCCTTTCCGTCCATGAAACAGTTGTGTTTGCGGTCAACAACGTTAAAATGCCATTTCTAAAAACGCAAAAAAATCTTGATTCATAGAACTTCATCAACCATACGATCGTTGTCTCAATGCACCGTGGTTATATAAAACACGTCGCATTACTGCCAACATGAAGGCGAAGATATACTATATTCTCGAAGATAACATATATATTCCAGGGTTTTGTATATTTTGTTGTATCCATTTATATGCACATATAGATCACAATGCATTCCCTAGTATCAGGCAGCCAGGGAAAACACACGCCCAGAATGGTTTATTCACAAAACACCTTGTGAATAAATCATAGCACTTCCGAAGCCTCTTGTGTGGGTTGGAATATGTGAGGGTGAATCCGAAGAATCCATATTTTTTAAATTCAATTTTGTCCTTTCTGGGGTGTCATTAATTTTGTGATATTGTTATACAAATTCACTTTAAATACTTTCATTCCATTTGGCAGTTTTTGTTTGGTATAATCGTTTTCCAATGTGATTTTGGCGAATTCTATCCCATAGTGTACTACCGAAAAATTTTGAGATTTAACAAGTTTCCTCTGCTTATGTCCTACTGAACTTTTGTTGGGCAACTAGATTGCTGGGATTCCTAATGAGAATCACAGGACCATTTAAGGATTTGTAATCTTGGATAATATTATATAAGTTATTGGTAAGAAGCAGCCTGCAGTATGCAACTGTAATATGGAATCGTAACTAAAGGTTGTAAGTTGGTTTAGTTGGGGTCTTGAATGTCTTGTGGATTCACCTGTGGCTCTGGAACGTATTGATCTAAGTGTCCTCTCTTGTCTCATAGAGTATCTGCTATGTTTACAATATACTAACATATATTTGAAAGTAACACCTGCTTTTATAACCCAAATAGCAAGAATGTGCAGTGAGTACAAAGCGGAAGCAGACTCGAATGTGGACATATATACGAGTATATGTAACATAGTTAAACACTATCCGAGTTTAGGAGGATGGTTGCTGAATTGATTGAGGAATGAGTGTTATTTTTTTCATATTTTATAAACTGAGTAATATTTTCATTGACTTGCTGATATGATAAAACTGTGCATGAGATGTACGTTTTTTTTAAATAAATTATTTGTCTTGTTTGAAAATCTTGATTAATTTCCTGTAAGTGTTCTTTTAAATAAAAATAAAGTAAAATAAAGTTGTAATTGAGTCAATTCATTACAACAACCCCGAGAACATTTTAAACTACAATCGAGTCTCCCTCATATAAAGAGGGTGCCAATACAAGAACCTTTCTACCTGGAACTGCAGAGCTCTGTTGGAGGGAAGCGCCTTGGAGCTTGAGAACTCTTGTATGAACACGTGGCTGTACCATCAGTTTATACCTTGCTCGGTTATACTCGTACTCATCACATATTCTCAGACGAATCCAATACGCGACAATAACGACAGCCTAGAAATTTTAAATATACTCGTAATTAACATAATGTCTGGTTTGGTGAATATTTTTTATTTTGAAGGCCTGTTCTCTCTGCCTACCCCGCAAGGGACACGGTGTGATGATATGCATGTGTAAGATAATTACTTGCAGTTTTTTAATTAGGGTTAATATCTGCCTTGAAACTGCGAAATGACTTATGTATACTCGTATGTAAAAATTACTTAATTGTCTGAACTCATTTATTTAATTAATTTAATTTTTAATCAATCCTAATTACTAATAAATATAACTGAACTGAATTGTAATATCTTTTCATAATTTTGAAGTTTTTTTTCATACATTTTTTATCCGATATTTATCTGCCGGGATATTTTATTCACAGGGTGATCAGCTGTTTCCTTTCCTAAGATTATCCGAGATAAAAGGTCGCTACGAATTTGTCGGCATCCTTTATAAATTTTCCATCACTTTTCCAATATACAAAGAAGAAACTCTGAATTTTAAATTATCCTTCGACGTGTATAACCTTTGAATAATGCCAATATCGCCTTTTCTCAGTTTTCGATACCATTTTTAGGTAGTCAAGTTTTCGAAGGAAATCATTTTTATCTTTTTTTATTTTTTTTTGTGCTAGGGATGTATTTTTTAATAAATTTAAATAAAGTTACTGAAAAGTATTCATATTTACAAAGTGCTCGAATCTTGATTATTTAAGTGTATTTTTACAAATATAGTCTTAAGCCAATCGAATAAAATATCAGGCATTTAATTAACCCTTCAGGCAGGTGTGACGTGCACCGCACGCGCATCAAAACCATAACACCCTACAGGGACGTATGACGCGCACCGCACGCGCACCAAAAATCCCACACAAGGATGGACGAAAACAGTGCCCTGTTTTATCATCTATTTATATGAGCAATAGTTTAACGATTTCGTTAAAAACGATCTCCATAAAAAAAAATTAAACGTCCCTGGGACTGAAAAAATGTTTGAGGCATACGGGCCTGAAGGGTTAATAAAAAAATACTCATTTTATTTTCAACTTGGCATTTTTTATAAATATTCTTTATTTTAATTATATGTATATACATACATATTGTAGTTACATGCAGAGGGTAGAGTGCCAAAGTTTCCTATGAGACACATATTTCCCCTCTTCTACAACCATACATATCTAACTATTTAAAAAAAAATTGGGGAACCCTCAGATAGAAGACCAGCAACGACGCCATGGAAGCATGCGATATCGAATATCAATAGAAGCAAAGAACATAACTATTATATCGGCTCTAAACCATTATATAGGAAAAAATAACTTAATTAAATCATTGTGTAATGTTAGACGTTTCATTTCCGATTTTCCTTTTCTCTCGAGCATCACTTATATTTCCTTTGACTGATAATATCTCTCTTTATTGCTGGTTTTTTATATCATATTTTTCATAAATTGTGTACAAATAAATAATATTTTTGCGACCATGTAACTTCGTTTGTCTAATAGATTGGAAGAGATTGCCACTTGGAAATACCCCCACCAAATTGTTATACAAAGAAGTCTTAAAAAAATATCCCAATATGTGTATATCAAAAAAGTAAATAAATGTATATTTGAGCCGATGTTATCATGTATTAATACTGATATTATGTCTAAGTCATGATTTGTTATTGTTACTCATGAAGTAACATACGAGTATATGGTAATTGTTACTCATGATGTGTTATTCTTAGTCATGATGTGTTATTGTTACTCATGATATGTTATTGTTACAGCAGCAAAGATCGGACCTGCCGCGCTTGCTTCAGCAGATGCACGCTCAGCAAGTACCCGCTCCCCCACTTCCGGTGCCCCTCCTTCCACATGCAGCGTTGCCGCCACCCGCTGCTGCCGCCGCCGCTGGGGCACTGCTCGGGCTTGCCGCGCACCCTCACCACCCCCTCGGGGGTGTCATGGCTAAGCCTGAGATGCACAGACAGCAGGACGATGGGAAGACTAATAACGGTTAGTTCAATTTTTATTTTTAACCAGAGATTCTCTTCTTCTCCATGTGCCGTGTCTGACCTCCCTTCTCTCGGTGGTGGTCATTTTGGAGAGAATATACTCGTCTTCAGCAGCTTGGAACAGCTCCTAAGTTGTTTGAATATCTGTCAGTGCGCGAATATTGTGCACCCGAGTGTAACTTATTCTTACCGGCGACCCGCAATTATGCCCATCAGTGGTAATTAAAGCAAATGACATTTTAAAGATTCTTCGAAGCTATTAATTAAAAACTTCGGTACCATGACTTCACGGAACGTCACGTAACATAATGATGTTTACTGTAAACTAACGTAACGTAGTCTTACCTTGTCATTCGCAATTATGCTCATTAGTATTAATTTAAGCAGATGATATTTTAGAGATTTTTGAATGCACCAATTGAAGACCTTGTACCTTGAAATAACGGAACGTTATCTAACCGAACGAAAAGTTACGTTACGTAATGTAACCTTTCGTCATCTAACGTAACATTTTGCAATGAAATCTGACGTAATGAAACTTTGACGTAACGATATACTATATAACGCTAAACAAAGTCTATTTCTTATTGTATTATTTTTTCAAGAAGCAATGTATATTTTTTCTAGTACGTTACTAGATTTTTTGTAGAACCTTTCATTCATTTATTCATATGAGACCCCTCCACATATCGACAGCGTGGCCGGGAGACAATATTATCTTCGGCCCCATGACCCACTGGACTAGACATGGGACTTATTGTTCACCATCGTTCGTGTGGGAAATATTACCGCACGTGGAAAAGCACTGTCTAACGCGAGTGAGTATTGTTACAAGACAAACTCTTAAACAAGACTTGAATCCTTTTTTTATGTTTGATTTTGGTTACCATCTGAAATCAAACCCGAAACCCCCGGGGGCAAGACAAGTGTTATATCAACTAGGCCACGGAGGTCGTTTCCCTTACTAACCGTACTACTAAAAAAAATTAAATGCCATTTTTTTATAATTTATTATTCCTGAGTGTCCAAATTAAATATTTATACATATGAAATAACCGTTGTTTGCTTCCTCTATCTCCATAAACTGGAATGTCCTCGTTTCTTTTATTTCAATTAATATTCGCGAAAAAATCAACTTAGGGAATTTTGAATAACTAATTAATAACAGCACACCCCAGCGCCCTCTTAAGTTCTTAAAATTTCTAGCCCCTTTTCAAAATGTTCCTCCCCTCTTCCCATTTCCCTTCGCCGATATGGCATTTAATTTAAGGGGGCGTTAATTACCTTCTTAAATTCCGTTCCCATCTATTTTGCCCTTTCTTTCCTCTTCTTCCTTTCTCCCTCTACGCTCTTCTCCCAACCTCGACAGAAACTCGGCATCTTTTTTTAATTTCTGTCGAGTTCATCTCCATTCCGAGCATCATTATTCATCTGGCAATATGAGGAGAAGAAAAGGATAACCATGACGACGCGCCTTTTTCTTTTTTTTTCATTTTCTTCCAAGTTACATTTTGATATTTCTTTTACACTTGAATAAATTTCACTCTTGAAATAATTATTAAAACAATATGTCGCACTTCTTATTTTCATTTTAAATCTTCATTTTTGTAAAAATAACTATACAAAAAGCTTATCTAATATTTAAAAAATAACCATTAACTTCTCCTTACCTGTCTGTTGAAAGATTTTGTGTTGAAAGCAGATGTTCCGTATCTCATGGATTGCACGGCGTATAAACATCTCTATCATCGAATAATTAGGGTTTGAGGAAAGACTTTCGACAACATTCAGGAAAAGGATCCTAACATATTTAAGGAATGTTGGCAGAATAATAACGAAAGACTTGAGAAGCTGGTGATCACAGAGACAGTTGAGAAAAAGCGAACCAGAGGAAGGTCTCTTATAAAATGGACATACCACATGGAGAAGTTAATATATTCCTCTTTAAATGCTGCATTATATAATACATTACTAAGGACCGAGAAGAATGGAGACAAATGTTGCATCAAGTTTCAGACATAACAGAGGACTTAGCGATCAGCATTGAGTACGTGATGATAAAAAAGAATGTCTAATTGCTGAACCGTTTATGTTTGAACGAAATATGAAAAAAAAAATTAAGAGAAATAAAATAAATAAGAACTTGGAAGCAACTACTCGTACAAGTAAACCAGACAAATTATCAAAACTAAAAACTTCTTGTAGACGTTCAACTCTATGTAATCTACTCTTGGCTCTTCACTCAAATCAGTATAAAGGTCATTCATTGATGCAACATCTTGAAGAAGGATGTAGAGAGATTAAATACTAAAAATATTACTACACGACATTCATTCTCAACTACTCCCGAGTTCGTAATTATTATATAAAAAAATCGTCTAAACTAAACTTGACGCAAATAAGCAGATTTTCCCAGGTTTTTACGAAAATTAGTAGGTTTCATAATTAAATTCGCTTGCAATGCTTTCTTATACGATTGGGTTTGTTGAAATTCAGTACTTTCTCCTGTCCCCTCATTTTAGTGTAAGTTGACAAATAAATTAAGTGACCAATGTTTTATGTAAGAGTTATCTGTTTTGAGATTAGTCAAAACATTTTTCAACTTGGTAACTGTTGAAAATTATAATGCCCATTAAGTATCTGCCATTATAAAACAGCGGTTTATCTTTCTAACAATCTTTTGGCCTCTAGCGATTCTAGTTTTTTCCCCCATAATCAATGGAATATCAACATTTGGTGTAGCTTGAATATTGATTGAATGGAAAAGGATCCTCAGTTTGTTCGAATATTCTCATTTTTGGTTCCTTGTAAGTTGAGGAATGTTGGTAATCATGTCGGTTGTTTTTAATTGTTTCACCGCAGCTCTGAACAGTCAAGTTAATGATTGCATGTAACACTGCCTAAAGTTTTTTTGCCATTACGTCATTATTTTTCAATCAATTCAATTAATTTTGAAGAAAAAAAAGTACTTCTCCGTCGCGATTTATTCAATTTCGATTATATTGCTCAGGAGGAAATTTCTAAAATATTTAAGATTTTTTTATTATTATCGCGCTAATAATTTGTCTATCTATGATTTTTATCTAGACAAGCATGTCACAAAATTCTCATTTTCGTCTCCTTTAGCTTATGTACTATACACCACTCATGTTGTCTTTTCAACACATATTTTGCGATTCCATACTTAACCCTGAGAGCGCTACGAGAAAAAAATATAATTGTCTATCTAGTGCTGAGATATATTTACGATTCGGACGTTCGTGATAAATATTTATTTTAAACAACAAAAAAACAAAAAACAAATATTTTTACAACATAAATATATTTTAGAATATGTCCCCTTGTATTCTAAATGAATGATATTCAATTAAGAATACAAGGGTTGAACAAATTTCTTCCACTGCTATAGCAGTGGAAGAAATTTGTTCTATCCTTGTATTCTAAATGAATATCATTCATTTAGAATACCAAGGGTACATATTCTAAAATATATTTATGTTGTAAAAATATTGGTTTTTTGTTTTTTTGTTGTTTAAAATAAATATTTATCACGAACGTCCGAATCGTAAATATATCTCAGCACTAGATGGACAATTATATTTTTTTCTCGTAGCGCTCTCAGGGTTAAGCACCTACGACGACGCTTTAGCACCGTAGAAAAGCATAGTGTTAAATTATGATACATTTTCGAAAAATTGTGTTTTCGGAGAAAATCATCGTGTTAAATTCTATTTTCGAAAAATTATGTTTTCAATTATTGTTTACAGTAGTGAGTCTTCTAATTTTTTTATTTCTTCACATGATTGTAAATGTTTCAAAGAAAGTATATAAAAAAATATCCAGTAAATATTGCATTGTCACCCGATTCAGGAATCGCGGGGTGAGATGCGAGTGTACAGAGGCGTAACAGGGCAGTGTGGGCCCGGGGCGCCGAATAAAATATTAATTACTGCCGGGGGCGCGCAGTGGCGCCCGGTGTCGCCCGGTCACGTCACTGCGAGGGGAGAGGAATTTTTATGAAGCATCCTTAAGCCAATATTAAAAACGGTTATTTTATGTTTATCTCACTGATCTTTTTTCATCTTGAAAGAGGAGTGTGAAATATTAAGTTAATCTTGTCGTGGCTTTTGAACTTTTCTTTAAGCCTGTATAAAGCTTATCTAAATTTTTGAAGAAAACAAAACAGTAGAAGAGTATGTTTTCTTAATAATTTGAACTTTTAAAACTGGTCTCAAAAAGGACTAGTTTGCGTAAAATATATAGTATGGAATCACACACACCAAACGACGACCTCCGACAAATGAAAATCTAGTCTAGTTTCACTTTAGACCCTTTTAACGGGTTTTTTGTCACATTGCACAAGCCCGCAAGGCTGTACTGTATACAACGGAAGGGTAATAAAATATCATATAATATTGGTTTTGTTTATTATAGTGTCAGTTAACACTTTTAAATAACATAAATTGACACATTTACAGTGTGGTTTAGTAACTAAAGTAATTTCAAGGGCACAAATCTAGGTGCCATAGTTATAACTTTAGTATATCGTACTGAAAAGATAGTCAAGTTTCAAGATTTTGACTGTGTCTAACACTGTTATGTGTAAATATCAAACAGAACAATACGTAGCAAATTAGTTCCATTTCGGCATAAAAAGATTTTTTTCAAAAAAAAAGAAGTTTTTTGATGGTTTATACGAGTATAACCCTACTTTATTGTTACAATTCAAATTAAAACAAATATATGTGACATTTAATATGTATTCATAATTTTGCTAACTTTAATTTGTTGATGACCTCCATGGCCTAGTTTGTAAGATGTCTGTCGTCCAAATCTTCGGGGTTTCGGGTTCGATTCCCGATGCAACCCAAATTTTTAAAAGAAGGTTCATATGTCTGGTTTTCATATAAGGCTTTTCTTACACCTCTGATTGGTTTGAAGAGTTCACCATATTGCAATAAGCTCACCAGATTGTAGTGCATGGAAAGAAAGTGTTAAAACACTTGCAATACGTTGTTTTTTTTTTATCTTAACCTTGTTGATAATGATCACTGATTTGTGTTTCGTTCCTTACAAGTATTTTACATATATCATAAATTCCATATTTTATAATTTTGAAGAGAAATATTGTTAAAGGCGTTTGCATTTTTTCCCTAACATATTTATATGATTCCAAATTAATTTCTTATTAAATAATCCTTCTTTTTATACTAACTCATTTTCATTCCATTCGAGCGATATAAGAGTACATTAATATTTTGTTAATTCCAACTTGAAATCAGAAATATTTATGTATTAAATTAAATTAAATGTATTAAAATCCAAACAAATTAAGCATATCATAGCATAGTATTACAATTTATTTCATAAACGGCATTTAGATTTTATTTAAATAGAGCAATCACCTCTTTAGAGCACAATTTTTAACGACAATGTCGTTTTTATCTTTTCATTACAGTGAAATTTCTATAGATATCACGTTTCAGCAATTTCAGTCAGTTGAAAGCACTCAACTGCAGTAGATTGCAAATATTTTTCATATTTGTGTAAATAGTACACCCTCCTGTTGCCACCCCTGTTAGTGCATTCATTTGTTACCCCTAACTCCCTCCCTCGGCAGTAACGAGGGAATGTCATCCCCTCTATCCACTTTCCTCTTTCCTTTCCTTTTATCTCGCCCCCATACCGAGTCCAGAAAAGAGGACACCCTGTTTTCGACGATTCTTTTGTTCGTTTTTTTTTACATTCCGTATTTTTCGTTTTTTCAACACTTCGTAGTCCGTATTTTACGGGACTCTTTCGCTCTTACCCTTTTATCGTTTTCTTTTGGTACTGTTTTATTTTAATTATTCACCCTAAAGCCATGATAATAATTACAAGTTTTTTTTTTAAAAGAAGGCTTTTCACAATATCCACCAACGACTTAAAACTTGTTTTCGATACTCAAATAAGTCTTGCTTTCGAAAGCTTTAACAAAACATAACTAATTATGATTAACAAATTATTATAATTAACATATTGTCTATATATCTCCATAAAATTCAATCAATAACGTATATTGTTATAATTTCTTCTTATCGTGCCAAAGGCTTTAAATTATTTACGCCCAGAATTCGGCCAACCGGACATCACTGAATGTTCCACGAATCAAGTTCTCCTTCCTCGGTTCCATACACTAGGCTTCCCGAGCACTACAGCAGAACTTACAAATTAAAATAAAATTACGTAAACACTTATTTGCGCCACCTTTTAAATACTATCATCAGCAACCTTAAATAAACACGGGATTTTGGTATTTTTGATTTAAATATTATGATATTAAAATAAATATATTTGATTTATTATACTAACAAACATTTTAACAAAACCTATATTGCTTAATACATGTATTAATCTAAGATTTTATCTATAATATTTTTAAACAACAATATATTCATAATTCTAAAGATATACACAAACCAGGCCTCCAAACACTTGTACAGTATGGCCCGCTGTTAAATATATTCAGCGTGACAATAATTTGCTTTCTTCTCTTTCTTGCGCCGTCTCCCACGGGAGCTCGGCCACCGTCCTACCATTCTACCACCACGGCGATATCACTACAGCCACCTGGAGCAACTCTAAGAATCACACGTACGACTCCCACAAGTATCAAAACCGTAAGTTGCAGATCTTCATCTTTTTTGTTTGCTGTTAAATATTCGCATTGGTGTGATGGTTTTTTTTAACTTAGCAGACTCAAGGGGGGTTTGGCGAATTCCACGAATAAGGTGCTGATTTCGATTGAGAAACAAAATAAACAAAGGTTTTGTTTGAGAATATTGTACAAGTATACGAATTTAAACTTTGTACACAAAATTGTATACTTATTTCTTTATCGCATCGATTCGCAAGTGTTTTGCTACTTACTCTGCTGCAATCTTCAATTAACCTTTAATTATGTTTTCTACTTAAGTAATCCTTCAATCTGCTTCTGCCTTTACAAATTACTGAAGTTTAAATACGAGTAGGTTTTAGTTATCTTATTTTTATATTTTTTGTTTAGTGACCTATCCGCGCCAATTATTTTAAAATTAAACCCTATTTTATATATCTTCTAAATATATGCCAATGAAAGTCAACAAAGTAAATGATTTAAATTGCATTTAAATCTTAGTTTATTTTATAATGGTCACACATGTTACAGAAGGGGAATGCAAAAATTACAGAATTTTCTACAGGCTGATCAAAGTCTCTCTTCGAGATCTGTATTTAATTCGATCAAATAAGGGAGAACATGTCATATCGCCATTTATAAGTGCGTACATCTCGTCACCCACCTCCGAGCGAGAGCGATTAGATATGCCCTCTCCGAGCCGCCCCTGCTCGAGTGTCGCTTGATTGCCCCGCAGCGCCCAGCGAACGTTATTAATGCGGGCGCGATTCACCCTCTTCATCGCCCTGTGTTTACGACCCTTATCGCAGTTCAACCCCGATTATCGTTGGTACGTGTGGGGGATTTATTTATTGTTGCAACCATCAAGTGGAGAAAATTTGAAACAATAAAAATGGATTTTAACGTTTTTAAATACCAGGTTTTTTTTTTCACGAATATAAATTAATCGGTATTTATTTTCATACAGTCATGCAAAAGTTATAATTAAGAGAATCATTATTTACTGTGATCTATTATGTCTATCTATGTAGATTCTTAATTCATGCAAAGTTAAATAATGTTTTATTTAAAAAAATATTAGCTAAGCTACTGCCTTTCATACGATTTAAAAAATGGTAATTTTAAGATTCATTTTAATTCTTTCGATACTTATTGTGATGTACATTCGATCTTCGTGCTCTTTCGAAGCCTAGTTGTTAGGATTTTCTGGTCGGCTGGAAGTGAATGTGATATGGCAATAAACAACTGGAGTATGACGCAATACAATACCCAATTATGTTAAATTATTATTTTTTAAGAATACTTCCAAATAAGTTATCAATACGTCACGCAAAATAATTGAGAAATATTGCTTATGTTTTTCAAGGTTGAATAAATCAACACAAAATTCGAACTGATGACCCTTATTATAAATACAATTATGTTATTTATCCGACAACGAAGAATTTTGTAAATAAAGAAAATGTATCAAGTCACTCCATGTGTAAAATGCCATACCATTTAAGAACATTTTCGTAAATCCGTATTATTATTTTTTTATTTACACTATATTCGATCACATGGTAATAACACTACATTTATATTCGATCACATGGTAATAACGACTCTGTGGAGCCAAATCAAATCTGTCACACAAAATTGACTATGATACGCTATATTTACATTTGTGACGTTCACCTCCCCCTTGCCAATAAATAATGAGGACCCCTCAAGATAATGACGGCGTTACATCTGATATCGGAGGGGGACTGTACTCTGTACAATTTGTACAGGGGTGGCTCACGGAGGAGGGTTGCAAAGTGACAGTTTTGTAATCACTGATAAATATTGAAGCAAATTTGATTTTGACGCGGATAATTTAACGGGAGAATATCGTATTGGTTTCGAAAATTATTATTCTTCAAATCATTTGTTCAATCGTTCAATGGCAATATTGATTTGATCAATGGCAGTATTAATTTGATATTCCAAGTATTTTTATTCTTAATGTTACAATATACTTTTAAAACAGGTATCAAATTAAATTAATTTTATCGTACCAACCGTTCATTAATTCATATGGTGTGCTCATGTCAAAGAGTGTGGTCAAACGACAATATAGGCTTCGACCCCATTACTCGAGCCTTTGTATTTAGACTGTATTGTACGAGTACTATGGTATAATATTTACGTATTGGCATACTACTGCTTGTGAAGAGGTAACAACACACACACACGTCTAGCGCGTGCTAGTATTGTTACCAGAAGAACTTTATTACCAGACTGGAACAATGTTCTATTTTTTTAGGAACCTTCAAGAATGTAACCTGGAACCTCCGGACGGAAAACATGGATCTTTAAAATCTGTTCATGCGGTTCTTATTTGATTTTATTGCATTAAAAATGTTTTTATATATTTTTTTCACATAAGGGTAGAAAAATATTTGTATTTTAAATTTCATTCATCACTTCATTTTATCGTATATTATCCATCATTTGCTACTTGACCAGTTGAATTTTAGACATCACACCTTCAAGATGGTTCCGTCCTCGTCTGAAATGAACAGAGAGGAAGTGGTAGATCGAGGAAACATAAGTTTTAAACTGAAAGAAAGTTAAGAAGTTTGAGAAACGGGAGAGCATGTTTACAGATATGTATGAATTTGGATCATGTGAAAGCTGTGTACATGGATGGAATGGCGTGGGAATCTGTCATATCTGCCTAATCCAAAAAATAAATGGCGTGATGATACTATTTAGTGATCTCGAATTCAAACATAATTATTTTATTTTATTTGATAGCAATAAATTGATTTTAATAATTGAAAAAATGTTAACAGCATTAACGTATTTGCTTTTGAATTAAAACAGTTAAATGCAGCCAAGATGAACTGGTTGGTTGAAAGAAATTGATATATAGCAATAACTCGACAGATGTATTAGATATACAAGAGAATGAACATAAAAATAAAAAATAATTTTTTTGTTGACTATTTAAAACAAATTTATAATTATCGTGGAACAGGTCGATTGAGAAAAATATGGCAGGACCAAGTGAAGAAAATTTCGAAAGAAAGAAAGGTAAGGAGTTAGAGAAACAAAAGCAATTGAACGAGAAAATGTATAGACGTGGAGGAGACACGGGTAGTATGTCGTGAAGGGAAAGTTTGGCGCTCGAAATGACTAGATGATACGTATGTATGTGTATGTAATATTCTCAAGTAAACCCGAACGCATAGTACAACGCATAATTTAGTGTATATATCTCTTGTGTATACAGTTACGTCATAAAAACATAGGAGTGCAACATCTCTTCCTACTCCAACAGGGAAATTACTAGATGATACTTGTGTATGTTATATTATAAAGTAGACCCAGACACAGTTTACAACGCATTATTTAGTGCATATGTCTCTTGTGTATACAGTCACATCGTACAAACATAGGAGTGTCTGTATTATTTCAACATCTCTTCCTACTCCAACAGGGAAATTACTAGATGATTCTTGTGTATGTTATATTATAAAGTAGACCAAGACACAGTTTACAACGCATTATTTAGTGCATATGTCTCTTGTGTATACAGTTACATTGTACAAACATAGGAGTGTCTGTATTATTTCAACATCTCTTCCTACTCCAACAGGGAAATTACTAGATGATACTTGTGTATGTTATATTATAAAGTAGACCAAGACACAGTTTACAACGCATTATTTAGTGCATATGTCTCTTGTATATACAGTTACATCGTACAAACATAGGAGTGTCTGTATTATTTCAACATCTCTGCCTGCTTCAACAATGAAATTACTAGATAATACGTGTGTACATATGTAATATTATAAAGTAAACCCGGACACATTTTACAACGCATAATTTAGCACATATATCTCTTGGGTATACAGTTACACCATAAAAACATAGGAGTGTCTGTATTATTTCAATATTTCGATTGCGCAGATTAGGGAGGAAGTGTTAATATATAAATGGAAGCCTCATGACCACCTGCCACTGCTTCTGGAAACTCTACCCTAACGCGAGGGTTGGAAGAGTGCGGCAGTTGGCTTACAACGCGCCGCTGCTTTAGGGGAGCCTAATTTCCTACTAAACACACACTACACACGCAATAAATGATGGGTACACAACACAAAACGTGTCAGCGAGATGGATTAGTTTTGTTAAAAATTGCTTGCTATGTATTTAACGCTTTACAAAAGGCGTGGTTACACTTAAACATAGACGAAACAGAAATAAATTCTTCTAAAAGATCACACATTTGCGTTTGTGTTATACATTTGTCATATTGTTATTAAATAATTTTTACTTTTAAATACACTTTTGAATTAATGAAAAAAGATTGACAGAACAAATACATATATAGTGGAAATGTGAGTTAAAGGCGTGATAATCGAAGACCAAGGGAAGTTAGGTTGGATCATGGGAAATAAGGAAATATAAAAAGACAGAAATCGTAGTAGTTGTGTGAGAAGGTTTATAGATATTGAAAAGGTTAAGGATGTGTGTCGAATAGGGAAGTCTGGCGCTCTGTCCTCTCTTCTTAACCCAACAGGGAATTGGCGTGATGGGTTGAATGTAACATGTATATGCAGTAAATGTACGACATGTAAATAGACTAACCAGGCGGTGGGTTGAATGTAACATGTATATGCAGTAAATGTACGACATGTAAATAGACTAACCAGGCGGTGGGTTGAATGTAACATGTATATGCAGTAAATGTATGACATGTAAATAGACTAACCAGGCGGTGGGTTGAATGTAACATGTATATGCAGTAAATGTATGACATGTAAATAGACTAACCAGGCGGTGGGTTGAATGTAACATGTATATGCAGTAAATGTATGACATGTAAATAGACTAACCAGGCGGTGGGTTGAATGTAACATGTATATGCAGTAAATGTATGACATGTAAATAGACTAACCAGGCGGTGGGTTGAATGTAACATGTATATGCAGTAAATGTACGACATGTAAATAGACTAACCAGGCGGTGGGTTGAATGTAACATGTATATGCAGTAAATGTATGACATGTAAATAGACTAACCAGGCGGTGGGTTGAATGTAACATGTATATGCAGTAAATGTTTGACATGTAAATAGACTAACCAGGCGGTGGGTTGAATGTAACATGTATATGCAGTAAATGTACGACATGTAAATAGACTAACCGGGCGGTGGGTTGAATGTAACATGTATATGCAGTAAATGTATGACATGTAAATAGACTAACCAGGCGGTGGGTTGAATGTAACATGTATATGCAGTAAATGTATGACATGTAAATAGACTAACCAGGCGGTGGGTTGAATGTAACATGTATATGCAGTAAATGTACGACATGTAAATAGACTAACCAGGCGGTAGGTTGAATGTAACATGTATATGCAGTAAATGTATGACATGTAAATAGACTAACCAGGCGGTGGGTTGAATGTAACATGTATATGCAGTAAATGTATGACATGTAAATAGACTAACCAGGCGGTGGGTTGAATGTAACATGTATATGCAGTAAATGTATGACATGTAAATAGACTAACCAGGCGGTGGGTTGAATGTAACATGTATATGCAGTAAATGTACGACATGTAAATAGACTAACCAGGCGGTGGGTTGAATGTAACATGTATATGCAGTAAATGTATGACATGTAAATAGACTAACCAGGCGGTGGGTTGAATGTAACATGTATATGCAGTAAATGTACGACATGTAAATAGACTAACCAGGCGGTGGGTTGAATGTAACATGTATATGCAGTAAATGTATGACATGTAAATAGACTAACCAGGCGGTGGGTTGAATGTAACATGTATATGCAGTAAATGTACGACATGTAAATAGACTAACCAGGCGGTGGGTTGAATGTAACATGTATATGCAGTAAATGTACGACATGTAAATAGACTAACCAGGCGGTGGGTTGAATGTAACATGTATATGCAGTAAATGTATGACATGTAAATAGACTAACCAGGCGGTGGGTTGAATGTAACATGTATATGCAGTAAATGTACGACATGTAAATAGACTAACCAGGCGGTGGGTTGAATGTAACATGTATATGCAGTAAATGTATGACATGTAAATAGACTAACCAGGCGGTGGGTTGAATGTAACATGTATATGCAGTAAATGTACGACATGTAAATAGACTAACCAGGCGGTGGGTTGAATGTAACATGTATATGCAGTAAATGTATGACATGTAAATAGACTAACCAGGCGGTGGGTTGAATGTAACATGTATATGCAGTAAATGTACGACATGTAAATAGACTAACCAGGCGGTGGGTTGAATGTAACATGTATATGTAGTAAATGTATGACATGTAAATAGACTAACCAGGCGGTGGGTTGAATGTAACATGTATATGCAGTAAATGTACGACATGTAAATAGACTAACCAGGCGGTGGGTTGAATGTAACATGTATATGTAGTAAATGTATGACATGTAAATAGACTAACCAGGCGGTGGGTTGAATGTAACATGTATATGCAGTAAATGTATGACATGTAAATAGACTAACCAGGCGGTGGGTTGAATGTAACATGTATATGCAGTAAATGTACGACATGTAAATAGACTAACCAGGCGGTGGGTTGAATGTAACATGTATATGTAGTAAATGTATGACATGTAAATAGACTAACCAGGCGGTGGGTTGAATGTAACATGTATATGCAGTAAATGTACGACATGTAAATAGACTAACCAGGCGGTGGGTTGAATGTAACATGTATATGTAGTAAATGTATGACATGTAAATAGACTAACCAGGCGGTGGATGGAAAACATATTCTTTCATTCTTTTATATGAATTCTTATGCTTAATGTCTATAATTTCTGGTCAGCTATATAGTAGCTATGTGGTCTAATGGTTACATTTCTGGTTAGGATTCCCGGCGGATTCATTTTCCGTCTGGTTTTATTATTAGACCCTATTCCATCTGACATCATGTTTTATGTAAATTATCGCCTACTTTATATGAATTGCGTACCTACTCGTATATAAAAAAATAAAATTTACAAGATCGAACTGTAAGATCAAACATTTATATGGTAAAATAGTTACATAAAAGTATGAGTAATTGAATGAACTATTTATTGTCAATCTTAAAATGTATAAACTACGAGTAGTTCAGTTATGGTAGTCCACAATGGTATTTTGAAACGTGGACGTGAAAGAGGAGCCGAATAAATACTGTAGAAATGCATGAATTGACAAGAATACATGGAGTGATAATGTATGAAAGAATACGGAATGAAGTGATTAGGGATGAGTGTGAACTTAAGGCTGATGTATTAAGTAATATGTAAGATGAAGCACGCCGAGATGATTTGTGTGTGTAAAACGAATAAATGAACAAATACTAACAAAACAAATATATGATGCAAATGTTAGTGGAAAGCGTGTGAGAGCAGGACCAAGAAAAGTATAGTTTGATCAAGTGAATGATATGTTATTATGAAAGAAGGAAACGTAGCAAGTTAGAGAAATCGTAGAAGTTGTACGGATATAGAATAAGCTAGAGATGTGTGTTGAGATAGAAAGTAGCGCACTCTGTCTTCTCTGCCTAACTCAACAGGGAAATGGCGTGATGGTGTGAATGTATATAAAAGTTATGAGGTCGAGTAGAGAGAGTAACGTCGAAAATTTGTTAGGTATCGTAAAAATATTTGTTACTAAATAAACTCTTATTGTTTAGTATTAATTACTCTGTAATTACCTATGTAAATCACTTAAAATTATAAGAAAATTAAATACCATATATTGAAATAAAAGATTTTAAAGACAATGGTGACACCAATTATTAAAAATCAATTAAAATTCTCCGATAAATAAAAACAGAACAAAAAATTTACATTCAATTAAATGCGCATCGCCGTTAGTGTTGAAATTAATCGCAGTTTTAATGGCATCTGTCAAAATGAGTCGAGGTTTAATTACTTTCCCAATCAAAAGTTTGATTGCATTTCCTTCCGATTGGTTTCGCGCGAAATAAAATTGGCCACGCTACGTCACGCCAGGCATCGGCCAAGTATCGGCCACTTGACGTGCCCAAGTACTTCCATAAGTATCCTTTTACTGTCCACAAGGATCTGCTCGATCCCATAAGGGTTCGTTCCTCTGTACCAGAGGCGGATCTATTTTTTATAATATATAGTAGTCACATTTTAAACTTTTCAAATAACCTCAACATTTTTTGGAATGATTTCTAGTGGTAGAATGTGTGTTCCTTAGGGTTCAGTTCAGTTTGGTTCGATTCCACCAACACCTACGCTGTTATGGGGAACAAATTAAGTCTCAATCCACCATGATCTGCACTAGAAGATCGAAATCTTCTTTATTTTTTTATGAGCGCGACGTCATGTAGTGACGAAAAAGGAACTGCCCAACGGGACTCGTTCTCCGGTGGCGACACATCCGAGTGTGAAAAGAATAATAATGTCAACGGATTTAAGGTCGGCCATCCGAAAATGACTCGCAGCGCAGAGTTTTTTTTCTTCTTATTAAGTGGCTTAAGCCCTGCAAGTTGTCAGAACTTTCACAGAAAATTTCAAATGCAACAAAACTCTCCTTTGACACCACTAAATCGGAGTTGCCAATCGGTCCGAAGATAAACCGATGTAAGGCTGAATGGAGTTCCCTTTGGAAATTATTGGCTCGATTATCATCGCAGTACCACAGAATGTGCTCTGCGGATTGATCCAGATGATCGCAAAA
>OX463853.1:16349897-16597696 GCA_949825065.1 Odontocerum albicorne
GATTTAGTAGTACATAACGATCACGTTACAGTCGCGATTCTGATATGGAATACGCTACATTCAATGTTTAATTTTACCTTCAAATCTCCAAATTAAAGATTCAACCGTCAGATATGACGGAGTAAGGTGTACAAATGTAGAACAAGACTTCGAATAATTATAAGCTATCACAGTTTTACTGACAGTGCGGTTCAACAAGATCTAGTGATGGTGATGTTAACACCTCGGCATATTGAGCCAGAAAATGATGAAATGGTCAGTGAGTTCTAAAAACTGGAACAATTATGATACATTCTGGAACTCCAAAATGAATGAAGCTTGAAAGTTTCCTACGTATACGATTGGTTGGTTATTTAAAAAAAGATTCTGAACTACTTAGAGCGCTCTTGAGGAAAGTCTGCTTGCTCTCTACATGGCGCTGTATAAATTGTCATTTTAATATTATTAGCTTGAATTGGTTATACTATATGTGACTGGTGCAGCAGATCTTGAATCGTCAATGTAAGAACTAAACTGAGTAAAAGTGAGAGAATCCCTGGATGGATCTTGCTACAGATGTAGAAATGCTTGATCATATGTATAATATAAAAACAGAGAATAACTTAAAACTATGAAAAATCGCAAGTTGTAATTAGTGTTTCGGTTACATCATGAGAAACACAAGATACATTGTAACACAACTGATTGTTTTCGGCGCTGTATCAACGAACTGGGCTGTTCAGAGCATTACCACTTACACACATAATGACCTTGTTGAATGAATTTTCTGATATCGATATTTCCCATATCTCGGTGGATAATCGAGGATTGAACTCCTTGTTATACTTTGTAGGTGTAACTGAGTCATTTCTCAGGGAAGTATGAGTAACATCGTTCCAATTGTCATAGTACATTATAGTTAGACTTTAAATATATATTTTTTCTTGTTATTTGATGTAAGTGCGTTAAAACTGTTTCAAATGTAAAACAAATTAATAAAACATCATTCGGGAAAAAAAATGACGACAAAAGATTGCATCTGTTGGCTTAAGAACTTGCTGGAATGGTTTGGGTGCAGTTCTACTAAATGTTTCTGGCCTGCACTAAATAAGATCAAGATAGATAGTGACCAACCTCCCATAGGAGATGACACCTCGAAAAAAAGAATAACGCATTGAAGCTTCAAGGTAAGAATCAAACGGAGGGAAAATAAGAGCGTTCTAAATAAATATTTCTGAAATTACATAATCTTGTCATTTTCTTTACGTCTTAATTCAAACGAATTTTCGATGACATCCAGATGTGTAGCATCGTCCTAAAGAAACATAAATATAAATGTTTACCATAAATCTCACAGCAGCTGACATTGAAATTTTAATGTCAACACGCGAGAGATCAGTACCTTGGACAGCATCCTATACAAACACCAGATGATTTCACGAGATCAGTGTAGATGCAGTATCCTTCTGGTCGGCGAGGCAGATAGACGGCCAAATAACTTACAGATCTAGTCACTCGACGTGATATTTTGATATCTTTCGAGCCGCCCCCATGTGCTCGGTAAATGCCACATTTACTCTTTTCAAGAGGGGACTCAAGTCGATTTCATGGAATGATGCTGATCTGTTTTGGGTGCCTGTAAGAAATCATTCATTCCAATATAAAAGTCATGCTGCTCATTTTCCAACCCGAGGTACCCATTTTTTTAAATGGAGTTTAGTTTGGTTTTCACTTAAGGTATTTTTGCTCTGTTTTTGGCGGCACATTTTTCCTCAAATGTCTGGATACTTGCCTTTTCGCGAATTGTGCGTTACCAAGACAGGCGCCTTCTTCCTATTCCTCGTCGATCCTCAATTTAGCCCATCAATATTAATTTTAGAAAGTGGTATTTTTGGCATTTAATGGTATTTAAGAGCTTTCGTTCGACACCTGATCTCATCTTGAGATATCCTACACGTGCCATTTCAATTCAGCATCTCAATTCTCTCTATGGGTTAAGGTCACGAGTAATTAGGTTTCCTAGATAATTTAAACTATCAAGTGATGAACACTCCATTTACTTCTCACAGTCACTTTGCCATATCACAGTGATGAACACTCCATTTACTTTTATGTATTTTGGATCATTATCAATGACGATTTTTAAATATTGTACGAATAGAAGTTAAACAGGAGTGGTTAAAGAATGCATTCCTGACGCACGCCTCCACTGCAGATGTTTTTGTCTGACCGAATACAATAATACATAACCGAATTGGTGACGCGTACACGTTGAAAAGTTAAGTGAAAGGACAAGGTTGTCTTCTATTGTCTAACGTGGAAGAATGTGGATTACCAGACTCTCGAATTCTGCAAACAATATTAAAAAAATGCTCTAAACTTTTACAATAATATACATTCAGCACGTTTGGAAAGAAATCAGTAACGATAATTTTGTCCTAACGACATCTATCCGAGAAATAATATTTTTTTCTAACACTGGTTCTTATCAGAGAAAGATTTCAATTTAAAAAAAAAACCGAGAAAAACAAATTTTTTAATGAAGAAAAGAATTTCATATTATTGGAATAAATAAATGAAAATTTTAAATACTGGTTCTGATCAAATTTCTGGCAGGTGTATGCCCGTCTTAATCTTTGCTTACAAAGCTTATTGGAAAGCTTCCAAAACGTATTAAAACATTCACAGATCGTAAGGAATCTCTTTGCTCGCATTTAGCGGCGCTTAGCTTTACGATGCCCATTCCTCTGACGCTATACGATACTCCGCTTCTATTTCTAATACTCCCTTTCAACACTTAATGCTGTTTATTAGTCAAAATACTCATCGGGGATACGACCACTCGGAGCCAAATGCCGTTGATCATTCGGATGCACTGAAGAGATCCAACCCACTCTCCACCCTCTTGTTTCGATTAAGATGTTTATTTTCAGTTTTATTGTATCATCTATCAAAAAAATTCAACTAAAACACACACACTACAAAACACCTCAAGACGAATTGTGTTACTTTTATACGTATCGGAAGATCTACAAAGGTTTCTTTGTAGTTTTCAATCTGTTTTGTAATATTTTTAATCTGTCGATAATAGTGGGTTCGAATCTTGAGTTAGAGCGCCCTATACATTTTCATTTTATAAATTGTATTATTTTGAACCTCTAGATACTTTAGAAGTACATATGTTCAGTATAAAAGTTTTTTTTTAAATGGTAGATTAATCTATACTTTCCAGATTAAGTCCGAAACCACAGATACATGTATGTGTCCACGTTAATCCGAGTGGTTTTGATCTTATATTTATTTATTTACTAACAGTTTATTGCAAAAACAATCTGGTGGGCTTATTGCCAGGCGGAAATCTCTTCTAACCAACCAGAAAATATTAAATAAAGTCGGTAACGGTCGTAAAGAATATTCAAATTATTCATATTTATGAATAAATTACTCGTAGTAAAAGTAAGAATGAGATATCATCAATCAAAGGAAAAGGAAGGGATGGTGAAGAGATAAGAAAAATTAGGGATGAAACACGTTATATTACTGACTAGAAATTAAGTTTTGTTTTAGTCGCTTCTTAAAACATGCAAAGGACTTGTTCTTAGTTGTTAGTGCTGCTCTACTTGTAACTTTTGGTTCATGGCTCTATCCCACATTTCTAAGCATATGTTTGGATTCTACTCTTTTAGCGTTAGAAGACATCTACTCCTCTCTACATATACTGATTACTTATAGAATAGTGAACCCGTTATTGACTGACAAGTTATGGTTCAAATTGCCGGACATTTACGAGTACGCCATCGTGATTTTAGACTGTTTTCGGTGCCATATTCACTTACTGAATCCCGAGTTAGAGCGCTCTTGAGGAGAGTTTCTTTTCTAAACGGCGCAAAATAAATTGTCCGTTTATTAATTTTATTAAGAGTGTCATGCGGAATTACCTTGTTGTAAATATGTTCGTTATCAGTATCTTCCCTATCTCGGTGGGTACTTCGGGGATTGAGCTCCCCAATACCATACACTTGATAGATACATTTGACTTACTTCATTGAGTAATTTGATTGATATAATTGGGCTAAACTTGTATCAAATATAAAATAAAAAAGAAATCGCCACTTACAAGATCGAGTGTCATTTATTTTAGTTTAGTCAATTGAAGCTTTAAAAGATCTATAGATTGATTTTATAACGTGGATATATTGCAATAGTGACTAACAAGAATGGTATAAATCACCCTAATACGAATGGATTGCCTGTGTTGTTTTATTGCTCACTATGGATGAATCAAAACGCCAATCTTACACCAGCCAACAGTGTTGATAAGGATATTCGATCTACATGGGCGGAGAGTGCTGCTGGGCTACGGACCAACCTTAATAAAGACGTTTTAAACCATCGCTCCTGGCAAATTAAAGAGGATACTAGATATTCGATTAGATTTTAACTATCTAAAACTATGTGTTGGATGTTTATTGTATATACTCGTATGTGGGAACATCTATTTGTGGGTGACTTGAGAATTTGTTTTGCATTTTTACGCATTGTTCAGAGAGTCGTTCGCGATTTACTACAACATTGAGAAAATGTTACAAAGAGGGTTGATGTTGACACTTGTGGAATTTCTTGAAATTTTTATTTTCTTTGTTTACATGAAAAACATGTATAAAATATATACATTGAATGAATAACAAGACGAACACAAACAAGTAATTTCAAGTGAATACTCCCAAATTTATGTATCTGGGTTTGTTGTCTGTCCTTTGTTGTTATAAATAAACAATTGATTAATAAAAATGTATAAGTTCACCAAAATTTCGGTACATCACTGTAAGTCTTATCTGTTATGCGAGATAAATCGAAATATGTAATACATTTTTCCCCGAACTGATTTTACTTGGAAGTACTCGTATTTTGTTTTCCTGGCGATTAGTTGCTGCCTAACATACATTCTTGGAGCGTTCGAGGGGTAACCGGAGTTTTGAAATAACACTTAGTAAACTAATTCCTAAGGTTTTATGCAAAATGTTATATTTACTATTTAATTAGGGATTCCATTCTATAAAGAAGATGATTAGTCCCTATAACACTTTAAAGAAAAGGAGGCAATGTAAATGTGGATGTATGAAAAACATTTCTTGAGTTAAGATCATATATGGCGCGTATAGGACACTAAAAAAATCGTTCTAGAGTTTCCTTTCCCGTCTCACAGCCGTGTGTAGAATTTTTTAAGGCATTTTTTTGGTAAATATGCTAAGTAGTCAATTCAACATGCATGATGATCATATTGGATTGGTATTGAGAACATAGAACCGTTATAAGAAGATACTGATTTCAGTTAGTGATGAAAATAAATCTATTTCACCGCTTTGGCATTTGACATTATAACGTTAAACAAACCATCCCACTTATTTCTTTTTGTTAAGCGGCCACAGTAAAATATTTTAAACACTCTCTTGGCACTCGCAAGCAATTTATATGCAGCGGAATATTTTTACAGTTTTATTTTTGACGAATTCCGCGATTAACTCTATTTTTAAGTTGTAATACTTTAAACATCAACATGTGTCGTAAAAAAAACTTCAAAAACATATTTTTATTTCTTGCCTACACAATATTGTCTGTTGAAAATATTCGTACAAAATACTTGTTACCTTAGATAATTTTCTTCTTGGAGAATAGAGAAAGGGGAATTGAAGAAGATGCAGTCCTAAGATGGAGAAAGGAGCATTGAGGTGGTTCGGCCACCTACAAAGAAAGAATGATGAAAGATATTCAAAATTGATCTATAAAACTAGTATATTTATTTTTTATCCATTTTTAACGGCTACGGCCTTTACAAAAATTCGATTATTTCACAAAAATTATACAAAAAATCAAATTAAAACAGCAATTTAACAAACCTCAAACACATCATATAACAAAAAAAATACAAAAAAGTGAAAAACATCAAAACTTGAACATAAAAAAAATTATAGCACAAACGCGCCTGGAAAGTAATTTTGTATTACTCGGATAGATGTTGTTAAGACAAAATTTTCGTTATTAAATTTATTCCAAACGTGCGAAATGTATATTATTATGGAAGGTAATAGTTAAACGCATTTTCGACATTTATTTACTCAAATTGGTGAGCGTTTTTTGAAGATGGAACGAAATAAGTTATTTTTTTGGTTACTACCACATTAAGTAAAAAAAAAAGCGCGACGCAAACATACAAAAATGTGAACAGCGTATGCTAACGATCTAGAAAACGATCGTGTGTGTCGAATTTTGTTTGAAAAATCCGTAATGGTGATACGACACTCAAAAAATATGTCGGCTCTAGAAGGCTGATTGCCACCGATGACGAACAAATCATGGCATTGATCTAGAATAACCAGCGTTATACGACACGAGAGATTGCTAATTGGCATGCGATTTGTCAGTCGTTACCGGACCGAACTGTTAGCGCATTGTGCGACAGAGACGACGTTCTACAAACGATGTGTATTACTTACCGCCGGGTACTGTACGTCGCGTTGTATATTTTTGTACACCTGCGACGGGAATATCACGCTTATTTAGTACGTCGAATGTCAGCTATCAATAACAGTAGCTCTTGAAGATAGTTTGAAGGACTAAGTAAACATTATTTTTATAATATAGTTTTTACATTAGAGAGACACTTCAACGTTCAAGGCGGATAATATCCAATTTCAAGTGTTATGTTCTCACTTGAGATGGTTAAGTTATTAAAATATAAAGAAATATTTGTTGATTTTAATATTTTTTGTTCGAGTTTTTCCCCATTGGAATTTTGGGCGTTTTACGATTCTTTAGAACATGAGTTACACAGCGAATTGCTAGATATTTAGAATAAAACTCAGACTTAATAAAATGATGTGAAGTGAGAAGTATGAATTATACAAGGTTGTGCATGACTATATATATTGATGTGCTCGGATAGATATCTGTTCTCTGGATAAATATATTCTCTCTGCCTACCCTGCAAAGGACACGGCATAATTATATGTAGGTATATTAAAACTACATTAGCTAATAAGACATTTTTCATACCTGGGGTTTGCGGGTTCGATTTCGTTGGTACCTGAATTTATCAATTGAGTTCCAGTTTGATTTTCATTTAAGGCTTATTTTAAATCTTTTTTATTTGAAGCGATTGTCACATGCCAATAAAATAATGTATATATGTCACAATAGGAATGGATTGTACGGTGTATGTTAACTACTACCAGTGTCTACACCTTATTTAAAGTAATTAGTCAAATTTGAAAAATAATAAATCTTCATTCAGTAGGGATTGTATTTTCTCTTTAGTGTTTGTTGACTTTTACTTACTTGGAAAAGGGAAAGTTAATTTAAAATAGAACTATGAAGAAACTTTGCGATGAACGTTTTTATGTATTGCAGCAATTAAAAGAATAATGAAAATTAGACGTGCATAAAGTGCAATTCTTCTTGCATGTACGCATTGATTTTCATATTTTAAAACGTTGACTTGCGACGAGCAGTGGAAGTACACTTTCATGAATTAATATGAACAGTACTTTAGTACACTTTCACTGATTACTTAAGCGAAGGTGAACATTCACTATGAATAGTTGACGTTTACTGTCCATTCGCTTCCACTGTAACATATACAACGATAGTGTAATGTTTGAATTGAAGGTGTAATGTTTTATCAATCAGTTCTTCTATTTTATTATACACTTATTGCTATTTTTTATCATTTTTCTGTTTTATTCCCTTATTTTTTTAATCTATTCCAGATGACAACACATATTTAAAGCTAGGAATACACTTTGTATATACGTAGCAGACTGTACATATTTTACTTTAACAAAATTGTGTATCCTCGTCACGGGTCGGGACTTTTAGGGTTGTTAGAAACAATAAAACTGGAATAAAGCGTTTTTTTTTCTTCTGTTTGTCGTCTGGTGTGGCGTGTGGCCATGATGCTGAAACGGGAGAAGGGTGACGAGTGTGAGAAGTTAATCACATGAAGTAAGAAAATAAAAAATAACCCTTTCCATTGTTAAATAATTTCTGGAAATATTAATTTTTTTATTTATGCTGCCCATTTTTAATTCATAGAACTCCATTTTTTATTAGGAACATCAAAATAAAACGTTTTGATAGTTCTATACCATTTATTTATTTATTCAGCGACAGTGTTTCGCTATAAAATGTCATTGTCAAACTATGGGTGAAGTTTAGCTACGTAGATATGTATACCATAAAAGTTTATAATCGTTGGATTTATTTTATTTATTTATTTATACGAGTACATGACAAGAAATTTTATAACTACATAATTTATGGAAAAAAAAATAACAGGAAATTAAAAGAGAACACAACAAATTATATGGATCTGGGTTTGTTGCCATTCATTTGTCGTCTCCCCAGTAAATTAGGCGTTTTACTTATATCTTACTGTGGACTTTTGCTACTTTTGCCTGTATCTTAAGGTTTTTTCTGTATCTTGAATTATGTAAAATATATAAAAAAGTAATATTTTAATTCTTAAATGACTCCTTATATATACACATTCAATATGGATTGAGACGGTTGACAAGTTTTTGTAGTTTGACGAAACATCTGTCACTGAATAAATAAATAAAGGATATTATAGGCTTCTTCTCACACGCTTTTCACTCCTACGCCTTCCACTCACATTTTCATTATATAATATATATATTTGGTTATCTTTCTTCATTCATTCGTTTCACATGTTTATTGCCTTCAAGTTACTCAAATGGCACTTTTACTATTATACATAATAATTTAGATCATCTCCTAACATATATACAATAATGGTAACATTAGTTTCCGTGGCAAATCCTTCCAACCCAACCATCTGGTATTACGATTTTTGATATCCCTCGATCTTTTAATATTTCTTTATTCACGGGGGTGGCTAATCAGGCCGAGGATAGGGAGCGCTGGGCAATCCACTCAAGTTTATGTAACGGTCTCACCGCACCTCCAACCCTGTCTCATACCCCCTATCCTCCCCCTCGCCGCTCTGCTCAGAGGGCGAATCCTCCGACGTCTTATTCAGCGAAATACAGATAAGGCTTTCAGGCCACCCCTAAACCTCCCACTTTTCCTTCACCAGCTATCATCCCCCATCTCAACTCCCTCCAGCGGCTCATCCACGAAGCATTTCTTAGGGTGCTTACGCTCGGAGTTGGAGGCTTTTGTGACAGAGGCTTAGGTCAGGACTTCTCAACTTTTTTCTATGTGTTTTTTGTAATTATACCGACAATCATTATTAGATACACTAAAAAAACCACTATTGTTGTGGCCAATCGAATATAAAATATTGATTAATGTAAATTATTTATTTCTTGTAGTTTTCAGTTCTGGAATTACACTTGTTTAACTATTTTTGAAGAATGAATATTTTTTTATGAAAATATACATACATACCATTACGTCGTTTCTCTTCTGGGGTAGGCTGAGAGGACACCAGATTTTTCTATCTCAACACACATTTCGGATTTTCCACGTCCATACACCTTATTCGGCTCCTATGATTTCTATTGTTATCAGCGCTGTTTTCATGTATAAAAGTGCTGCCTATTCTTCTGTTTCTAAAAATCATATCTGCCTATTCTGCGAAGTACACGGTGAAATATTTATGTAGGTATGTACTGTATTAGACTTTTGTTGTATACAATACAACCTGGCGAATTTATTGCCATCTGGTAATCTCTTCCAACAAAACAGAAAGATGTTACCGAGGCCGTAAGTGAAAATCAGTCTGGAACCTTTTTTATAAGAAACAACACGGGAAGACAGTCATTTTACCAATTATGCCACAGACTTTTTAATTTGTTGGTTAGAAGAAATTCCAATATAGCAAAAGAATCATTTAGAAAGGGGTGAAACAAGAAACCTACTCAGGCATTTTATATATTTTACTTTTAATATGTGAAATAGCCTTGAGTTTATAAATACCTGTCAAATAAAAGTTTATTATAATCAATTAAAAAATACATAGTTAACTCCAGTTTAAGATATGATTACTAAAATTTGACAAACTCTAGTTACTATATTCAACGTTAACATTAGGCAGACAAGGTACGAAAGAAGGTTTATCATTGCTATATAAACACCCTGAATGAACTCAATGATCCAGGATTAAGCCTCCTTAACACTAAGACTCCTGCGGTGACGTGAAGGTAGAGGGATCAGTAGAAAATATATACCATGATGATGGGATTTGGCTGTTTGAAATGAAAGTTTTAAAACCTTTCTTTGTCCCTACTTACGTGAATCCTTTCTTCTCCGGTTGTAATTTGCATTTATTCGTAATTTGTGAATGTTTTGGATAATCAGGAGTTTGAAATTACCTTTTTATGGTGAAAATGGTGTACCTTTGAGGATTTTTCTCAAGTTTTTGTTATCTCGATAAAATGTTTGTTGTACAGAAACCTTTTCTACGTGTTGTAATATATTTTGATATTTAAAATGTTTTTTGGAGTTGTCTTGTTGAGTTGGTTAAACGATGAATAAAGTTTCGACAGCGTTGCAGTTTTCATCCTCAGCTGAAGGTAACGTCTCCGCAACGTTGGTAATTATTTAAGTCATCTTAACACGGATACATTTCTCAAGATTTAAAACTAGTGAAAAAAAAGCTGTCAAAATCTTCGAATATATTTAAAAATTATTTTTTTTTACGTGTTTAATAAATAAACCATAGACTGGGAATTCATAAAATACTGGGAATCCAAAAAAATATTAATACTCATACGAGTATATGCGGACGAATAAAAAAAAAAGTGAAATATTGAATAATACCTTGTTATTACCTTGTTATTCCACTATATACACATTAATTCCTGCTACACGTGTTTCTACCCTCTATCACGAAACTTCAGGCAGAATGATCCCGGCTTGTTTCAAAAGCGACGCTTAGGTCAGATTGGCGTCATGTTTCATCTGGCTCGCGTGTGGTCTGTTAACCCAAATGAAACTTTGGGATTATATACCACACATACTTTCAGGCGAAACTTATCATAATTTCAAAGGAAAAATTGAGTAAAAATTTTACTGACGTCAAAATAGTTAAATATGCAAAATGCATTAAGCAAAAATAAAAATGTAATAAATAACCAAAGAATGTAAAAAGTTTCATCCATTTAAAAAAATCCTTTTGGTTAATAGACCACTCACACTTCCGATGAAACATATCACCAGTCTGATTCTCTCGAATAACATAATAATTCATTATTATATAATCAAATATGAATATGGACCTCTACAAAGCTAAAGCCGAAACCGTTGACAAACTTAATTATAAATCACTTAGCTTCCAAGTGCACTAAACTTATTTAAACAGTATAATAGGAGTATCTGCTGAATTTAAGCAAAATCAAGTTATTGTGCGCATCTTTCGAACCGAATTAAGTATGTGCTGAGACGTAGAATAATGCGATAATGAGGCTTATACATTATTGAAACGTGGTGGTAAAGTTTGATCTTCCCTCTCTCAAGACGGGGAAAGAGGAGCAGTGAAGAGAAGCCGAGGTGTATAATAATCTCCAAGACCCAAGCCTCGGTAGCTTGGGTATTGACATTTGGGTTACCAATTGTTTGGAAATTTCGCTTCGGCGGAACAATGTTGTCTGCGCTCTGGCAGACTGGCGATAATCTCTGCAGGAAGGAAGGAAGAAGGAAGACGACAGGACGGGTGGGAGGAAACGCGGGTAGGAGTCGAGGATGGGGCGGAATGATACGGGAGGAGACAGTTCCAGCTATAATGGACCGTTTCTGTGTCCGTACACATTCTGCGCGCCAGACGTCTCCCATCGCCCCTGTGATATTGTTTGCCTCGGCGTAGGGCTGATATTCAACTAGTACCGGTTAATATAAAATATATATTTCAGATAAAGTAATTTTATACTAATTATAATGATACATATCCAGGTCGCTCGATCCAGAACGCTCTGAAGATCATCTAGAGGGGAAAAAATTGTAAAATCTAAAAACACAGGTGGCCCTGGCCCTAATAGCACATTTTTGTCGATAATAATGTAGATATATTAGAGAGATGTTCTGTGTTCATAAATAAAATGAGGCGCGGGCTGTAATATTTCAATTATAAAATTGAAAATATTTCTGTTCATCCACGTCCTGATATGGCATTAACATAAATAAATAATAGTCGAGAGTGAAATTTTTATAGTTTTGGTGTTCAGATGTCAGATGGTTTGTCGGAGCAGTATTGTTGTGTTTAATGTTAATTTTTATACAAGAACTGATTTGTAACACAACAGCTCACAAATATTATAAAAAAACATTGAAATCGCTCATTAATCGTCTGGTATAAAGTAAGATGAAAAATAATTCTCTAAGATGGTTTAGGCATGTAGATCGAATCAACAAAGAAATACTAACAAAACAAATATGCAAATTTGAGTTCTAGGTTTGGTAGAAAAACACCAAATAAGGTGTACTTGAATTAAGTGAATATTTTGAATGAAGAAAATATAAAAAGTAGGAGTTTTATAAGGTGTGGATGTAGATGAGGTGAAATACAGAAAAGTCTAGCGCTCTCTCCTCTGCCTACTCCGACTGGGAAACGGCGTGATAGTACTTGTTTGTATTTAAAAAAATATACGATAATATCCAGGCATCATAATAATATATAAAATCCATGGCCTATTTTGTAAGACGCCTGTCTTTCAATCCAGGGGCTGCAGGTTTGATTTTTGTTGGACTCTAGATTAAAAAAAAATTAAGTTTGGTTTTCACTTCAGACCTGTAAAACATCTTTCTGGTTGATTGCAAGAGATTACCACATTATTTGTTCATAAACAATTTTTTTTCTTATGGTTGGTCGTTTAACTTGATTACACTGTAATTAAAAATGACACAGTCAAACAAGCTTATTGCCCATTACAAATGCACCTAACCAGCCATCAAGTATCTCTGAGGTCTTAATACCAACCAAACTGGACTGTGTTTTGTTTTTTCCTCATCTGTTAATGGTTAGAAAAACAATTTTATCACCAGGTTACAGATATAAAAACATTATTTTTTACTCTTAATTTTCAATCAATATTACATAGTTGGTATAGAAACTTGTCTTCCCACTTTGTGTGTCCGATTTCCGTTGGTACCCAATATTTAAAAAAATGTATCAATCTGGTTTTCACTTCAGGCTTCTTAAACATCTTTCTGGCTGGTTCTAAAAGATGACTGCATGCCAGTTAACCAGCCAGGTTGCACTATATACAACGAAAGTGGGGCATAATACATGGTTTATGTACATGTATATATTATATTTATGACTATAAGTCACTTTTTGTTGATTCGAAAAATCAAAATGAATTTTTGATCCGATTTTTATCTTGTTATTTGGATCACGAACGTTTTAATTAAATAAATAAATATAGGTTTATTGATAGGAGTATATGTGTAGTATGTACATATTTAAATGCATTCCAAAGTCACATACACGTATATATCTCAAGATAAATAGCAGAAAATGCATTGAAAAGAGAAGCTAGCAAAATACGAGTACTTCTTCCGTTGGGTTATGGTACTTAAAAATTGACTTCTTGTTCTATTGAAACATCTCTTTCGTTCATCTATTTTATATCTGATATTTATGATATGTGTCTGATTTTAAACACTTTTTTGTGGTTTCTTCTTTGTTTTGACAGCTTTTATCTTCACTTTTTTTTCACCTGTAATATAATCTATTCTTACTTTTGACAATATCGTTTATGCTTCACTTTCATCACATAGGGTATCTTTATAACAGTACCGGTATTCCTTATTTCAAATACCACCCCTGCCCTATTGTACTCTACTCACCTTTTTTTCTTTGAGAGGAATTTTTGAGACCCTTTCTTTCATTAAGTACGGTCTTGTGTTTTTTTAATGACATTTAACTGTTCTATGGGCTTGTGGGTGCTAGCTCTTGAAGACCGTACTAATTGTTGAGAATTGGGTTAGTACTCTGTTTCAGACTTTATTTTTTTAATGACCTCTAACTGATACGAGTATATGCGCGTGTGGGTGTTAGCTCGTGAATACCGTAGTAATTTTCGAGAGTTGGACTGGTATTCTCTTAAATACTCTGTTTTTTAATGATCTCTAACGTTATATGGGCGTAAACTCTTGAACACTGTAGTAATTGTTGAGTTTGGGTAAGCACTTTCATTAAGTGCGGTTTTGTGTTATTTAATTGCTATATAGGCGTGTGGATTGTATGCTAAAAGGCCGTTCTAATTGTTGAGAATTGGGTTAATACTCTATTTAAGATTACCATATCTTTTTCATATTGTATCCGTGATAAGGGTTAATGGGAAAAAAATGTCCAGATCAAACCAACTGTATTCATATAATTTGCAGTCAAAAAGAAGAGAATATTACAACACACAAAAGGCTCGGAATTAGAAAAAAACATAATATACGAGTACTTCATATTTTTTTAAATGGAAAAAATATACTTCATAATTTTAGCTTTTATTATTTTTAATACAAAAAAATATTTCATAATTCTAGATTTTATTTAAAAAAAACATAATATACTTCATAATTCTAACTTTTATTTTTTTAAAGAAAATATATAAGTGTATTCACAACTTTGCTTTTGTAATAATATGAAAAAAGTCACTGATTGAAAATATATTTTAATCCACGTTCGCTAATATATTAGACAAACTTATTTACACTTTCTTATTCAATAACGTTTATTTATTAGATTTTCATGTACCACCTTTCTTATGAATGTCGACTTGATGTTATAACTTTGCATTTTGAAGCAAAACTACTTAAAAGAGAATGATATACCATTCAAATAAAGAATTCGTTGCAATATTGATTTTGTGTTCAAATGTTCCGTTGAAGAGTTGCTCACCTGGCAATAATATATCGAAATTTATAGCCTGCACAGGTTCAGATTCAGTAATGATTCAGACAATAAACATTTATTATTAATATGAACTAAACTTCAGACATAAAAAGATAGGGCAGAGATGAAAAGAATCATTCTGAGAATGATCATATTCAGTTTGAAACTATTTCATATATCAAATAATCATTTTATTTAACTCTTAATAATGAATCGACGGTAGAAAAAGTGTAGCTTTTTTAATGTTTTGGATCATAGATTAATCTGGGTCATATATTGAAAGGAGAAAAATACCACTCCCTTAAAATAATATTGATGGGCAAAATCAAGGGTCAATGTGGAATCGGCAATGCGCGCCTGTCTTGGCTACGCAATTCGCGAATGAACAGGTAGGCATCTAGATAGTTGAGGAGCTGTTTCGTGCCGTTCAAGACATTTTCTCAAGAGTGATTTTCAACGTCAGGAGGACAGGACACAGTGTATGAAGTAGAAGTAGATAGATTAATGAAAATATGGACCCAGGCGAAGAGATAAAATTCGCATTGAAATGACAAAATATTAGATTCAAATCCCATGAACTTCTTCCATCTATAAATAGGTAGAAATTGGAGTATGTTGGCCTAAATACGACATCCTTTAATTGTTCTCGGTTTTTTGGGAAATATCAGGTAGAAAAAAATTTACATTGTTAAGGAATATTCGATATTTAATTTAATTGAATGCTGAGGAGTTACTCATTGCAACACAAGGCTGACAGAAGATCCAGGATTTAATCGTCGTCGACATCTGAATCGAGTATGACACGAGTAGAATGATAACATCTGCAACATATTCAGTAGAAATATTGTGATTTATTACACTTAAGGGATATGTCGATCAAATCCAAATTTATGCTGATAGAAAAGTGTTAAAGGAAAAGGAAATGCGATATACTCGTATGAGCAATGAAAGATTGGAGCAAGTTGGGGAATTCTGTTACTTGCGTAATATTTTCCCAGATGAAAGAAGATTAACGAGATATATCGAACAGCGTATAGCAAAAACAAACAAAGTCAATGGGTCCCTTAAACATATCGTGGAAAAAGACTGAACGAAGCCGAATGAATACTATAGAAATGAGTGCACTGAGAATAATACATAGGTTGACAATATATGACTGAATACGGAATAAAGTGATTAGGGAAGAATGTGAACTTAAGGCTGATGCGTTGAGTATGATGAAGAAGAGCACTCTGCGATGGTTTGGACATGTTAAACGATTTAATGAAGAAAGACTAACAAAACAAATATACAGTGCAAATGTAAGTGGAAGTCATGTAGAGGAATACTAAGGAAAGTGTGGTTGAATCGAGTGAGTGATATTTTGAAATAAGGAAATGTAAAAAGTCAGAGAAATCGCAGGAGTTTTATGATAAGGTGTATAGATGTAGAAGAGGCGAAGGATGTGTATCGAGATATGAAAGTCTGACGCTCTGTCCTCTCTGCCAACCCCGACAGGGAAATAGCGTGATGGTATGTATGTTCGGCCAGTTTTTCGATTTTATTGAAGATAACATCGAAACATCGAAATCGGTCTGAAAATATTTTCAATGCGAATACACCCTCTAAGTGGGGAAAAACTGTGTGCATACTTATAATAGTTTTCAATATAAAATTATACACAAAGCAACATAAAATTATATACAAACCCACTCGAGTCGGAATGCTTTCATTGCCAATATAGAATAACAGTTTAAGTCTTATAACATATTTCTTTGGAGACACCTTTTCAGTGTATGGTCCGTTGTATTTTCTTCTCCACATGCTAACATATTGGAATCGTACATTCCCCAAACAAATTTACAATAAAGTAGTTTTATATCTTTGTATCATTTTCGGTTTGGTGATGCAGTTTGGCTCATTTCACTGGCGCCAGTGCATACGCTAGTAATCCAGTGGAATGCACAGGTGCTCAGTCACTTTACTTGCTGCATCTAGTGGGTGAACTGCACCCAGCTAAGGGAGGCAGGGTGGATGATATTATATTACTTTTGTTATTATTATTCCTCTATGAGATAACTCGAGGGGTGAAGGGTTTAAGGGGGGGATCCGTAGAGGGAGAATATACGTGGGACATATTTTATTGATATTCTTATTGCCATAGAAGGGTTTTGGAGGGAATGAAATTTGAAATCAATATTCCACCTTACCTGTTCGCCAGTAGTTAAGTCGTTTCTCAATGTGTCAACGAAATTGAGTCGTAAATGGGATTATACAGACGTGTATATTTAAATACCCACAAAACATATTTTTTTATTTATTTAAAATATCACATTAAAATCATCGATTAGTCCTATATGTGCAAAAATTCTAAGTTAGTCAAATAGTTTTATAAAATACATTTCTGCAATGCATATTCATACGGAGTGGTCTAATGTTTCTTTGATTATCAGAATGGGGAAAAGTAGGTTAGATATATAGGCGGCTGTGGCCTAATGGTTAGCATTCATGCGAAGCAATAGGGTGCCCTGGTTCGATTCCTGATGGATTCATTTCTGGACTTTTAGTCAGTTTTACATCTGAAGTGGTTTTTCTCTAGCTTATGTGCTGCGTATCATATTTTTTATAGCACTCTGCCCATGAAAGACTGCAGCAGCTTCAACTTGCCGATCGTCTTGGAACTTTTTATTAATTTTCCATCGGAACTTAGGATTTAATCTGTTAAGACTGTAACTTTGCTAAATTGCAACAGATTACACATTATATACCAATACACGCAAAGGCGCCTTCCTTCCATAAGATGGCTATCAATCATACTTGATCATGAGGGATAGCCTATTGCATACATCCATCTATCTGCGGCGCAACAGTTTTGGTCTTCACAAGCTAACTTCTCCATTTTCTTTGGTTTTTAGAAGCAACTCTTGAATTCCATGTCACCAATGCACCCGCACCCTGGGTCACTCTATAAGCCTTGATCTCCCAGCAGTTCTTTGGCCAGCAGATTTGAATTAAGATCTTCTTTACAAGTTGTACAAGTTCCATGCGCTGTATGTGATCAGTTCATCTAAGATGGACTTTTTTTCACCACTTGTATAATATTATGTAAGCCTCTTTCTAGATGTCGTATAAATTAAACACCCCTTCACGATGGGATTAAGTCAGAATAATTCCATTTTCAACACTAAAGCCTTTTTTCTCCGTTTATGAAAACATTCAAATAAATTTGAAAATGTTTTTAAGTTTCAAGATGAACTTTCCCAACGTTTCAACTGGTACCATATATAAATATTTATTGATTTTTATTTCTGATTTTTTCAAAATGAATGTGTCAGGTATATTAAAAAAAACGTACGCCATTAAATGCAGATACCATTTAGCTTTAAAGTTTTAATAATTACAGTGCAGTTAAAAGCTCTGTGTCACTCTCCCCCCTCTCTCCCCAGGGGTGTGTTAGCTACCCCAACACGACGGTATGCCACTGGCGAAGCTACAGAAAGCAGAAAAAAAGTAATTCTCTCGAATTTTAAAATTTCCTTCGCATTATTGTAAAGCTGGGGATTTTTTCATTCGGAACAGAGAAGCCCACACCACCCTGAAACCTAACCCCATTCATTTTATTTATCCCCCCCCTTAAACTCCCAAACCAGGGTTGCATTTTTATGTGATTTAGTTTCCCACTTATGTAAAGTTTAACGTGGTCTTCGAGTTAATATTATATTTAACGATGTAAATATTCTTAGACTTCCGTGTCTACCCTAGAGGTTCTAAACCCGAAGGCTCGCTTACTTAGGCCGATGACAATATTGTCTCCCGACCATGCTTTTCAATATATCCGAATTACTTGTTCGGATATATTGAAGGGTGTCATACAACAAAAAGGAGTTTATCAAAATAATATTGCTAATTGCTAATAAATTGTTTTGTTATTCTACTAACATTAATTCTACAGATACGTTCTACAGATTCACGAAATAGATCGACATATTCTCTTATATTTACATGACCAAACCACATATACATTAGTATTATTTTATTTTTTTCAATTCAATAATTTTATCTTGAGGTCAAATAATATCATAATTAATGTATATTTTTTCTGCGTATTATTTCCGCTTGAAAATTGAAGAAAATTAATATCAGCGGTGTCTTTTAACCCTCATTTATGATATTTCCCCTTTGGCTGATTTCACCCTTTCGTCTCGGGGGCGGGAGTGTCTTCCTTACACTTTTTAATTACGGGGTTTATCGCAACCCTTTTGTGTCGAGACCCATCCGCTTTGGGGAGATCGGGGGAGCGGAAATTCGAGGCAAACTGGAAACTTTTTGTCATTTGCTTTGCCTTCTCTGTAGTATTGCCCCGCTTTCTTCTCTCATTACCCTTTTTGTGAATACCACTCGAGAAATATTAAAATCTGAAACGTGGAAATGAATTGTAAATGCCGCTGTTGGCGTGTGACCAATGCTTTGAAGCTTTTGTGTCTCGTCTGATAGTAATAAAAGAGTTTTTGTTGGGGAAAAATCTTGAGTTTTTTTAGCTAAGTTCTATGTGTTGGTTGTTTTGTGGAAAACGTAAGGTAATTCAATATAGACGTATAAACGATAAGAAGTTATTAGACATGATTTTGATTTGCAAATAAAATGATAATTTAAGTAGCACCGTTTGGAGAGTAGAGTTTCCTAAAGGACGCTTAAGTATGTGAATGTAAAGTGGAAATGTTTCAGTTGGGTATAGACGTATGTATAAACGATAAGAAGTTATTAGACATGATTTTGATTTGCTAATAAAATGATAATTTAAGTAGCACCGTTTGGAGAGTAGAGTTTCCTAAAGGACGCTTATGTATGTGAATGTACATAGAGTGGAAGTGTTTCAGTTGGGTATTTTAGTATTCCAAGACAAATATATTAAATTTGCAATTTAGAAACGAGACCACTTCATCAGAGGCCTTGTTTAATGAAGTGGTTCTTTATTCTCACAAAATAGTGGATTTTAAAAATTGTTCTTTACTTCTACTCTACGGTTCGCCTTATTAATACAACTATAGTATATATTGTAGACTGTATTTGTTTATGATAAGTGAGCTATATGAGTGATGCTTAATAAAATGTTTGAAAATGAATGTTGCAAAATCAAAGAGCGTGACTGGAAAACAATGTTGTCTTCGGCCTCTGTAATCGAGCTTTCGAGTTTAGAACCGCTGGAGTCGGCAAGGAACTCGTGTATCGTCATTGTACGCGTCGGCATCATTATCAACACTCGCACGTACTTGATGCGAGCGAGTATTTTTACTAGGTGAACTCCTTTTTACTTTTCTCGACTGGGGGACCCTTTCTTTATTTTTTTTGTTGGGCACCATCAGGAATCGAACACGTAATTCCCGGGTTATCGTTGTTACTGTGCCTCGTAATCGAGTATCACATCGCTATTCCAACGTCAATTCAGTTGAGAAGCGAAGCTGTGCCATGGAGTTTGTTTTTAAGTGAGTGAGCCGTTACACACCAGAAAACTCACCGGCTACATCGCTGTACTGGATCCGGTGGAACACCAAAGTGAGACGACCGGAATACACCGGCATGTTTTTTTTAATGAATATATTATATGTGACCGAAGTCACAGGTATCCTTATACCCCGAATACTAGACGAAAACAATGTATGTTATTCGAGGGGAGTAGCACAGCGCGGGGTTCGAACCAACGACCTTCCGCAAGAAGTCCAGTGCATTACCGCGCGGCCACGCACCTCGTAGAAGTCCCGGGTAGAAGTCAAATATCTTAATAACTGTGGCATGGAGGCCGTCAGAAAGATGTTCAAGAGGCCTTAAGAATAAAAAACCTGATTGGGGAATATGTGTAAATGATGAAAATCGAATCCGCAACCACCGGCTGGAAGACAGTTGTCTTACCAATGAGGCTATGAAGGTCGTCGATATTTATATGTATAATATATACTTGTACGAGTATATAAATATTTTATAAAAACAAACATAGAAAGATGTGTCAACTTAAAAAACCTTTTTTTTTCATATATTTTTCAATTAACATCGCATGTATCTTCCCTGTATCCTTAGTATAATATCGGTATTTTACCCAGTGTGCGATATCCATCGCTTTAGCCATACCAAGTTTCGCTCCTGAAATGGCGCTCGCTTATCACCTCCCCCGGATATGGGAAATGGATTATTTAATTTCCCTCTCGCAGTACCTCACCCCCAGCTCCCTGCCAAAGCCTCATGCCACGACCCACCTTGCCGAGATGCGGAGACTTGTGAGCGGCAAATCCGCCATCCCGCCTCGCAATCAATTTGCAGAAAGGGTAAATCTTGTTTACAATTTACCGCTCCAATTTTTAACGTCTACCAGTGGTTTGAAATTAACTTTATTTTCAAATATTATTTTATTTATTAAATATGCAGACAAAATCCGGTTACACAGTCAAATCAAAAATGAATATGTACAATTTATTAATTTAATCAAATGTTTTAATATTTCCTCGTATAGTAAGTACTCTGAATTCGTGATTCAGACATTGAAACGCGTGGCGGGGAGATATATTATTTTCAGCCCTAGTTATCAAGCCTTCGGGTTTAAAACCATTTGAGTAGTCACAAAACTCGCTGTTCGTCATTGCGTAACGTGTTGGTAACACTATCTACGTGAAGATACAACACTCGCACAAGTACTCGGGGCGTGCGAGTATTGTTACATAGCGAACTCTTTTACCAGACTGGGACTCTCTTTGTTTTATGTTTTCTTTTTGGGTACCATCTGGAATCGAACCTGAAACCCCCTGGTAGAAGTCAAGTGTCTTACCAACTAATCCACGGAGATCGTTTTGTGTAATGTAGAATTATGTAAATGTTTACATAATTCTACTCTACAACAAGATAAACAATCTATGCCAATCATTTGCCTAGGCTCATTGCATGTTTTGAGGCCCTTATCTGACTGACATCCGTGAAAGTTAACATAATGAATGCTACAAATATATAAATAAATATGAGCTGTAACTCAAAAGAAATATAATTTATTTATTTAATCAAATGTTTACACAATTCTACTCTACACAAGATAAACATTCTTTGTCAGTCATTTGACTAGGCTCATTGCTTGTTTTGAGACACTATTCTGACACCCGCTAAATTCACATATAAACACACATAAACAATGCAACAAATATGCCCTATAGCTTAAGAAGAAATATCATTTGGACAAATGGTTACATAATTCTACTGTACACAAGATAAACAGTCTATATCAGCCATCTCACTAGATTAATTGTCTGTTATAGACAGTTGACTGACACCTGTCAAAATATGCAAACACTATGCAACAAGTCGCTGGCGCTCGTGAGATTTAACAGTTCTGTCGAAACAACTAACTCCTATTACTGAGAAATCGCAATATAATCGTATATATTTTAAATAATATTCTGAAATGTAGACGTTACTCAATATCCGAGACAGCGACCAAAAGGAATAGTCGGTGAAATAAAAAAAAGCAAATATATTTGACTTATTGTCAGCCTAAACAGATCAGTATTTATGTGTTGCAAATAATTGTTAAGAACATACTCGTAAAACTATATATTTCCAAGTATACTCGTAGTTTGATGTTCTATTCTGTTCCGTAAATCAAAAATAACCATGCTGAACAGGGCGACCCCTATCTGATTTTTCTCAGCCAATAACTGATATTTTAAATAAAATTAACTACGATACTTGAAGCCGATGGTCGTTGGATTGGGATATAACTGGTGTAAATAATACATTAATCCAAAAATTTATCCCTTTGAAAATTTTGATTAATATTGTATAATGAAAAATATAATGAGAATGAACAAAATGGAAGTGTCAATCATGTGTCGCTTGCGGATTGGCCACTACGTAGAAGCATGTCACCTTTACATAATGGTTATTGATGGAGGATCCCGGCTGCTTGTACGATCTGGATGATGAGACTATAAATAATTGGTTTTTCGTTTATACTATACGTGACAGATTTGATTTACTAAATTCCATATATTTGCCGCGTCCAACAAAACCTTTTTCACTTAAAGATCGATTGTTATTTTTTTGTGATCAGTTGAAGCTTTACATAGTTAAAAAATGTTTTTTTTTCTTTCATTTATTATTTTTAGTCATTTAATATTATTTTTGACTTAAGTATGGAGGCACAAATCCTCCTATGTAGGCGAATTGCCTATTAAAAAAATATGAAACCTTAAGAACCCTCCTCACGCTTAGAAAGTATCCCAACGTGCCTAGATAATTCTAGTAGGATAGAGACATGGATATGAAAACTGCCCTCCCACAAATAGAGATGTCTCATTCTATTATCATTTTCTCTTCTCCTTTTTTCCTTTCTTCAACTAACTGTAAACAACCTCTGTAGCTTAGTGGTAGATCGTTAAATTTTTATCCAAAAAAATGTATTGTATTTTAGTAACCTTTTGTTATAAATATATATAGTTTAATCTGATGGCTTTATTACCTCGTGGTACTTTCTTTCAAACAACCATATATTAAACGGACTGCATGTTAAAATACGATGAGGGCATTTTTATTTGGGTACCATCTGGAATTGACTTCAAAAATTCGATTCCCGCGTTGGAGTCCAGTTTGAAAAAAAATAAGGTTTTCAATCTGATTTCACTAAAGACCTCATGAGCATCTTTCTGGTTGGTTGGAGGAGATGATTGCATGGCAGTAGTCCCACAAGGTTGCGATGTATGTAAAGAAAGTATTTTACATGATACACTCGGACGCTGCTATAGCTGTCATACGTGATTTGTTTAGTATTAGTGAGTTCGAGTCCCAAGTTAGAGCGCTCTTGAGGAGAGTTTTCATTCTAAACGGCGCTATATAAAAATTTTCTTTGAATTCAATTCAATTAAAATTGTTTATTTTTATTAATATAATATAAACACAATATTTTTTTAAAATGGTTGACGTCTCCTGACTCGAGATATTCCCCTCTATCGGAAATAACTGCGGGTTTTGACGGCTGTGGTTGCTAGTACTTAGAACAATAAAACCACTGCGGGGCGCTTGGTGATGCGGGCTGGGGTAGCTGGTAGATGAGAGAATCCAGTGGGTGGGTAGGTGGAACGCCATTCGAAGCGGGGGGCTGGAGGGGCGTTCAAATAACACGCGGGAAAACAAAAACGCGCGGGAAAACAACTGACACTCGTTTTCTGTGATGGAAATGGAATGGTCTCGGAGGAAAATTCATACGACACTTTAATCATGGCAAGATTTTAATTGGGTATTTTGTTTATTTGATTTCTGCATTTTTAAATAGTCATCACCATTACCATCACGCCATATCCTTATTGGGGTACGCATACATATTTTTCTCTTCTTTCAGGTACATTCACCTCATCATCCATAATATCCTATTATGAAGGCTTTCACTCTTTACTCTTAAAAGGGTAATTTACGAATCAATGAAAGTTAACTTACTTAAATACAGTAAGTAATAGAGAGAGAAAAAAACAATACCTACATAATTTCTAGTTCAAAAATTGGAACTGTTATGCGTCCAAATTCGAAAGCGACATTTAAACCAGGTTTAAATGCCAGTTTCATACCTCATTCCACCTGAACTTATTTGATTGCACTTATAGGCTGGCTCAAATTATTTACAAAGCGGTTTTAAGGTAATATTTTGAAATCAGTATCACTATGTACGTTCCATTAGCCACACAGGAATGCCATAAAACGCCCCCATTCAGGTCGGTCCACAACACCACAGCACTCCACATTCTCCTACATTAGGCAGAGACTGTGAATACTCACATCGTAACACCGGTATAAAGTTATGATGTCCGATTCGCCTGCTTCCTTACTTGCTTTGCAGAATAAGGGATGTGAACGTAAGGAAAGAATACAGATTAAAAGAAATACAGCGCTTCAAAGGAAGAAAAGATCATTGGCATGGTTCGCTACGTAGAAAGACTACTCAATACCAATAGTATAGAAGGTACGAGAAGTTTGGGAAGACTTAGATATGTGTCGTGACCAAATTAATCAAATTCTTAAACAGGGAGAAGTGAAAAGAATTTATAATATATTGTAATTAAAACCTCCTTGTACTGATAGGTTAAAAGTTTGACTTCCACCCCGGGCTTTGAGTGAAATGATACAAAAAAATAATCGGGAACTTGTTATGTAAACGAGTTTGTCTGGTAACAATACTCGCACGCCCTAAACGTGTGTGAGTGTTATTGCCTGTTCACGTGTGGTAGTAAAGTCAACACGTGCAAAAGAAAACTACGAGCTCGGTGTCTACTTGATTAATTTCAGCCACGCTCTTCGACCTGTCCGCATCGTCAATTTGGATATCTTGAAGGGTTACTTTACGAATGAATGAATTAATTAATAGAACAGTAAATATAACGAGTATATGGACGTGACAGAAGTGAAATCTGTTCTCTCTGCCTATACCAATAGGGGCATGGAGAGATGGTGATGACGATGATGAGTCTGTTTTCTATATTGTGGCGCTAAACCATTGTTGCCAACACGCCACTGGAAGCAAGCGCTCAAGTTTATCATTTCCATTGTTCACGATTTATTTCATACTTTGGTTGACATTTTCAAGCTAAATTAACTTTAATGTCAAATGTTAACATTCAATTGGTTTACTGAATCCGCGGGTCACGTGTATGAATTCTTCGAATTTGACAAGTGATGTCCATGAACGGTTTTTGTGATTTATTTATTATTATATTTATACCACAAGAGCAGACTCTCTTCATGTTGTTCAAAAGATGGATATATGGTGTGGAGAAGCACATTTAAGCGCTGGGAATGGCGAGAAACCTTCTCCACAACAGGCAACTCTGAAGAAAAAGGACTCCAAAAGCCTACTCCACATAGTGTGATGAAGCTAGGAGTAAGAATATATATGATTGATAATATACACAAAATTAACTTGACACTTTTGAGGTAAAATGTAGCGATTTATTTCAAAAGCGCCGAGTTACTGGTACTTTTTATAAATATATTCCAGAAGGTAGTCGAGGAAACCAGTAGAAGTAAAGTACAAAAAAATATTCACTAATGCAGGGTTAAAAATAATATTGAAAAATTAATGTACTTAAATTGAGAAAAGGCTGATGATTTAAAATTAATGAATGCCCATTATTCGTGAAGAGTATAATAGAAAGGCACAATACAATCTGGGGTATTAAGGTACGAGTACTTGATTTTGGTGCTACCGAAGATGAGTATGTAAACCAATTTGTGATAAATGATCCTGTTATATACGAGTATAAGGCAAGGAGCTTCAGTACTTGTAGCTTTTCTGCGTCATTTATCTCCATTCGCTTTCTAATAACAGTTCTATGTTACACTATTTGACTTTATCTATTGTTGTATGCTCCCAGTTGTGGTAGATAAAAGTATTATATTAATGTTTTTACTTGTCTCATGCAGTACGTCCTTATATCTCTTGCTGCCCACTGTGTTCTATTTATTCTGCCTTCCGTCAGCTCACCAAACAGGCTATTTCTAGGGAGTTTGCTTTCAAGCAGGCTAGCTACGGGTACATGTCCAGACCAACGCATTCGTCGACTGATTCCGCGTCGACTGGTGCAGTTTCTTATGCGAAGCTGGCCACCGTCATGACAATCCAAATTCTATTCACTGTAGCCTAGATCAGTTATCTATAACTGTACCCTAACCACTTCCGCAAGTTCTAAAGCTAAATTAAGGTAGGTCGCTCTCTGTCACGTTTGCTATGTATTTTTCACTGGAAGAGAAGTTGTGTAGTAATGTATCGTGTATACCTTAATATGTGACCGACATATTACTAATTGCGAATTTTTACGTACAAGTCCTTATACATACATACATAGAAGCAAGTACTTTCACATTTGTAACATTAGCTGTCTAAGGAATCTTAAGGATGCTATTAAATTATTTCATGGACCGTAATTAATAAACCTTTTAATATATATGCCATAAACATGAACAATATTTTAACATCTAAAAAGTTTTAAATTAATTCTACTGATTGATCAAAGGTGCTTCGCAAGTTACCCTTTAATTATATACAGACACAATATTAATTTAATCAAATAAAACTTTCCAAAATTGATAACGTTATCCCTTTCAATCAGTAAAGCCATTAAACCAAGCAGGTATAGGTTTATATTCATATAAAATTTGTTCAAATAATCATCGGTTTTACAAGTGCCGACTTTGTCTCTTTCCAATACTCTGCCAAAAGTCTCGGTGGAGAGGGACAGAGAAGGGTGTTAATTGCCCTAATTACTTCTCTAATTATCCGCGACTCCATCCCTCGACCAATCTACTGTCTCACTCGTTCTTAATTTATTTTAGCAAGACGAAGAGAGACGGGAAACGACGGGATTCCCGCCGAAGCTTCCCGCTCTAATTCAATTGAACCTTAAATATGTAGGAAAGAATCAACCCACGATGTACTTGTGATGAAAATATTAAACAAAACACAACTTCAGTTATAAGTTTATATAGAATATATACATATTTTTAAGGTTAATTGTTAATATCAATTTACTATTAGTTTTTTTTGTCTGAATTAATTAATTATTCTCATTCGGAATATCAAAATTTAGTAAAATATGTGATCTGAGATGGATAAGTTTTGCATAAAGACGTTCAATTGAGACGCGGGAAATAAAGGGGTGTAGCGTTGTCAGTGGCGGGAAAACTTGCTAACTTTATTTCATTTTGTAACTAGATTTTCTGACACTTTTCATCCAAGCGCTAAACACAGAAGTTGACTCGCTCTTTTTTCTTGTTCACTGACACGAAGTTATTCACTTGCTGGTGCTTTTTGAAATTCAAAATAGCTCTCAAAATAAATGGAATTAACATATGTGTGGAATGCTAACAGTTCTGAATGATCTGTAATGAATTTGAACAAATACCAGATATAAAAATGGCACACTAAAAATGTGCTAGCTAAAATCTGTTTGGTTTTCTATACCAACTTTGTAAGGTCATACCTTATTATGTTATATTGTATTACATTTTCACCGTACACCGTGCAATCTGGTTAGCTTATTGCTGACTATTGAAACTATTTAATGTAAGGATTGAAAGGTAGCGGCAGCGGTCATTATATTATAGAATAGGCGTTTTGCCACATCTGTATATGTTTAGAAAAACATATTTGGTAAAAAATAAATCCCTGGAAACTTACCAAATGAAGATGGACTACCAAGAAACCTGGTGGATTTTTTGATATGTAATAATAACACATTCGGATTTAGGTGGAATGAAATATATGTTGTAATATTCTAAATAAGACCTAAAAAGGGTTGTTTTTAATCATATGTAGTAAATCGTCATGGAAACTAAGCTACAGAGGCCATTTCCGAGAATATCATACACAGATTACGAGTATTTTCTGGTACTTTGATATTCTGTTCGGCAACTTCCATTCACATCTTCTAGTACTTTGATATTCTGTTCGGCAACTCCATTCTGTTTTCTGGTACTTTAATATTCTGTTCGGTAACTTCCATTCACATTTTTTGGTTTTTTGATATTCTGTTCGGCAACTGCAACATTTTATTCTCATACACTTATAAGTACTGAACAAGACAAATTGCTAGGTTCTGTGAGGAAGTATGTAGCTAGAGTGGACACAAGTCCCAGGAAAAGCATTGGAGAGGAATGAGTGGTGGCCCTTCATCCTGTCGATGTGCTCTCATCCCATATAGCACAAAGGGAAGAATGGGGTATTTTAAACATCAGTTTTGTGACCCAAAACTATTCTGTCCTCCGAGCACTTCGACTATCCCCTAAAGACGTGCCACGTAAATGCATATTTAACTTGGAATATGTCAATTTTATGGAGTGTGACTTTATAGCGTGTCCTACCCTTGGCTTTGGCATAAACCCCAGTAAACTTTCTAGGTCGCGTGAAGGCAGCTTAACTCGTGATGTATAATAAAAAAGTTTAGCTTTTACTCTGGCTATTTACGGGATTACCGAATAAATACCCTCTCCCTTTCCATAAGGAACACCCCCTTGGCCTGTCACATTCTGTCTGGGGTTGTTTAACATCTGGTTGAAAGGGTAGGTTTGGTAGTTTAGAACAGTGTTTCTCAATCTCGTTTTTTTTTTTCAGAAAACTTTTACAGAAGTAACAATATGACGAAAATAAAATAATTCGCTGTAAGTGGTCTTTCATTTTCATCATATTAAGTGTTCATGTTTGTGACTTCTTTTATATATATTTTTACACTTATTGTATTGCATATGTATTGTATTGTACAATGTATAGCAATTTCATTGTATATAATACAATCTGGCGGGTTTATTTCTATAAAGCAGACTGAAAATATTTTAAAGAGGCCTTAAGTGCCTTATGTCCTTCAAACTGAATGTTACGGGTTCGATTCCTTGCGGTAACCAATTTTATTTACAAAAGATTCTAGTCTGGCTTTCGTTGTTACAGTATACAAGGAAAATGTAAAACAACCGACCAGATTTGGTCGAGTTGGTTTATAGTGTATGTACTAATCGTGTGATCATTTTTCTTCTTTTCCTCATCTCCATCGCCTTAATTCTCAGCTTTAAGATGAATTAAATACGTTTTTTTTTTCAAAAAAATACCGACGTTTCTAGTATGTTTTGTTTTTTCTTGGTTACTGCAAAAAATGAAAAAAAAAATGATTTCAGTTTCTTTTCGTAAGTGAATACATTGCATTTCAGAATATTTAACAATAAATGGCCTTGTTATTCCAATAATTTATCGTTAAATATTCTAATATGGAGTTCAACGTAGTTAAAATCGAAATTTTTGATAAATAATTGCATTTATTTCAGCTGTTACGTGAATACTTTTCGTTTACTATCAAATATTTAATTACGTAATTTAAAAATTGAGAGACGCTGTTAAAAGGCGGGGTGTCGGTGAATGTGTGTTTTATGTTATCATCGCGTATGGGTTCAGTATCTTGCGGTGTGCTAGCGGTGGGCCTCGGGGTGGGGTCGTGGGCCGGAGGGGGGTGTTTGCTGAACGTGGGGGGAGTGATGGGCGTTAGATGGTGGCGTAATGGGGTAGACGGCATACTACACGTCGGGAGTGGTGTTTCTTCACTCACAAACCACTCAAACTTTATAAATTGCCTGTTTAAACGAGTTATCGTAATACGATACTCAAAAACACGGATGCTTCGTTATTTACCCTTTAATTGTGTTTATTTGTGTTGTTACATTAAGTTATTACGCGGGAGTGCGGGTCGAACATTATCTATGAATATTATCCTTTACGTGTTCTGAGAATATATGCTAAGAAGATACAATCGATTATGTCAATTGTCGAGTCATTTTTTAAAAAGTTTTTGTGTTTTGTATCAGACGTTCACTATATACCTATACAGTGCTTCTTTTCATGGTGCAATACCTTTCAACTATCCAGAAATGTGTTTGTCTTAAGTGAAAAACAGACGGAAACCCTTTTTTTTAAATATGGGCTCCAACGGTAAATGACTCCCAACCCCCGGTCGCAAGACGGGCATTTTAAAATTATTACAATAAAAGGACAATTTATACTCTGCCATTTGGAGAGCAGACTCTCTTCAAGGGTTGTTCAAACCCACCATTATTGCCAGATTAAAAATATTACATAAAATATAATAATTATAAATACGCTGGACTGTAAATTCGATAAGTTATTTCCCCGCATCTGCATATGTTTAGAAAAACATATTTCGTAAGAAAACCGCATAAAACTTGAGGGAACACGGAATATATGGAAAACTTTGTAGATCTTTCGATATATGACAGTAATACATTTGGCTTTAGGTGTAGTATAGTGTATATGTGTAGTGTATATATGCTAACAATTATATAACTAAGCCACGACGATCAATCGCTTTCAAAATGTTGGAGAATTACTAAATCTGCTACTGCATCCTCATATGAATAATTTAATGGACTAAAAGTTCTATTAGTGCCACCATCGATGTCACCAATCGATGGAATGGATGGATGTCACCAATGAATGGATGATCACCAATCAATGTTAGAAGGAAGATATGGTAGAGAAGATACAAATCAGTATGAAAGAGGAAACATTAATAAATTTAAATTAAAGAGTGGCTTCGCCATCGCTTTTTTAAACCCGTCAATAACGAGCGAGTTGAAGTGGCCGGTCGGAATACAACATTGCCTTCCACCCCATTCATCGAGCCTTCGGACTTAGAACCACTTAAGTAGGTACGGATTTCGCGGTTCGTCATCGTACATGTTGGGAATACTATCTAGCACATGAAGTGGCAACAAAATTACACAAGTCGAGGGTTTGTGACTATCCATCCTACCAACTTGGGTACGGAGGTTTTCAAACCGTCACCTAACGATACAGAAGACTAAGATCCGAATTTTTAGTTCGATCTAAACACTAAATACTAATTTCGTAATTTTTATTCAGAGTCAAGACCTCATGCACTTCAAACTTAAGCGAGATAATAAAATCACATGACTCGTGTTATTTAACGAAGCTACGGCGAATTTGTACTTTGTATTTAACGAAGCTACGGCTTATTTCTTCAGTATAAAAAAGTGAATGCTAGGCTATGAATTCGGTTCTTAGACATTATCATAGAAATTGATGTATTATATTATATATTTAATATTTTATGAAATCTGAATTAAAGTTTGAAAGTCGGTGCGGAGTTTCACCTTAATGGCATGTAAGGAAGGAAGAAACACCTATTTGCCTTAGCATGTCGCACAGCAATATGGTTACTCCGCATTTGGGGTCTACCCATTCCCCTTCGAGTCGGTGTATCTAAACTTCAGCTCTACTTTGGGAGCGACATGCAACATCGTGAGGAGATAAAATCGCCCTAACATCACCACAACCCTTATAGTTTATGTTTGTTTTTTAACTTAAGTCGGATACGGCAACTTAACAAAATTAGTTTTATTCTGTGCATACACATTTCCTCCACCCACCTTTTAGTTAGGTACTATACTTAACAATAAATGTACTCGTTCATTGGACCTGACATTATGAACACGCCTTTTTTATTTTTCAATTTTTATTGAAGCGGTATGATGGTACCGTGCATGTGGCCATACCGGGCACACGTTATAGTTATACTTTGATACTTCTACCCTCAGTAGTATGTCAACTAGAGCCGACAGAAGACGTATTGTTTCGTTATATTCTGGTATGTCAAAAATTGATTATCGCGCGATTACAAATATTTTTAGAAGAAGGAAAAATCCGACAGAAATTAAACGCCATTTAGATGCTGGCATCGTTTAATTTCCGCCGGGCCTTTTTTTTTAAAGAAACTTGATAACCGCGCTATATTACATTTTTAATATTTCGGAATATAACGGAACAACACGTCTTCTATCGGCTCCAGTTGACATACTTCTAATGATAGAGGTGTTAAATATTTTATCTGTAACATCGCCTGACCATACAATGGGCGTTGCCGACGGCATAAAGCATGTACGCATAGATACAATGGGCCTGGTATCTGTGTATACACGGTTTAACTTGTTCAGGCCGGAAACCTTTGTATCTTAGTGGCATGTATGTACAACGAAAATGGCGTAGCAACACCAATCACTAGTGATAGTTGCATCAATTAGTGCTTGAAGTCATCAGTCTCAGCGGAAGCACTAGCTTCATGAGGATGACGCCCGTTTGACGCGTCGAAACTAATCGAGAATAAAAAAATACTAATACGCGATAAAAATCTCAAGTTTTCAATCTATAAATCGTAAAAATCACGAATTACATTCCTTATTAAAAAAACATAAAATCACACGAATGTATAACATTTTAAATACATAAACGGGAGTAAATATATTATAATTAAATAATACTTGAATGTGCTGGCACGGAAACAGGGATCGAAAATTTTTGGCACGCGTTCAAAACCGTGAATGTCGTAAATTGACGAAGTCGTAAATTGCGTATTATTTCTAGGGATAGTGGTGCTACAAAGTCGAGTAAATCCAGAAATACCGTATTAATTACTCAATTACACCACTTGACACCGTTTTTCAATCGGATTTGCAAGGAAAACGGTCATTTTGTCAACAATATTTCATTATATAATACGCTTGCTGAACACGCAAATGCGGTTTTTATAATATATTTTATTATTCGAAAATTTCATCTTGTTTACACAGTCGTTAAAACATATTTCATATTTACATATGAGTAAAAATATTTTTTGGCATTTATTCAAAACTGTTTATTAGTAGTCTGAATAAATATACATAAGCAATTTTTTTAATGACTATTTATAGTGAGGAGAAATCGTAAAACTTCAATTTTTCATTCCCTGAATTCTTAAAAAAATCAAAATTACAGAAAACATTTAGAGTTAAAATTAAACATTGATTCTTTGTCTCTTAAAACATAATTTAATTCACGTTGTATTTTTTTAATTTCCTTCAAATCATTAGTGTTTTTTTTATTGTTTTATTCTTTATTAAATTAATGATTCCGAAATAAATTATATCAATTTTTTTTAATATTTCATGAATTAATGCCAATTTTACTGTTCAATTATATATTATATTGGTTAAGTATAAAAAGTACGTATTTTTTAAAGAATATAATTTTGTTCTCATTAATTTAATGTCAATAAAATACTAGTATAGACCTTCCCAAATATTAGCGAAATAATCCTTTAAATATTTGTTATTATTTTATGTCTATGTTATTTAATTGCTTTGTGGCAGATCTTAAAATACTGGCTTATACCGTTCTTGACCGGAAAATCCAATATGCCAATCCAAGTCAATAAAAAGTAACGACATTGCCGTGCGTTCGTCAGATAAATTCTCAATAAACGCAATAGGAACTAGTGAAAATGTAATGATTTAACGATTCGAAGATTGCGAACGAACGAAGTCTATTCGAATTCCGAAAGTACTGGTAATTGCTAGGCTGTTTGAACTTCAGGTCTTAAGCCGCTTTATACGTATATTTACTACATTGTGAGGAATTTTACATCTCCCGTGATGTCGAAGCTTACGAGTAAGTCCGGCATTATTCTTTTCACACTTAGGCGTATCACGACCGGAAAAGGAGTCACTTTGGGCAGTTGGTTTTCGTCAGTACACGACGTTGTGCGTATATAAAAAAATAAAGAACATTTCCATCTTCTAGTGTAGATAGCGCCGGATAGGGATTTATTTTGTCCCCCAACTGAACTGAACTGAAAGTCCAAATTTTACTTGTTAATTCAATCTGTAACTGCTTTTCCGAAGACAAATAAAGGCCAGAATGGAATTGTGAAGTTAAAAGATAACCTTCTGATAAACAATAAACAATCGTGGTAGCGTCATCAGAATGGTGCGTTCACTTTCAGCCTCAACATATTGTTAACTATCGGAACTATGAACCTTATTTGTATTTAAATTTGGCAATCTAGAAATCTTCCCTGAAAATATAAACTCCCAAAAATAAGGGGTAAAAACTTCAAGAATTGAACCATAGAATAAATATTCGTATATTCGTATGGTGCGTCTATTATTTTAAAATAATGTACATAATTTATTCGTAATGTATTTATTTGGACACTATATCATATATATTATATACCATATAAAATGTTTGCAATTATTTCAATATATTATAATATAAATAATAATTATATTAATAAATTGGAATATCGCATTTATAAATCATTTTGTGTTACACTTGCGAATTACAGATCAATTGATGCGTTGATGTATTAATATTAAAATTCAATTTTAGTTGTGTATTTACAACGCCGATGCATTCACACATCTATTTGGACGTCAGTTTGCATACTAATTTGCATATCATTGCATGTTGAGTTTCACAGTATATACGTATAATTTTATTCATGTCTACATCCATCAGATTATCTCTGTAATTTCGATTAATTGATGCATCAATACGTTTACACGGCAATTGTAAATCGATTGGTCGGTTGGTCAGTTGGTCGGTTGGTTGGTAGTAATCAGTTGTGCACATTCGTACTTTCATCATTCATCTTCAATTACTTTACATACTCGTACCATGGGTCACATAGTGACTCATTTTGTTCAATTTCGAAGGAGATTTAATAATTGTGGGATGCCCTCAATCATATTTTTATTTATAATTGTGCAATCCACCCAAACTAGCAATGATTTGTGTCACCAAATTAAAGTCATTATGCAATTATATGAGTCAATATAATAAAACTACTTTTAAAAAATGACAAATCTAGTTAATTTAAAGTTTCAATAAGTGGAAAAATTCTACGAAGAAATAAGAAACGCAACATTCATTGGACGCGGTAAAGACATGGTTTTTAGTAAATCAAATCTGTAACGCAAAGGACCACTGAAAAATACATGGTCTATAGTTTTATCTTCCACATCACACTCGTACCTGGGATTCTCAACAATGCCCATTTTGTAAAGGTGACTAGCTACCACGCAGTGACCCACCCTCAAACGACACATGCCAGACACTTCCATTTTGTTCATTCAAAGGGATACTTTGTTGGATTGCTCAATCGTTTAAGTTGCGGCGAAGGATACAGTGCCTTGCAATGTGGAGTTTAATTTATTTCCCCCTGTACTCGTGTGGAGAGTTGAGGGCTGTCACTTATCTCCTGAAGAATCTTACGTACATCCGATATTTAATTACAGGAAATATCGAATAAGATCAGTCTAAATCTGAGGTTGTGAAATAAATAAGCAATCTTCCAGTTCGGAAATGTAAGAGAAATCACACAAAATAAGAAGGAATAAGGCAACATTAAATTTTTTTTTCAAATGGAAATTCTGCTAATGCGAAAACAATGGGAACTATTAAAAAACAATTTACTTTTCACTTCTTAAAAAGATTTTCGGTTTAAATATTATGTTATTACTGTAGTTCACTGTTATCCGCGGGATTTGTATCCCCAGTTTCACTAATCCGCGGTTAATTCTCGCGAAATTTCTTTTAAATTTTACAGATTGGCTTTTCCAGTTCACCGAGCTTCTTTTTTACGTCGTCCTTTACTGTTCATGCTGTGACTCTGGAACCAGTTACAAACTTATGTTAGACTCGTTCCTTCATTGGCATGTTTTAAAAAGTGACTGAATAAGCTCTTAATTTCAAATCAGTAATATAACGTGTTTCATTCCTGATTTTTCTTTCTTCTCCACCATGCCTTCCTTTTCCATTGATTGATAATATCCCACTTTTATTTTGATTGTATTATATATTCATGAATTTCGTAACGTTGAACAATTCTTTGAATATTTTTTTGCGACCATGTAACTTCCTTTATGTACTTTTGTCTGGTAGGTTGGAAGAGAATGCTTGACATTAAGCCCGCTAGATTGTTTTACAATTAAATGTTAAAGAAATATATTAATTATAAAACTAGTACATATGTTCATAGATGATTTATTTACCAAAATCAACGAGTTCGTTAACTCTCTTGTTTTAGTATGTAATAACCAATGTTAGAGTCGCTCCGTCCTTGGCAGGCTTGAAGAAGCTACTGAAAAACTCTTAATTTCTTGTCAGTAATAACGTGTTTCTTTCCTGATTTTTTCTTCGCTCTCCACTATCCCTTCCTTTTCCTATGATTGATGATATCTCACTTTATATGAAAAGGAATATGCGGGTGATTGTCCGTCTTTGTGGGGTTTGTGGGCGTATGCTCACGTATGTGTTCATAGATTTCGTGTGGATGGATAGTAATATGAATGTTTTTTGCGACCATGTAACATTCTTCATTTACTTTTGTCTGATTGGTTGGAAGAGATTGCCGTTTGGCAATAACCCCGCCATATTGTATTTGCAATAAAAGTGTTAAATAAATAAATAAATTATAACCTTTTATTATAATATATTCTTAAATTTTTAGCGCCATCCTCGTTTTGGATATCTGGCTTCAATATATTGATTCGTTTATAATTGTGAGAAATATTCGTTTATAACGTTGTATTTCCTGATTTTCTTTGCATATATCATCGGATTATACAGCCATTCGTTACATGATTTTTTTGTAAAATACCCATTTTAGTTTTGGTTAGTCATTTCATAATAATAAAAATAGATTCAATATTGTATAATGTTTGTTTGCTGCATACTTTCCACATATCCGCAAAGAAATCTTGTAGGATTTTTCACGATTTATTTTAATAACATATTATAATGCATTTTTTTTAGTTTCTAAAATATTAAAAATGCGTATTCAAAATTAGTTAATGCGATGTAGAGTTGGCTTAAATTATGCCCGACGTTTTGATAGCATTATAGCCTTCATTCTAAAGGCGATATCAAAAAATATTACCGAATATACCTACTTATTTATTACACGGTACCCTTCAACACGTTCGAATTGGTGATTTGAATATGTTAAAGAGCGTAGCCATTAGCGATAGCAACCTCAAAAATACCCTTATCCCAACCTGGGGGTTGCGGGTTCGATTTCCGTTGGAACACATTTTTTTTAAAAACGTTTTCCAGACTGATTTTCATTGGAGTTATTTTAAACATCTTTCTGGTCGGTTGGAAGTTATTTCCACATGACAATAAGCTCACCAGGTCGTACTATATACAACGAAAACGTTATAAAATACAATACAACATTGTCTTAAGTCTCAATCATCGATCCCTCTGGCTTAGATTGACTTGAGTAGGCAAGATAATCGCAGTTTATCATCGGATGTGTTAGCAATACTTCTCTGCACGGGAAGAGGCTTGGTGGTAAGACGCTTGTCTGCCGATCCGGAGGTTGCGGGTTCGATCCCCGCTGGCACTCAGATTAAAAAAAAGAAGGAATTCCAGTTTGGTTTTCACTTAGGGCCCATTAAAATCTTTCTGGTTGGTTGGAAGAGATTGTCACGTGGCAATAAACTCGCCAGGTTAAATAAAAAAAGAGACAACTACATATTAACACACGTTTAACGCCTGTGAGTATTGTTTAAGACGACCTCTTAACCAAAGTCGGCCTTTTTTTAAATTATTTTTTTCGGGTATCATTGGGAATCGAGCTAGACACCCCCGGGTGAATGTCAAGCGTTGCCAAATATAGTAAGCACGTAAGAAGTTTTTTACATAGTCCCGAGGATGACAACTGCAACGCCTTCGAAACGTCAGCCATCATGTTAGCCAACTCAATACAGCAACAACATAGAAACACTATTTATCCGTGAAAATCTTTGACATATGGTAATGCGTCTTTAAACATTATTTTACATGTCAACAGATATTTTTAATATTATTTAAATCGTGAAGGGGAGTTGGCAATGAACACCAAATAACGTATATGTATCTTGGACTTGATAATATTTACGTGCAAAGTACAAACTATATCACCTCAGTTTTAGGCAAAATGTAAGCTTTCATCTATTGTTTTCTTCTATTGCATCCTTCTATATAACACATTAAGTACCAGTCACTATGTCTATAACTCTATTCGTATTTGAGTAGAAGGTTCCCCAACCTGGCGACAGTAGAGCCGGCCCAGGCGACAGCAAATAGCCTGAGCGAATGTCAACATTTGTCCAGTAAAGCGGATTCCCTTATTGCTCCTGACTTCTGCGTCTCTCCGCTCTGTCCTCTTTGCCTACACTTCCACAGTCTTTCTCCCCCTACCCTCCCTCATACACTTTTTCTACTTCTTACAGCGCCTACGATTTCCAATGTTTGTCTACAACAAACAATTACCCAACTTGACTGTCTCGTATTATAACACTGTAAGCTACATTATTTTTTATAATAGAAATAAAGGAAAAATATAATATTTTTTTATCATAATAATTCTAAGTAAATAACTTACGAATATTTTCAAGTGGTGGAATGATACATCAACTCTTAGTTATTCAAAATGGTTCACTAAATATGCATCAATATATGCGCACCTTGAATAAGCTGTCTAGTTTGACGAGGATTAATGAAAAATATAATTAATACATATATAAACACGATAAAACGTATCCCTATCGGGGCAGGCAGAGAAGAGAAAGTGTCAGACATGTCTATTGCGACACACATGTTTCGCCTCTTAGTAATAATAAAATACAATTTATTTTGAGCCATTTAGAGAGCAAATCCTCCTCAAAGGCGCTCTAACTCGAGACTCGAACCCACTATCATTGACAGATAAAAATATAATAAAATAAACATATGCATATATGTGGAGTGTAAGGATAGGAAGGTACTAACTGCGGTCATAAGTTTTTTTTCTTTGTTCACTCTCACGGTCATCGGTTTACAATATATTTCTTGTTGAAGCGCCTTTTCCAACTATAAAAAAAACTCTGTTTATTTACGCTAATAAATCTAGTTTAAATAGATTATTAGTAATTTTGAATAAAAAAAATGCGGAGAAGTTTCTAAATAAAGGTCACATCAGATTCCTTCCTGTCAAATAGACATTTTGAATAGCGTAATTAATATATATTTGTTTCAATTCATACACGTTTAAGTTATGGATAACTTTGTTATATTCACAAATAAGTAGTTTTAATTCTAATTAAGCGCCATTGAGGTAAAATTACTCACTAAATAGCGCTATATAAATTACATAATTATTAATGAAGATGAAATATGTAATGTTAAAAGTACGCCTAGTTTACATATAATCTCTTTACTATATAGCATAAAACGACAAAATATATTTTTTAAGTACAATGAAATAAAATTTCCATTAAAAATACATCTCTTACAGTATTATGCTTTTAAACTGCCTTTCAAAAACCACGTAAATGACAAATTACCTAATAAAACTAACACATTCATCAAAAGAGGCTATTTCAACGTATTATTTTACGAATTCAGCTTTAACGTTTTTATTAATTGCGTGTTTACTTGAACATTAAACAATATTGTTTGAGATTTGTTAGTTTTTCCTTCAAGTGGAATCTTTTTCAAACATTCAGACCAGATATTCTGTAAGCAAAATGTTGTGGTGAGTACACAGGCACCGTGTAAATAAAGGAGCGTATTTGAACTTTATGAAGTAATACACAGTTGTATGTGTTAATTTCTTTTGTTAAAAGGTTTAAATTTGAAAGGAACCCTTGTACATACATAGGTTTTGAGTTGTTTGATTAATGTGTAGTAGAGTTTACACGAGGTTTTCATTATTTTGATACTCCACTGGCAATCAGGGCTGGATTTAAAATATATTTTTTTATTATTTAAGAAGTGTGTGCGATGTATGGGTTAACTCAGAGAAACTGGAGGAGGTCGATGAGTTCTGTTGTCTGGGCAGTGTGTTTACGCGTGATGGGCGAGTCGAAAGGGACATTGGAAGAAGTGTAGCGACAAGGATCAAGACAAACGGAATACTTAATGTAACATTCAACAACCGCTCAATATTAAAAAGTAGATAAAATGACGATACATAAAAGTATGTAGGTGCCTACCTTGCCGTGTGGAAGTGAAACTTGGACTTGACTGAAGAAGGATACAATCAAGATGCTTTGGAAATGTGTACACTAAGATTGTTTTGGAATGTCAATGTATGAAATAAGGCGAAATGAAGACATCAGAAATGAATAGAATGGACATTTTAAGTCCGATGAAGATGGGAACAATATGATGACTTGAACATGTTGAGATAATGAATTACTAAGCGAGTATACAAGTCAAAACCGCAAGTTTCGCGTGGAAGAGATAGACTGAGAAAAACACAACTGGATCAATTGAATCAGATTTTGTAAAAAAATGTAAATTAAAAAACTATAAATAATAGAAGATTGTACATGATGAGATATATGAATATGTTGTTTTTGGATAGAGATCTGGTCTCCGTATGGAGATCTGTTCTCTTTGCCTAGTACGCAAGAGATAAGGTGTGACGATATGTATCTTATTTCCTTCTTTCAAAAGATCATACACTTTATCCAACGATACTTTCATTGGTCTTCCTCTACCACGCCTTTCACTCACATTTGCGCTATATATGTCTTTTGTTAGTCTTCATTAATTCGTTCAAACTTTGGATTTCGCAAAATTCATTCTCATATCTTTCTCTTCGCATCTCTCACACCATTTATTTACCAAACTCTGTAATACATCTTCATTCTTTGCTGACACTACCGTGTCACCAGCAAACATCAATCCGTATTCTTTCCCATTCGACATTTGTATCCCGCCCAATTAACTTCACACATAAAGAAAGCTACGTGTATGTAAATGTTAGGTCCTTCGTACATGAATATGTGTAAATATTAAACAACCAGGATGACATAACGCATCATTCCTTTATAATATATAAAGATATTTTTAGATATATCATAAATTAAAGGAGATATGGTCTGGATGATGAAACTATAAACCTTGTATTTTTCGAGACAGATTTGATGTACTGAAAGCCATATCTGTGCCGCGTCCAATGAATGTTCCGTTTCTGTTTTTTTTCGTGGAACATTTACAGATACAGATCGATTGTTAAATCTTTAACTTTGAACCACTTACAGATCGATTGTTAAATCTTTAAAGTTTCATCAGTAAAACTTTGAATTATCTAGATTTGTATTTTTTTAAAATTAGTTTTGTTGTATTGACTAATATAATTGCATAATAACACAAATCATCCTAGTTCGGGCGGATTGACTATTATTTAAAGAAAAAGAAAAAAAAGGAGATATTTTTCAAACGTAATTTTCCCGCCTCTGTAATGTCGCTTTGGGTATACAGTACTACATTTCTGTTTATTTTTAGGCATGTTGTTTCTTGGATCTGTTTGCTTCCCGTGCCGTAATGGCGGGATCGATGTCTGATAGAAAATTGGTCTCCCTCTGCAAACACACTCCACACTCTTTAGTCTTTATCTTCTCAATACTTAAGTGTCAATATTTACATCTAACTACTGGCAATCTCGTGTTTTGTTTCAGTATACAATTTTACTAGCATGTATTAAACTACGATACATAAATGAGGTTCCATTGTATTATCGTACATACATTAAGGTTCGATTCCTAATTGACTCGAGTTCATACCACGAGGTTACTTACGCTAATTTCACAAAGATTGTCCAATGATAAAAAAACGATAAAGGTAGGCTACATAACAATTAGAATTTTCATATCGTTATAATAAAAAATATATACAACCTTATCGTCTCGTGGGCATACTACAATCAGACCACGCAATACACAATATTCCTTAACCTCAATCAATATATTGTGTAATATTCTTTTAAAATATGTCGCATCAACGTGTTTTATTAATTGACTGATATTACGTCGTGGTTTCAGTTTCAGGCTTCAGGTTTCAGCATCTAATGATTAATATATATTCGGAGTCTCGTTCCACCCTTGGACACCTTACTCATTCATCAGTCAAATTCTGAAGGTTTTGTGTTGTGTAATATTTAATGAATTGAGGATCTTTATATTTGGTCTACGTTCGTTTTCTCGATTAATATTTCATTTGGATCGATCTTTGTCTCTTTTAGAGATATGGATGGCATGTGTAGCTTTAGGCAAAACATATATCGGAAGATCTACAAAGGTTTCTTTGTATTCGTCTTTCCTTGGTAAGTTAGTTATCTACGAGGTTCTTACCAAATATGTTTTTTCAAACATATGCAGATGTGGGGATGTTCCTAATCTAATGGCCGAAGCTACCACCTTCCTATCCTTATACTCAATTTGTTTTTTTATTATTATTTTTAATCTGTCAATAATGGTGGATTCAAATTTTGAGTTCGAGCGCCCTTGATGAGAGTCTTCTCTCTAAACGTTCCGCTTTCTATAGAAGTTGTCCTTCAATTATTTTTATAGAGTGAGAGATTTTAAGGAACCCGAGAATATATAGTTTATAGGTTTATCATACAATAAACCCACATTTAGCCAAAACCACTCGCGGTAGTAACGTGAATCTCATTTAACCAATAGCACTCGCAAGCGTAACGTGAACGTGTTTTAATGTTTGCAAAATAACATTTCAGAACCGTCTTCAACTCGCTGACGAAAGATGTAAATTATATTAATTTAGGTTGGGAACGCATACATAGGTCGTTTACTGTCGATATAATCGTTTAGTACTTTTGCACGTGCTGTGTATGTCGATAAACCTTGTTTTATCGCTATGGGAATTAATTCAACTTGGTGGCGATATCACCATGAAGCGGAGGAGGGGCAGGGTCCTTTCATCGGGGTGGGGTGTATTTATGGGGTGGAATGGGAAAAGCCATAACATTTTCCGCGCAATAAACCGCAGTAAGTAGACCATACCCCTGGATGTCCTTAAGAGCGGTCTTCGTCTTGTTTTTCACTATTTGGATTTATTCGTTTAATATTTTTCCTTTGGTTTTATGTTAAAAAAACACAAAATAAATTATATTATAATCATAGTCGTTGTTCTTATCTTGTAATTTAAACAGCGCTTATGTTAAAAAAAGGTTTTATGTTAAAAAATGGGTTTATGTTAAAAAACAGGTTTTATGTTAAAAAAAACATAAAATTAATTATATTATTATATAATCGTAGTCGTTGTTCTTAGCTTATAATTTAGTGAACCAACTCACCTCAATTTCAATAACTTGTTATAGTAGGGATCAGTTCTTCCAAGCTTCTAAAACAGAGAAAGGAGACGACAACAATTTTTAATTTGTTATATAATACGAATGAATGAAGAAGGAACGTCAAACAAAATAAATATAGAGTGCAAATGTGAGTGGTCGAGTAAGATTATAGTATGGTTGGGCCAAGTGAATGACAACCTTAGTAACCTAGTTGGAAATACCTCATTACCCTAGGAGGTTGTGGGTACGATTCCAGTCTGGTTTTCACTTAGATCTCAATTAACACCTTTCTGGTTGGTCGGAAGAGATGGCCACGTGATAATAAGACAACCAGGTTGCACTGCACACAACGAAAATATAATACAAAAAAATACAATGATATTTTGATAGAAGGAATGTAAATAATCAGACAAGTTGTGGGAGCTGTATGACATTGTGTATCGATTAAGAGGAAGTATAGGATATGTGTGCTCTCTGCTTACCCCAACAAAGAAACTGCGTGATGTGTGAATGTATGTACCTAATAGAGAAAAGGCGAGTTGCGTGGTCGCACTACTGTACTTCCGTGCGGAAGATCGCCACTCCCCTCAAATGACATAGACATTTTTCCGCCTAGTATTCGGGGGTATAAAGATACGTATGATTTCGGCCATATTTATTCTTAAAAAAAAAATAGGAAAATACATCCAGCGTACTCCAATCGTCTCACTTTGGCGTCGTTCCATCGTATTCAGTACAGCGGTGTGATCGGTGAGTTTACTGGTGTGCACTTACTTAAAGAGGAGAGAAAGGAAAGAAACATAAGATTCAACGGCACAACTTTGCTTTCCGATTGAATTGGCGTTGGGATAGCGAGGGAATCCTTGACCACGGGGCTCAGCAACGATGATGAACAGGGAGAAAAAATATGTCAAAAATGATCCAGGATGCTTCGGGATGAGTTCGTCCGTTGATGATATCTTTCTATCGCTTCATAGGACGGCCTCTTCATCTATTTTTTACATTCGGGTTACCGATTATTTTTAATGTTTTGTATATTTTTCTTTGATCACTGACTTAAGGCATTATTGCATTTATTTTTTAAATCATAGAAAATACGTTTGTTTCACTTTGTGGTGTCATGTTTATACACTTTTAATAAAATAAATAAAACACTTATTTTTAATTTTGTATTAACCACTGTTTATTTGAGTTCACTACCGGTTTCAAAGACCTTACTCGTCAGATGAAGATGAAGTTCATCTTCACCTGACGAGCAAGACGGAGGTTTTTGAAACCGGTAGTGAACTCAAAGAAAACAGTGGTGAATGCAAAGTAAAAAAATAGTGTTTTATTTATTTTATTGAAAATTCATTTATTTAAAAATGTATTTATTTCTCAAAGCATATGACAACGTATCCGTCAAAAGAAACATAAATACAATGCAGGAAATATTATAGTTTCATACAAAACACATGTTCATTTTCATTACGTGTCTAACGTTAAAATTTGTTGTGACATTTGCTGTGTTGATAGGAATGGAAACATTCCACTTGGTACATATATCATTCGAGTTATATTTTTTGGCACAGAGACAGAAAATATTGAAATAATGTTCTATAAACAAGCTGTGAATTAAACAGCTAATAAATTGTTCATAATATACAATAATATATTAACTAAAATATTTTCAAATAATATAATTCAAGATATTATTTATAGTGAAGGCATTAACATTGTGATGGTTTAAATACATTGTAATTTGTTTTTATCAAACACTGTTTATTCCACTTTTTGTAACGGTATAACCCTACCGGTTTCAATGCTTTCACCTCATCATCAGGGGAACACAAAAAATACTTGTTTGTGTCCCTGATGATGAGGGGAAAGTCTTGAAACCGGTAGAGTTTTACCGTTACAAAAAGTGGAATAAACAGAGTTTTATAAAACAAACTAAAATATAATTCAAGATTATTATAATATTTTATTGTTAACATTAGTACAATATTAACTGTAGCAAAAATGACGATATATAATAGTGTGTTGGCGCCCATCTTGACGTATGTAAGTGAAATTTGAATTTCAAAAAAGGATAAAGTAAGACTAATGCTGTGAAGATGTGAGCACTGAGGGACAATGTATGAAAGAAGGCGGAATGCAGACATCAGAAATGAATACATGGATGAAATGGATGTTCTAAATAAGATGAAGAAAGTAGCCTTAAGATAGTCTGGACATGTAAAGATAATGGATGGCGAAATTATGACTTAACGAGTATACAAGTGCTAAGTGCAAGGTGTGCGTGGAAGAGGTAGATCGAGGAAAACGTGGCTGGATCAAATGAACGAGATTTTGAAAGAAGGTTAAGTAAGAAGTATGTAAGATTTAGCATGATGAGATGTATGAATCTGGAGGAGACTAAAAGTGATGTGTTTGGATAGACTAGCGTGGTGTGATATATTTGTGAGCATGTAACATACATATATTATTAGTTGAAGCTTTCTTAAATTATGAAACCCGTCTTCCATAACAGTATTTACACTATATATTTGTTTTGTTCTTCATCCACTCAACACACCAGCTTTCATCTCAGAGTGTTATTCTTCATCCACTCAACATACCAGCTTTCATCTCAGAGTGCTATTCTTCATCCATTCAACGCACCAGCTTTCATCTCAGAGTGCTATTCTTCATCCAATCAACACACCAGCTTTCATCTCAGAGTGCTATTCTTCATCCATTCAACGCACCAGCTTTTATCTCCGAGTGCTATTCATCTACTTAACACATCATCTTTGAGTTCACATTCATACCTAATCAATTCATTACATATTCCGTCATTCATTGTCACCCCACGTATTCTTATAAGTGCACGCATTTATTCCACTCTTTTTCCATGTCCACATTTAACTTCCGTACATCAAAGATGCTACTAAAATACTGTTGTGGAAAACCAATTACTCTCACTTAGTAGATCTACACACCAGTCTTAAATTCAAAGTAAACTATATATCTTTACAAATATGGTCGTATAGAAAAAGGAAGCGTACAAATAAAACCATAATTTAACGTGATCCAATATTGCGTTGACGTCTTCCCCACACGAAGCTATCCCTCACGGGGTAGACTGGGGCAATGCATTAAATATAAATCCCCCAGCCTCCCCCACTGAAGGCGAGATATGGGGGCCATATGGCGCTACGTCCCCCACTTTTATGACCGCACTTTACACGTTTAATCTTAGAGCTCTACTCTCTCCCCCGCTCTCTCTCTTCCTCTCGTTCTCTCCCTTATCGTTTTATTTTTTCCGTTTTCCCCGACGTTGGCTGTTTCTTGCTATATTTGTAGCGGATTAAATGGGGTATGTATCTGTGTTTTGCCCCACTTCCCGTCACATTTTTCTCCTTTTTCTCTCTATCTCTCTCTATTTTTGCGGTAAATAATTTATTTTTCCTTACCCTAGTTTGCTAATACGCTGTTCCTTGTCATATATATTTCTTTTCAGTATTTAGTTAATAAACACCATTTCAAAATGGGGATGACCGACAATTGATATCTATTTGCAAAAAAAATAATCATTTAATCGTATGGTAATCCTTCAACATATGCGTATAAGTAATTCGGATGTATGGGATACAGTGATCGGGATTTTCTCAGATGATGGAAGAGTTTCGAGGGATATCGAACGGCGTGTAACGATAGAAAACAAAGTCAATGAGGCACTAAAACATCTATACTGGACCCGGACTGTCAAAAAATCTGCCAAGATGATAGTCATAAACAGTATTTTTTTACTAAGTTTGATGTATGAGAGTGAAACGTGGATATGTTGAGTAAGATGAAGAATAACACTCTAAGATGGCTTGGACATGTAGAACGAATGAATGAAGAAAGACTAACAAAAGAAATATATAGTGCAAATGAGAGTGTAAGGGGTGGTAGAGTGAGATCAAGGAAAGTATATTTAGTATAAAGTGAATGATATTTTGAAAGAAGAAAGCGTAGAAAGTCATAGAAATAACAGGAGCTGTATTAGATGTATGGATGTGGAAGAGGCGAAATATTTGTGTCGAGATAGGAAAGTCTGGCACTCTATCGTTTCTGGTTTGTATGTATGGTATGTTACTGGGAGACAACATTGTCTTCAACCCCACCAATCGAGTCTTGTAGAACCACTTGAGTAAGCACGGTACTCGAGGTTCGGTTACCCCGCGTGTGAAGATCCAACATCACTAGTACCATATCTGTTATGTTATATTATGTCTAGGGCGTCTAAGTAACTAGACGAACTCATTTACCAGACTTGTGTGTTGTTGCATCGTCGTGGTGTTAGGATAGACACGTATATTATTCACACGGAGTATGTGGTAGTCGTTTGATATAGAATACCATGAAACATGTTGTTTACTGCCGCTGCCTACGTTTAGTTGTCATTTACCAGACTTGTGTGTTGTTGCATCGTCGTGGTGTTAGGATATACACGTATATTATTCACACGGAGTATGTGGTAGTCGTTTGATATAGAATACCATGAAACATGTTGTTTACAGCCGCTGCCTACGTTTAGTTGTCATTTACCAGACTTGTGTGTTGTTGCATCGTCGTGGTGTTAGGATAGACACGTATATTATTCACAAGGAGTATATGGTAGTCGTTTGATATAGAATACCATGAAACATGTTGTTTACAGCCGCTGCCTACGTTTAGTTGTCATTTACACATATCTTGCGCAAAACAAAATTCAATAATAATTAATGTGTATGCAACAGAGGCGCATGCTAGGTTATACCAGAAGAGGCACAAACGGAATGAGTGATGTTATAGAGGTCGCCAAAAGACTCAAATAGAAGTGGACTGGGCACGTCGCCCGAACAACAGACCATCGTTGTATGTATGAAGTAATCCAGTGGCATACAATAGACAGAACAAGGCCTGTTTGAAGACCAAAGGCCCGCTGGGTGGGCAAAATACGTAAGCAAGCAGCGATTATGAGGCAGCAATGCACAATGGACAGCATTTCTTGGAAACAACTTGGAGAGGTCTATCCTGCAGTGAATGAATGTAGGCTGATGGTGACATAAATAACATACAAAAATTTATATTGTTATGTTTATGTTTTGGTGTGAACATGTCCAAGAAAATTATGTTTATTTTCCTTATTTAACATTCATATTAAAGTTTAATCAATTAAGTTATCATTCATGTTATTTTCACATCTAGCAACGTTAGAACCATTATTATTTTTCATATATCCGATTTGAAATTTGGCAGAAATACACAGTAGTTACACAAAGTATGAAAAGTTATATGCGAAATAGCGAAATATACAAGCGTCACGCGATTTTTGTTTCCTAACGTTTTGTCACGAAATTTGTGTATGCTTTCATGGCTATTAAAAATATAACTTTACTTCGTTTATTTAATAGTTAAGTACAGTAAACCGTGACCTTTCCGAGTTTCAAGAACATGTTACGTAACTTGAAACATTTACTTGTTTCGTTTATCGATTTTTGTACTGCATCCATTACTTTTTTTTTATAAAAATTAAAAACAAACGACAAAATTAAAGAAAATCAAAATGCAATGTCCAAAATCCGCATAGTATTAAAAAATAGAGAACTGGAAAACAATAAAATGTCGAATAGAATTGGACGTGTATACATATAGTATATGCAAGACAAACTCAAACCCGCAATGCACTTTGGTTTGGTTTATAAATATCGAATAAAAAAAGATCAATTATACATAGACATATCATCACGCCGTGTCCCTTGCGGGTTAGGTAGAGAGAACAGACCTCCAAACTTTCACCTCCTCCACATTCATACATTTCGTCATGCACAATTTTATATTATTCATATTTCTCTCTTTATCTTTCAAACTCTGGTTCATTTGATCCAGTCACTTTTCCTAGGTCTACTTCTTCCACGTACACCTTGCACTTCTGACTTATATACTCGCTTAATCATCCATTCTCTCACATACATGTCCAAACTATGTACACGTATGTATAGGTATGTGTATGTGCCAAAATATAAAGCCAATATAATGGAGTTTTCATGGTGAAAATCCGTCTTAGAAAAAAATGTTCCATATTAGCATATAATTTCGAGATAAATGAAAAAACATACAAGTACCCGGCGGTAAGTAATACACAAAGAGACTGTCGGCCATAATCGGCTAACTTCGGGTTTGTAGAGCGTCGTCTCTGTCATTCATACACGTGTTCCGTCGCGATTTGTCAGTCGTTGTCAAGTGTTCTAGAGGCAGATACGACGCTCTTCAAAGCCGAAGTTAGCCGATTATGGTCGACAGTCTCTTTCTTAAGCCCGATGTGTATTATTTACCGCCGGATACTGTACAACCACTTTGAGCCGCATGTTTCCATAATTATTTCAAAACAGTTAAAATGTGGGTTGGATGCCCTTGCATTTATACATCCAATATCAATGTTGATAAAACGTAAATATAATTAAGAAAAAAATTCGAGATATGAAAGAATGACATAAAATAAAAGACCGAAACAACTGTTTATGTCTGAAATAGATGGAAAGCGAGGAAGAAGTAGACCGAGAAAAGAGAGGAAGTATTAAAGATAGTTGAAGAAACTTGGACTGATGAAAGATGAGCAGCATGAGAAACAGAAGAACATGTATGAAGAGATGTTTTGACGTAAACAAGGCGAAAACTGTATGCATATATAGAAATACGTAGATATCTGTCCTCTCTGCCTACTCTAATAGAGACATGGTCTGATAGTATGTGTGAAGTCATCAATCAAATAATAAGTAAAAAAAAATCGTGAAAATTGTTTATTTTTGCCTATAATACATGTGTATACCATCCATGCCGTTTCCCTGTCAGAATAGACAGGGTAAGGCTTTTCAATCATATCACACATCTTCCTCCTCTTTTCGGCTCCTTCTTGTCTATTTCATACAATATTTTCATTGTATTCAACTGTAAGATTTTTCTCCGACTTCTTACATTTCCTTCTTAAATATCGTTTATGCGAAAATCGTAACTCGGAGCTCGCCTGTACCGTATATACAACTTTACCTAGCACGAACATGTAAATTTAATTTGACAATGTTATTATAAACCGTCGGGTATTATTATGCCATAAACAAGTTAACTACGATGATTAAATTAACTGCCGACTCAATTATTTTAATTAAATTGTGACATTAGATTTCTTGTTGAGGATTTTTTTCTCATTACTTACTTGAACATTGATGACCTCCGTGACATTATTGTTAAGATGCTTGGCTTCCACCTGGAGTTTTCGGGTTCGATTCCTGATGGTACAAAATAAAAAAAATAAGGATCTGGTAATAATATTCGCACACGCTAGCCGAGTGCGAGTGTTATTACTAACACATTCGATTACTCACAAGTTACGTCCTTACTCCAAAGGTTCTTAACCCGAAACCCGATTGATTAATGGAGCCAAAGGCAATGTTGTCTCCCGACCATGCTATTCAATATGTCTGAATCATCAATTCGAATAAGTTGGTGGCACCATACAAATGGATGAACTTATACATATTTTTAGAATCTGTGTTCATATTACAACATAAACTACATATGCAATGGTAAAAAAATTTACAGATCTGCAATGTAATATATCATCATCATCATTGTCAACCTGGGTCGATCCACTGCTGGATGAAGGTTTCCCTAAGTCGACTCCAAACAATTCCGTTTTTAATCTCGTTGGTGCCATGTGATGCTGCCATGCTTCCTAATTTCATCCACCCAGCGCACCTTCGGTCTTTTTCTGGTCCTCTTGGGTACCACGAAATTATTTCGGATATCTATCGGGAATCTAATATATTGACTACGTACCCTGCATATTGCCACTTCATCTTCTTGCACACCTTTGTTACATCTTCCATCTTTTTTAGTATACGAATATAAATTATTTATTGAATGTGACAGCTGTTTTGACCCATTTGACAATACCAACATATTATTAAATATTTGTTAAATTAAATACATGAATTAAAGAACTATGAACAATTAATTAATTAAAATTGAGTACATAAATATATCATACACACATATAGTCGTACAAGCGTAATCTATATAATTTAATTTTTTGGCGAATATGAGTTATTAATTTTGGGCGAGTATGAGTTATTTTTTTGGGCGATTACGAGTTATTGTTTTGGGCGATATGAGTTATGAATTTTGGTCGAATATGATTTATTAATTTTATATAAATATAATTCGATGTGCCAAGCCAAGCAAAGCGGTCGTGTTATAATTTTGTAGATTGTTGTAAGTATTAAAAAAAAAATATTTTTCTTTCAGAGAAATTCAATTTCACCCGGAGAAAGAGAAAAGTACAGACCACGAAGCCCATCAGAACCAGACCATAAAAAATTAAAGAAAGAAGAAAAGGACCTTGGCCATGTGAGTTAAATTGATTTGTTTTGTTTTTTATGAAATTCTAAAAAAAATAAAATCTAATACTTACGAATAAAATAGTTGATCACAGAATGGCAAAATCTTTTTTTTAAATTTAATTGTTATTGATATTTTGCAATTCCATTTTAAGAATAAATAGTTTTCACAGAAATGGATAAAGTTATTGAAGGAAAACTTAGAGCAAATTGTAAGCACAAAAGACTGTTTGAAAATGTTTTCATAGGGTTTCAGGTCTGTCACACTGTGTTCATCTTGTATAATTTTTTACATTTATATGACAATAATGAACTGTAATAAAATCTAAAATCTAAATGTATCAAATTTTCCTAAATCGATTTCGCTAAAATATAGGATTAGTGGAGTTTGAAAAATATTTTATTTGGTTATCTTAGTAAAAAAATATGAAAATAATTAAGCAGAATAATATTTTTCATGATACACAATAATTAATTTTGATTAGTAGTTTGTTAGGGATATGTTCAGAAATAGGTACTAACATTGTGTGTGTTAAAATATGAAAAAAATGGAATTAGGACAATTGTGTTTCAGATTTGGTTTTACAGTAAACTGTTGATAAAACAGGGTTGCGAATTATCCAGGGCATTTGAAAAATTATATTTTTTACTGTCCCTGTTAATCCACAACCAGATTATTGCTACCCAGATAATTGAGTCTACTGTATCTGAAAACAATAAATTTTCAGTTGATTTTATTATCCAATTTCAGGGAAATAAATAACTCATATGATACTTAAATACTTGCAATGCTTTTGTTTAATCATTGGCCATTCTTCGTTTTCAAGAAATTTTATCTAAATTATTAATACGAGGGTCATCTAGAAAGTTAGGTTACAAGGGCTCCTGAGGCCGGGGAAAATTTTGTGTTTCGAAGTTGGCGCACCTGGCGTGTAGGGGGATCCTAACGGTCAGTTTGTTTGGTCCCGCGTGTTTGTTGGCCATTTTGTTCAGTCACAGTAAATTCTTCCTATGGAGAGGTCGTCGCGTGCTCCCGCCACGTCCCGTCCGTGCGAGATCCGTTTTTTGACTTTGCAGAACAATACCGCCGCGAATATCCAGCGGAAGCTCGTGGAAGTTTATGGTAGTGATGTGATGAGTCGACAACATGTCACGAAGTGGGTTAGGTTGTTCAGAGAAGGCCGTACTGATACGACGAGGCAAGGCAGTGATTTCTGTCGAACTTGTGCAAAAAATTGAAGAACAAGTGAAAAATGACCGCCGTGTGACGCTTGACGACCTTCACGAAGAATTTCCTGACATTTCTCGAAGTCTCCTTGGTGATATTGTGTCGGAAAAACTTGGTTACAAGAAGTTGTGTGAGAGATGGGTGCCCAGAATGCTCACACCGGAGCACCGTCAAAATCGCGTGACAGCCGCGCGTGAATTTTTTGATCGTTTTTCACAGGAGGGAGAAGCTTTTCTGGACTCTATCGTGACGGGGGATGAGACGTGGGTGTGTTACTACACCCCAACAATTTTCCAACCATCAGGAGGTCGAGGAAGCTGTGAAGAAGGGGCTGAAAGAGCTGGCGGTGGAGGTCTATGACACTGGCATACAAAAGCTGGTACCCCGACTACAGAAATGTCTCGATCTCGACGGCGGTTATGTTGAAAAATAGTTTAATATATTTTTGAAGTATCCTGTGAATTTCAATTAAATACAAGCATTTTTAGATTCTACATAAATGTTGTAACCTTACTTTCTGGATGACCCTCGTAAAAACAAGTTTTAATTAAAAAATATTTATTATTAAAAGTTCTTAAAACAGTATTCCAGCAATCACGACTTAAGTTAATAGGGGTCGAAATATGAATCAAACTTTATATAATATTAACTGTGGTCTTGAAAAGTGCCCAAAAATGTAAATAATTTTTTTTTCGTAATTTTTTTATTATATAGGAATGTACGGGTAATTATACTAAATGCAACACAACAATACAAGTGCTCTTTTCTGCTCAGTTTTGTAAATCCAGTTTAGTTTTTTTTAACTAAAAATAATAACTGGTTTTGAAAATGGTAGTGTAATTCTCAAAATCCATAATCAATTCATATTCTAGTATAAGCAGTACATACACGTACATAAAACATACATTTTCTCTCAGAAACAGGCGTCACACTGATAAATGTAATTAGAGTAGAAAAACGAATTAATTTATTGTTAAATCCTAAAACGAATTAATTGACAGTCAGTCCAATGAAATATCACAAATAATTCTAATGACGGTTCACAAATGGATCTAAGGACTAAACATGCATGAAAACTAAGAATGTTTGTAGATATTGTGTGTGTGTGGTAGCTGTTGACAAGTATCAGTAAAAGAGTTATGTGTGTTGTATCATTTCTAGCAAAGTGATGGGGAAAAATCTGACCAGGACTTGGTAGTGGATGATGCCTCGGAGGACCCTGTTTCTCCGCATAATGGCACCGCTAGCCCTCGGGAAAATGGCATTGACAAATTGCAACCTAAGAAGGAACATGTTGGACCTCACAGTCCAAGGTGAGTCAATTTGATTATTTCTTTGAATATTCCAGTTAATTATGGTAAATTAAGATAAAAACACATATAATTGTCATAAGCTACGATGGCCTCTTTCCGGTCTATGAGAGATGGAATGTCGCAGTAACTGTGACATATCTCTGACTGTGGCTTTGGAGTTCAATCTTAGATCTGTATCTCCTCCCACATTCGCTGTTAACATTGACAGACTTCCGGGACCTCATAGAACTGCTTTCTTTGTAGTTGCTTACTATGCAAGTTAGCTAACCAAACCTTATCAAGAACAAGCTGTCCTTCTCAAACAATTCTTCTCCACAGGTTTCAGTTTTTTTGCTTGGTCCTCCCCAATGCAAGATATCTCTAGGGCAAACAACAATATGTCTCTTTTGCAGGTGTCCTTAAATTTATGCTTAGGCTGTCTCTGGTTCCTTTTGGCGTTTGCTATTCCACCGTACAACACATTTTTAGGAAGTCTTTTTTCATCCATTCTTACTACATGACCGAGTCAGCATAGCTTTTTAATTTGAGGGTAGCCATTATACTACAAATATTTGTTTTATTACAAGAAATTCTTCATTTGTGATTTTATCCTGTCACACAATACCTAAAGTATGAAAGTAAATAAAAACAACTTTGATAAATAAAATAACTTTATTTTTTGAAAATTACGTTACTTTTCTTTTTGTCCACTTTCTACATAAATTTTTCGCTAACCCGAAGTCCGAAGAATTGTCACTAAACTTGAAGTCTTCGAGTCAAAATGATACTTTTGGCAACCCTAGGTCTATGGGGGTATTTATGCATAAAAATTAAACAAAATGAGGGAAGGGGAATATAATTTATTTGATTTTTTTAAGTGTGTCACTTTAAACTGTTATATTTGTTATTCTAATATTATTATTGTAAAACTTAAAAAAATTAATACAGATTCAAATGTATGAAGTTAAAACTTTCTTTGGGATTTTTTACTATGAATATATAAAAAAGTTCTCTGAATTTCAGATCTGGTACCTCAAGTAATGCTTCAACACCGTCAACAAAGAAATTAGATGGTGACAAACCAACTACACCCATCTCAAAATCAGTCACCCCAACCAGTGGGGGATCAGGGGGCGGAGGCGGCGCAGGTCCTGCAGGCCTCAAGCCAGCCCTCGGCAAGCCACCAGCGCTTGCGCAGTATCCTTACCACTTGGCCGGGATGAATGGTCAGTATAGTAAGTCGACAAATATTTTCATTACTAATTCTCTTTTAAATTGCTTTTAAAAGAAGCGGGTAGAGGGCACTTGTTTACCATCTTTGGAGTCATTAGCATACCGTATAAGATGTATGTAGAAATGATGGTGAAAACATGAATACATGATGATGATGAGGACTATGAACTAGTTGGAAAGACATCTGTATTCTGACCTGAAAGTTGTGGATTCGATTTCCGTTGGTATCCAATTTTAAAAAAATTTATGATTTTCAACAAATTATATTTTACTGAGAAAAGATATTTAGAATAAAAATTTTAAGTTACTCAGTGAAATCTGTTCTTAAATGCGAGTGTAATTTGCAGGTGCAGGCCCCCACGAACTGCAGGCAGCGTACGGGGGTGGGGGAGCAGGAGTGCTGCATGGGGCCGGCTTGGCACCCCCGTACCCTCCACGTCCTCCACTACAGCCCTACGAACCCCTCAGGACACCGCTCACTGCCATCCCTGGTGGAAAACCGTAAGTATTGATATTGATTGAATAGTTGTTAGTCATTATAGATGTTTCGCTTTTAACATGATTGGGTTAATATAACTGACTTACGAGGTTGTTAATTTGTCAAAAGGAAAAAATATGTAATAATTTCAATATACAGTAGATTCTAGTTTATTGGGACATTTAATGATTGAAATAGCTATTTATTTAGGATGACTACTGATGGAAACAAGCAAATAGAGAATATAAACTGAATTTGTTTAGCTCATTTGGGACATACCACCGCTTTATCGGAACAGTGATTGTGTACATCGGAAAACATTTGGGACATACCACCGCTTTATCGGAACAGTGATTGTGGACATCGGGAAACATTTGGGACATACCACTGCTTTATCGGAACAGTGATTGTGGATATCGGGAAACATTTGGGACATACCACCGCTTTATCGGAACAGTGATTGTGGACATCGGAAAACATTTGGGACATACCACTGCTTTATCAGAACAGTGATTGTGGATATTGGAAAACATTTGGGACATACCACCGCTTTATCGGAACAGGGATTGTGGACATCGGAAAACATTTAGGGCATACCACTGATTTATCGGAACAGTGATTGTGGATATCGGAAAACATTTGGGACATACCACCGCTTTATCGAAACAGTGATTGTGGACATCGGAAAATAAAGAAAGTAATGGGGATGGTACGACTAAACAAGATCGAGTGATCAAGCAGGAAGCTATGAAATTTATTGCTAAATTATGACAATATTTTTAGCAATTACGATAATGCTTTGAGCATGGAGTGATAGTATGATAATGATGATTAAAACAAAGACAATGCCAACATTTCTTGAACTTTTTAGTCATGGTTCTTTGATCTGGAACTGAGCGGACCATATCATTTTCCTGTTTGGACCCTGTCAATTTGGAATAATAACGTAATAGTTTTCCATTGCTTTTCATATTGCAGTTTAGGTTGGAACTGTAAGCAATGTACTTTTAATTCAATATGATGAAACAAAATATGAAAAGTTTTATTATTATTTTTCTTTCTTTCAGGGCTTATTCTTTTCACGTAACAGCCGATATGCAGATACAGCCGGTACCCTTTCCCCCTGATGCGTTGATAGGGCCAGGCATCCCAAGGCATGCGCGTCAGATCAACACCCTCTCCCACGGCGAGGTGGTGTGCGCCGTGACCATCTCGAACCCCACCAAGTACGTGTACACGGGCGGCAAGGGCTGTGTCAAAGTGTGGGACATCTCCCAACCTGGATGCAAGAGTCCCGTGTCTCAGTTGGATTGTTTGGTGAGTCGGTAGTGTCATTGTTCCCCAGGGCACTTATTAAACCTTTATTTTATTAATTTTCAATTTGCATGTATTTTTAAATAATTTAGAAATACACATGTTTCTCGCTTTATTACTTTGTTTAACAAGTTTTTGCCTTAACATTACCAACTGATGGAAATTTCTATGAATGATTTATATGTTCTAATTCAAGCAGACAATGAAGAGCGGTGAAATTCGTTGAACCAATATATAACTGTTGTCATTGATGGCGAAGGGTCCCCATAAACAGCATCCAATTTCGCTTTTATCTCCTCACACGTTTTCCCATCCAAAAGCAAAAATCGAATCACTGAACGATACTGCACTTTCTCCATTTTATCGAAAACCACGTTGCACTCCTTACTGCAATGGCTGTCAAATACAAACTAACCTATGAATCAGTGTTAAATTTGTTTTTGGCGTCGTTGAACAGATGGCAGCACATGATGGTAACAGCAACTTGCAATAGCAACGCCATCTGTCGTCAAACACGGGTACTTATTGAACCGCCCTCGTATTTATTTTCTAATATTTTTTTATCTGGCAATAGAGAATTTAACAGTACCGATATCCTTCGAAACTTATATAACTATCTAATAATAACTAATATATAGACTTATTTGAAATAAATAATGAACACCATATCGAACTTTCAACGATATGTAATTATAGAAACCTCAAAAGGCAAGAGTCAATCGCATTATTTTTAGTAAAAGTTCTGCATTCTAATTTGAACTGTTTCATATTATTAAATGCACTTAATTTTAATGTTCAGAAACATTGTGTATACAGTAGTCCTCCTTTATCCGCAAGGGTTGTTTCAAAACCCCCAGTGGGTACCTTAAACTTGATAGTACTGAACCCTATATACCGCTAAGGTCCAAAAGCTACCGGCCTGAATAAATTAAAATGTGTCTGGACATATACCATGCCAGTCATATCCATTGCATGGTCAGGTGATGAGGTAATGCGGAATGACACAGGCATTTTTTCTGCCCAGTATTTGGGGGTATAAGGATACCTATAACTTCGGTCATAGATATTATTAAAAAAAAAGGAAGAAAAAAATTGCCAGTGTGCTCCGATCGTCCCACTTCAGGTGTGTCATCGGATTCAGTAGAGCGGTGTGCAATGGCTTCCTCATTTAAAAAGGAAGAAAATGGGAAAAATATGAAAGAAAACTCCATGGCGCAGTTTAACTTTCCAACTAAATTAACGTTGGAATAGCAATGGAATTCTGTACTATGAGGCCCAGCAATGATAACGATGGTCAGGTGATGATAATACAGTTAAAATTTTATACTTATAGCTTCAGTAGTTTGTCGACTAGACCCAATAGAAGACTTGTGGTTTCGTTATATTCTGAAATGATAAAATGTTAATATCACAGGGTTATCAAATTATAAAAAGAAAAAAAAAACCAAGTAGAAATTAAATGATGTCAGTCTAAATGTGGTTTAATTTCTGTCGGGATTTTCGTTTCTTTTGAAAGAAACTTGATATACAATTTTCAACATTTCAGAATATAATAAAATAATACGTCTTCTATCGACTTTAGTTGACATACTATTGATGTTAAAGGTATTACATATTAACTGTAATACCCTAACCATATAGTGGATGTGACCGATGTGGTATATGCTGATACATACACATTCTAACTTGGTCAGGCCAGAAACTTTTACTTAATGGTATACTATATTTTTTCATAAATAACCATATGTATGATAATGTTTAATTTATAAGTCAGGCACAATAAGTGATTAATAGAACAATAACAATATGTTGTAATATAAGTTAGGTGAATGTGGCCTCTTTCTCTTTCTATCTTAAAATATCTTATTGTATTGTACTCACTTTTTTCTAGTGACGATATGATAGATGAAGTGAGGTAAATAACACAGGCATTGTGAGGTAGCGTTTGGCTGTAGACCTTATGACATTACCTTAAAAATTCCCATTTAATAATTTTTCAAAAATCATCATTTGACCGTGCAGAACTGAAACCACACGAAGCGAAGGGGTTTTTAGTACACATTAATTTATTAAAATAATTATAATTAATTGTTTCATCGCCAAGATATGTGAAAATAATATTTATGTATTATATTTTTACAGATTGAGAACAAATGGTTGAATAAAAGAGAAAATACTGTGCCAAGTATATGGCTTTGAAAGAAATAAAATTTTATTTCAGTTGACAGGTTAATAACCTGCAACTATCATGTGACAGAGAATATGTGTTACCACCTTGTGCCGCCAGTAAAGATGATGAATGATTCTTTCATTTGTTGCCTGAGCTGATCATGTGCTCTGGTTCTCAAACTTCCTTTTATAATTGTCTATTTGACTTTTAATTAATCATTATCTTCTTTTCCAGCAACGGGATAACTATATCAGGTCAGTTAAGCTGTTACCTGACGGGAGGACTCTGATTGTTGGAGGAGAGGCATCTAACCTGTCCATCTGGGACTTGGCTAGCCCCACTCCTCGCATCAAGGCAGAACTCACTAGCAGTGCACCAGCTTGCTACGCACTGGCCATTAGTCCCGACTCTAAAGTAAGTTCATCATTGACTATTGTTTTTTTTTGGTAACTTTTATTGGTAAGACACTTGTATTTCCAATTTAAATAAATAAATAATAGGTTTATTGATACTAACATGGTATGTAAATATATTCTGAAACTACGATAGAGCTTTTGCAGTTGCTGGTCCTGTGTCAGAGATATGGGTGGCAATGAGGTCTTATCAAAATTTATGTGTTTGTTTGAATCCTGAATTGGAGCGTCATTGAGGAGAGTTTGCTCTCTAAACGATGCTATATAAATTGTCAGATGACACTATATAAATAGGAGGGTGAGCCCAGCCGTGAGAACACCAGATGTTTTTCAGCCTACATTCTATTTGATTCTCTATTAATCACTGATAATATAAACAGTGCCAATATACTTCTTTACATTATAAAGAAAGCTTTTTTATGTTTTTATTTAGTGTATAAGACCTATGTTAGACCGTTGCTAGAATTTGGTCACCAAATGTGGAACTCTTATTCTATTAAAGATATTTCAAATATGAGCAACAAAAATTCCAAGATTTGATTTACGAAGGTAGACAGAATTTTCTTTCAACCAATTCAACCAAATTCAACCAAACCAAATCCAAAGAAATTGTTTTGTAATCTGAGTTGTGGAATTTCTAAACAAACTACTCAATCATATAGTGAGTGCTGTGACATTAAACCAGCTTAAAAATTATCTAGATAAACACAGAAATGTTGTTTTAATGGTGATTTCATTCTATTGCTTATTTTTTCAATTATTATTTTTGCTTTTTCTTCATGACGACACCCACCTATTCTACAAATACTGTAGAATAGGTGGATGGTTGCCACTCAATCCTCGAAGATTCCGGCGTGACTTCAATTAGTCTCGGTGAAGAGATTTCTTGTTGGCCGGTAGAGTTTTGTAGAAATAAAAACACAGTATTATGATTCAGACGAGAATATATTTGATTCATTTTGTGTCACTTATGTTTAGCCTATCGCACATCACAAGCACCTCGATTGGACTGCTTATGAAGTTATTCTCGCTAGTTCAATGCTTGTCATGCCTTTATCGCGCGCAGGGGCTGTCTGATCATATGTAGCGGTAATGTAAGGACCACACAAAGGGAACTTTTTTTTATTACAATACAACAATATTACAAGAAATGTATTTGAAACAATGTTGACAGGTTATACAATAAATAAATTTACTAATCTACGTGACGCATACATCCCATACACTGATACTGTGTCACTGTGGTTATTGGTCAACATTTTAAAGTAACACATTTTTTTATTTCCTATTCACTCGAATAAATGTTTTGTCTGTTTTTTTTAAACATTTGTTTAAGTTTGTGTTTGTAAAGTTACATAGCTCTGAAATTATTGTTTTTTTTTATTTTTCAGGTCTGCTTCAGTTGTTGTTCAGACGGTAATATAGCAGTTTGGGATTTGCATAACCAGACTTTGGTTAGGCAATTCCAGGGACATACAGACGGGGCCAGCTGTATAGATATCTCTGCAGATGGCACCAAGCTGTGGACCGGGGGTCTTGATAATACTGTTCGGTATGTTGTTGTTCTTATATATAATACTTACCAAGTTGTATACTAACTAACCAATTGCAGCAAGTTGAGGTATTGTGCTATTTGGGTAGTATATTCTCAGATAATGGAAGAGTTAAAAGGGATATTGAACGGTGTAGCATTAGGAAACAAAGTCAATGGGACACTAAAACATATATACTCTAACCAGGCAGCATCAAAATCTGCTAAGATGATAGTCCACAATAGTATTTTGGTGCTAACTTTGATGTATGGGAGTGAAACGGGGATGTGGAAAAAGACTGAGAGGAGCTAAGTAAATGCTGTAGAGGTGTGTGCATTGCGAATAATACACGTTGTGACAACATATGACAGAATACAGAATGAAGTGATAAGGGATGAAAGTGAACTTAAGGCTGATGCGTTAAGTAAGATGAAGAAGAGTACACTGAGATGTTTTGAGCATGTAGAACAAATGAATAAAGGAATACTAATAAAATAATTACAGTTAGATCGAGTGAATGATATTCTGAAAAAATGAAAAGTAGAAAGTCAGACAAATCGTAGAGGTTGTGTGAGAAGGTTGTGTGTGGAAGAGGCTAAGGATGTGTATCGAGTTAGGAAAGTATGGTGCTCTGTCCTCTCTGCCTACTCTGACAGGGATATGGTGTGATGGTATGTACAGTACCCGGCGGTAAGTAATACACGTCGGGCTTAAGAAAGAGACTGGCGGCCATAATCGGCTAACTTCGACTTTGTAGAGTGTCGTCTCTGTCATCCATACACGTGTTCCATCGCGATTTGTCAGAGACGAGACGACGCTCTACAAAGCCAAAACTAGCCGATTATGGCCGACAGTCTCTTTCTTAAGGTCGATGTGTATTATTTATCGCCGATAACTGTATGTACTGACCAATTGAAGAGTCTGGGCGAATAAGACTATGCATCTATCATATTGATGAACTCCTGAGTCCAGTCGGTAAGATGGTGTCTCTTCCATCCAGGGGTTTTGAGTTTGATTTCCAATGAATCAAAAATGTAAACATGCAAGGAAAGGAAAGTAGTGGCTGTAGCTATTAGGTTAGCTTCTTCCTCGCGTCTGCATATGTTTAAAAAAAAATATTGGGTTGAAAACTGTAGAAAATTTACCAATGAAGGACGAACTACTATGAAACCTTTTTATATCTTCTGATATTTGATAATAACACATTCAGCTTTAGGTGAAGTGTAGTTGAATACTGTATTTTTGCTGTTACATTTATCAAATCGGTAATGTGATGGCAATAGGTTATAACTCACTCGGACACAATTTTACAGGAGAACAAAAACAAAGTTTCCAAATCAAATATTTCAGCTATTATGTAATCAAATTTTGAGTATTACATATCAAACTAAATGAAATTACCATATTTATAACATAGATATGATGTTTCCCTAAATTATTCAAAGATCCACATGATATTTGAGATTATATTTGAGATCTTTTGCCATATCAATAATAATGAACTTTTCAGATGGCATATTGTTATATCTTTTTTATCGTAGTATCCCTACTAGTAAGATATATATCCTTTTGCCACATCAAAGATTACACTATGTTGAGAGTTTTGTGAAACAAACTTCAAAATGCAAAAAATGAGAAATACAACCTTTTGCCATCACACTACCGAAATATAGTTAAGCTTTCTTCAAAATACTTTTGACACATAGGATTTTTGACAGTTGAGTTAATTTCAATGTATTATTGTAGGTCATGGGACCTTAGAGAAGGCAGACAATTACAACAACATGACTTCAGTTCCCAGATATTCTCCCTTGGATATTGTCCAACAGGTAAGAAGTGTCAAATATTTTTTTCTTTTTCGTTATATTTTAACAATGTTTGTGAAAGTGAGTGTTGATGAATTTCATAAAGTTTGGACACACTTCAAATACCAAAATCCAACTCACAAAACAGATATTTTAGCTTATTTGAATAAATATTAATAAATCATTTTTAAGATATACAAACACTTAAGTTTCAATGGAACATTTCTCAAACAGTTTGAAATTAACAATCCTCGTGAATATATCTAATCCGTCGGCCTGTCGAAATGTGACTAAATAATAGTAGCGATGGCGCATTTAAGGTCCGATATCATGGGAGAGGTAAAATGACTCGCAGTGCAGTAAATATACTTATAAAGCGGATTAAGGCTTGGAGTTCAAATGACCAGATTTTTTTTTAGTCAAAGCAGTTTTTAAAAATTTGTTAGTCGACAACATCAGTCAAGGCAATGAAAGTGATGGTCACAGCTCTACGAAAGCAATATGTAACATATATATTACTTCCTCATTGTATTTATTATTGAATATTTTAAATTTTTTCCAGGGGAATGGCTGGCTGTCGGCATGGAGAATTCCAATGTTGAAGTATTACATGCGGCCAAACCAGACAAGTACCAACTACATCTGCATGAGAGTTGTGTATTGAGTTTGAGATTCGCTTCTTGTGGAAAGTGGTTTGTCTCTACAGGCAAGGACAATCTCCTCAATGCCTGGAGAACACCATATGGAGCTAGCATTTTCCAAGTAAATAAATATTTTTTAATACTTAGATTTTTTTATTTTCATATTGTGTATTTATTTATTTGATTCTGTCATGTTTTTATAGACTTTATTTTGTAGTCACTAATTTCATACATTTGTGTGAAATACTAAAACAGCTGAAAAATTCACATCCTTACAGATACTTCAATTCCAAGTTATAAGACACAATTCTAATCACCTTATAATCTCAACAATCACATCAAAATCATATCCATCAACTCCTCATAACATTCTCTACTTTTGCATCAGTCATTCATTCACATGCCTTAATAAAACAGCATTAAAAAAATTAACATTTTTTTCTTTTTGAGACAAATATCACGTCTTCTTTTATTGTCCTTACCGTTAAAGTACTGTTATATTTGCACCCTTCATGGTTTCCTTCATTAAGTGAGTTCAAACTTATTATATCTCTCATCAATGACGTGGCGTGTCTTTTCCCATTCTATTTTTCTTTCCATATCCCTTCCCTCTCCAAGTCACTGGTGATAGAAAATAATGTTTTTGGATATTTTCTCTTCATTTCTCTATTCTACATTTTGAATTTCTTATTTTATCTTATACACTATTTATTTTATTTGTAATTTTTTTCTTTTTTGTATTTAACTTAAAAACCAGCTAATTTTTTTCTCATATTATAGATATTTGTAATGTACCAGGTGTGTACCTATGAAACCGGAATTTGCTCATAGATGGCTCTAGTTGTCAATGTAGTGACTGTCAAACCTTGTCATTGGTGCCTTTTTTTGTGTTTACATTTTTCAAAGATTTTTAACTCACAACAATGCAAGTTTAATACAACTACGAGGCGTATCCAGAAAGTAAGTGTACTGAGGCTCTCACGACCGGATGGATTTTATTTTCGACATGTTGGCTACACTTCCGTGTAGCCTGACCCTTCCCCTCCGCAACGAGACCGGTTCGAGGTCAGTACGTTGAGAAGTGTCGACGCGATAACACGTTTCGTGAAAAATGTCAATCCAATCTCCCGCCAAGTGCGAAATACGCGGCGTCATCCGTTATCTCGTTTGGAAGGGAAAACCTCCGGTTGAGGTTTATAATGAGGTGAAAACTGCATATGGTGATAAAGCTATGAATCGTACGAGTGTGTACAAGTGGTGTCGCGAGTTTAAAAACGGTCACGTCACACCTCTTCACCCTCCGCCAAAAAGTTCAAAACCACAATTTCTGCCAAGAAAATCATGGCATCCGTGTTTTGGGACTGTCAAGGCATAATTTTAATTGAATATATGCCTCAAGGGGAGACCATCAACTCTGCAAGATACTGTGAGACCCTGAAAAAATTGCGGAGGGCGATTCAGAACAAGAGGAGAGGCATGCTGACAAAGGGAGTCTGCCTGCTGCACGACAATGCCAGACCACACACGGCCAACGCCACGAAGGAACTGCTCGCCTCGTTTAAATGGGATGTCCTGAACCATCCCGCGCATTCCCCTGACCTAGCACCTTCAGATTACTATCTCTTTACCTCCCTGAAGCTGAACATGGGTGGAAAAAGGTTTTCAACCAACGAGGTGGTAAAGGAGGAGGTGGAGAAGTGGACGGAGGGGTTGGCGGGAAACTACTTCGAGGAAGGCATCAAAAAGTTGATACCTCGCTTCACCACCTGCATTGAGAGGAATGGCGACTATGTCGAAAAATAGCTTACATATGTACTACGGTAACCACGTAATTTTTTTGTTTAAATAAAAAAAATTGTAATCTACAAAAATTCAGTACACTTACTTTCTGGATATGCCTCGTACATATGTTTTCATAGCGTTGAACATGTCTGTTTTTGTGCCTGAAAACTACGATTTGCGGACAGCATTGATTTTCTGTTACCATTTAAAGAAAACTGCTGCAGAATCGCATCGAATGCTTGTCGAAGCTTACGGTGAGCATGCTCTTGATAAATCACAGTGCTTTGAGTGGTTTAAAAATTCAAAAGTGGTGATTTTGACATGACAAACGAAGAACGTGGAAGACCACCGAGAAAGTTTGAAGACGCCGAATTGCAAGCATTGTTGGATGAGAATGACGCTCAAACGCAACAACAACTCGCGGATCAATTAAATGTGACACGAGAAGCCGTCTCCATACGTTTGAAAGCCATGGGAAAGATTCAGAAGGTGGGAAAATGGGTTCCACATGAACTGAATGAAAACCGAAAGTGACAGCAGGAAAACTGAAAAACCACTTGCGAAATGCTGCTCGCCAGGTACAAAAGAAAATCATTTCTCCATTGAATTGTGACTGGCAATGAAAAATGGATATATTTCGAGAATCCTAAGCGTAAAAGATCATAGGTAACTCCAAGCAAATCAGCGACATCGACTGGAAAGCCAAATCGCTATGGACAGAAGACAATGCTCTAAGTTTGGTGGGATCAGAAGGGTGTTATCTATTATGAGCTGCTAAAACCTGGTAAACCGTTAATACTGAACGCTACCGACAACAAATGATGTATTTGAACCAAGCATTGCGTGGAAAACGACCAGAATTTCAAAAGAGGCAACACAAAGTAATTTTGCTTCATGATAATGCACCATCGGACACAGCAAAACCGGTCAAGGAAACGATTGAGGCGTTTAGTTGGCAAATACTTTCGCATGCGGCTTACTCATCAGACTTGGCTCCATCCGGTTACTGCTTATTTGCATCGATGGGACACGCACTTGCTGAGCAGCGCTTCACTTCTTACGAAAATGGCTGGATGATTGGTTTGTCTCAAAAGAGCAAGAGGTTTTTTGGCGTGGCATCCACAAATTGCCAGAGAGATGGGAAACATGTGTAGCTAGCGATGGGCAATACTTTGAATAAAATATTTTTTACCATTTTCATACAATAAATGTGTATTTTCTATAAAAAAAATCCGGTTTCATAGGTACAGACCTGGTAAATAATATAAAATATATGTTGTAAAATATTAAACATTTTAACACTCTCTTTTATTTCTTTCACAGTCCAAGGAATCATCATCAGTCCTCAGCTGTGATATATCAGCTGACGATAAATATATCGTGACAGGTTCAGGCGACAAGAAAGCGACAGTTTACGAAGTGATCTACTAAACTTAGTTATCCATTAAACATAGTGATTCAGTTGGATCAAATGTGATAAAAACATTTACTTAACCAGTGATAAAGCTTCTATTTTTTACCATAAAAACAAAATAAATGAAGTGTTGATAATATTTTTCCAGATTTTTTTCTCTTAAAAGACTAAAAAAAAAACTCTTTAAATATTAATAACAGCTAGTTCAAAGAGTAATTTTGAAATATAAGCTAATTAATAAAAAAACTAGTGGAAACTAAAATAGATTTTTAATGAATTTTATGTAGTTGTGTTAAATGTTTAAACGAAATGAACTTAATAAAATAAAGGAACGGAGTGTTAAATATTATTGAAATATGAATGGTTTTGTTAAGTTTTTGGATAATATTGTTAAATGGAATTAAGTGATGTAATTTTTTTAAAACTTCTAAGACAATTTACCTATGTGTCGCTTCGTAATTAAATATTATAGTTTTGTGTTCTGAGAAAACTGCAAAGTGTTAATAAAGAATAGATTATTCAAAGATTCTCAGTGTCTTATTGTATATTTTTACTAATTTAGGAGAGATTATAGAAATATTTTATCTCGAAATTATTCTTTTACTTGTAAATCGTGTAAAATATTTTCTTGTGTATATCTTATTAAATACTTAAATTTGTCACAAAAAAGATCTACTTTTTACTAGTTTTATAATTATTTTTTTTTATATACATATTCAAATGATTTTTTTTTTAAATAAACGTGCATAATAATTTTTTTTAGAATTTGACAATTTTGACATGAGATTTAAAATTATCATTTAATTCAACTGTCAACAATAAATTGAATATTTTTAATGATGATTTTTCCATTTATTTTTGGCATTTTAAAATATTTCTCAGGATATATAACAAAGTGCCATTATGTATTTCATTTTAAGAGATTTATTTCCTTTTGTCTTATTTTCGATGAAAATTTGTTAAAGGAAACAAATATATGGTCCGTATCATTAATTATCGGAAACAAATTCAGGAATTCAGAATGCAACTAGTACGAGTGATATTGAGAGTTTACAAGCTGTTTGACATTTTTCAATAATCAAATCAATTATGAAAAATAAGCTGTTCTCTAAGTACAAAACATAATATATCAAAATTATTGGGCCCCATTGATGACCTGTTTTGAAAAACATTTATAGATAAGGCAAAAAAATTCTTTAGAGATAGTATGTGGCAAATTAAATTGTGAAAAATCGAATGCCAACAACTATCACGACCTAATTTGGCACATAATCTTGTCCAGAGACAATTTATTATTATCTTGTCTATGTGCTTTTTGACTATTCCGTTTGAATCATCAATAGGGCTTTTAAGTTTGATGCAGTTGTTCCAGTTGAATTCTAAGTCCTTTAAACATGAACTTTGGAAATATAATTTTCCTTAGCATTCCATCAAAGTGCATTTATAATATAACAATATAATGTTATTATAGCAAAATAAAAAAAATAACATGTTTGATATTTTTTCTATGAACATTGTATAAAAGGCAATATAAAAAGAATATGTTTAGTATTAATAAAGGATGTTTAGCTTTCAATACTCACATTTCAGACGAATTGTAAATTTTTGTACATTGCTTCTGTAGAAAAACTAATTTTAAAACCATGACAGCTGTAATTTATGCATATGCACTTACGAGTAAAATATTTTCAATTTTTTTTAATTAATGGCCTAAGTACATTAATTTTGTAGAAAAAATGTTTGTATAAAATCATTGTTAAACAATGTTTTTTTTCAATTGTGTATTTTAATTGATAATGGTGCGTCCCCACTGTTTTAATCAGCGCAATATTGGTAAATCCAACAGTAATTTTTGTACATGAGTAGATTTTATAGATATACTAAATTGACTTTTGCCATTGGGTGAATATAAAGGGAAAGTAATCTGGGTTTAATTCTCAGTAGACTCATTTCACTATAGCTTGCTTCTACATGCAAATTCCACGGTCCATCGATTGACACTGGTGTTTACTCCGTCATATGTAGGAGTACTTGGCCATTATTCAAGAAAAATAAGTTCAATGGTTCCAACTACGGACGCGGCAACCAAGTGCGCCGATGTCTCTCATGTGAATAGAACTAACGAGATCCTATGTACACTCAAGATCACTGCATTGGCGTACAATCCTTCATATTCAGGAGTTCACTGTCATTATTCAAAAAGAAGAAGTTCCATGGTCACTTAAAGGTGTGCCAGTAGTAAAAATAGGGTTGCCATATTTTGAAGCAATGGACTAGAACTCAAAATCTAGGACAATGTAGTACATTCTTACCTCTAAAACTTAAGAGTAAACTATTAGTCATGAATTTTTCTTTTGTTTGATGAATTACTTACATACATAAAAGATACCCACTTTTATGTATTACTTTCTTATTTTCATAATAATAGCTGGAAATTTTCCTAAACCAATAAAATAAAATAAATAAGAATATAAAATAAATGAAATTGAAATAAACAAATAAGGCCAGAGAAAGCTGCGAACCAATAAGGCCAGAGAAAGTGGTAACACTGAAAAAGTGAAAAAATCATTTATATTTCTAAAATCTTCCCCGGACATTCCTCAATGACCAAAAAAACATGTAAAATCGTGGTGTCCGGATACTGGGGAAATAAACTAGGCATATGGCAACCCTAGTTAAAAGAAAATGCTTTTATATGAGTATTTAGCCAAGATAGAGACCGACATCCGAGGAAACCCTTCGAATCTTTGGAATCATGTAAAAAATAGAAAAACGAATAAAACTAGCTTCAAATCTATGAAACTGGGAGACAGTATAACCGAAGACTCCCAAAAGATTGCAGAAAACTTTGCACAATATTTTCAATCAGTTTACGTAGATTCAGCGGCCAAATATGACACAAAAAATATTTTAAACAGTTCGTCAGACAGCAGAAGCATATCGCTCCATTCCATTTCTAAGGAAGACGTGCTGAAAAGCATAAACTCCTTGCAAACCGACAAAGCAATCGGACCAGATGGGTTATCAGCCGACATTTTCAAAGTCTGTGCGAAATACGTGTGTGATCCCATCTGCTACATATTTAACTTGAGCATAAATACCAATACATTTCCCGTAAGCTGGAAGACAACCAGGGTCTGCCCTATCTTCAAATCGGGAGACCCGTTAGACTCTCATAATTACAGACCTGTAGCTGTTCTCTCTTTGCTTCCAAAAATTTTCGAAACTGTACTGTGCAACCAATTGACCCACCAAGTGTCAACAAGACTTATTGGAAACCAGCATGGCTTTTTGCCAAAACGATCGACTGTTACTAATCTTCTCTCTCTCACACAACAGATTGCGTCAAACTTAGATGAACTTTCACAAACGGACGTAATATATACAGACTTTCAGAAAGCTTTCGACAAAGTTGATCACGATATATTACTTAAGAAAATGCACAAACTTGGCTTCAGCGATAATCTAATTGGATTATTTGCATCATACCTAAAAGAAAGATCTCAATACGTAACAATCCGTAACAAGTCTTCTGTGGAATTTATCGCAAGATCTGGTATACCACAAGGATCCAATTTAGGTCCCCTACTATTCCTCATATTAATAGACGACATTCAAAATTCCATAAGTCACTCGACATGTTTATTGTTCGCTGACGACTTGAAAATATTCAAAAAGATCAATTCACCTCAGGACTGTGCACAGTTACAAAAGGACCTAGACTCCCTAGTCTCCTGGAGTGAGCAAAATCATCTTCTGTTCAACATTAATAAATGTGTCTGTGTATCTTATAGTCGATCGTTTTCACCAATCCACCATCAGTATACTATACAGGGAGTGGCACTAAACAGAGTTTCGGAATTCAAGGATTTGGGCGTAACCTTCGATGTCGGACTCACGTTCGTTAACCATGTCTCACGTTTGATATCGGACTGTTACAAACTACTCGGTTTTGTAATGAGAATATCAAGAGAATTTAACAGCACCGATATCCTCCGAAACTTATATAATTATCTAATTAGAACCAAATTAGAATATGCATCTACGGTTTGGGCTCCTCACCAGCTCAAATACAAAAACAATATAGAACAAATACAAAAAAAATTCCTCAGATATCTATGGTACAGAACAAAGGGCGATTACCCAAAATATGCTCACCATGCCGAACTTCTCACGGTGTGTAACTATAGAAGCCTTGAAACAAGAAGGCAAGAATCCATTGCGATATTCCTAATAAAGGTTCTCCAAGGTTCCTTTAACTGTCCCGCGATTCTAGAAGCACTAAGTTTATATGTACCCAATAAATATATCCGTGCAAGGAATCACCCTCTGTTCTACATACCAACTTACAGGACGAATATCATGGCTAAACACTCAGTCACCCGTGGTATAGAGATATTGAACCAACTGAATGACACGGTTGATATATTCTCGGTACCGTCTAGCAGTATGAGAAGAATCCTGGCTGATATTATTCCTAACGAATAAGCTAACGCTAGAAGCAAACCCTCTTTGTGTAACAGGAGAAATCCGTGCAAAGTGGATAAAAAAAAAAAAAAAAAAAAAAAAAAAAAAAAAAATATTTTCTTGTTATTTGATTGAGCTTTTTTATCATCCAAAATTGTGTTGACGAAATATCAAGGAAGCACCTTTCAAGTGATTATAGTTCTTAATAACTACAAAAGTAGAATTTATTTAAAAAATTAGTACAGTTACAGCTATTTTTCAAACTAAATTAGCATGCTATTCAATGAACTGTATAAAGCAATAACGACATGCTACTCTTAGGATAAAGTGTGCTTTTTGTACTGTGTAATGTAACAACAGTATCTTTCAAAAGATACTGATTTGACTCATAGAGAAGACAAGTTAATCAGTACGCTATTAAGACGTAAGTGGCTTATTAACATTCACTATTTTGATGCTGTTTTAGTAAGAACATTGATTTAGGGTTGTTACTATAAGTTTGTCGACGAACATTTACCAAAAACTTGACTATTTTTCTGATAATCTCAGTGGTGACGTACCTTTATAACACTTTGCAATCAGTACCTTATTTGTGTACAAATATTAATACAATATTGTTCGGTTTGTTTTAATAATGACTATCATATTATGAACGTGTTTGCAAAAATCAAACATTTCAAATCGAATTTAGATTAAAAGTGCACGGATATAGTTTTTGTAAAATACCTTATTGATTATTATTATTATTGTTGAACATATTATTTTAATGATAATGTTGTGATTTCTTTAATATCACGTGTAATATATAGTTTTGAAGTAAAACAAAACCGACTGATTGACATACTTGTGTCGTCTAGGTTAAAGCAAGTAGAAACCCTAGGTGTCTCTATAATTGTAATGTGTTTAATGCATACTCCTATGCTTATGAAAAATGTTTGAACTATTGAAAATAAACACTAAAAATATATATATATATATTGTCCTTTTATTTTCCTAATTCCTACTTCTTTGTGATATTCAATAAATAATAATAAATCATACATACCATAACATACCATGTCAAATTGGAATGGATGCGTATTGCTGTACACAGATGACATGGTAGTGTTGGCAGAGAGTGAAGATGAATTGCAGAGTTTGATAAGTAAATTGTATCAGAGAAAGATCTGAGAATAAATGTTGCGAAATTCAAAGTAATGGTGACAAAAAAGTGTGAAAGGAAAAGTAAAAGCAATATATGGGTGAAAAATTAAAGATTATATTTTCACAGATAAAAGAAGAGTTGAGAGGGATATTGAATGAAGTATAGCGATAGGAGATAAAGTCAGTGGGGCGCTAAAACATATACTTGAACTGGACAGTATCAAAATCTGCTAAGATGATAGTACACAATAGTATTTTGGTGCCAACTTTAATGTATGGGAGTGAAATGTGGATTTGGAAAAAAAACAGAGGAGCCGAATAAATGCTGTAGAAATACGTGCATTAAGAGGAATACATGAAGTGATAATGTATGACAGAATACGGAATAAAGTGATAAGGGATGTGTTAAGTAAGGTGAATAATTGTATTAGGTGTACAAATAAATTTCCGCCGTTTTTTATCAAAAATTGGGCATTTATTGTGAAAGAACGGAACCTCATGTTTTATTCGAAGTATTGCCCATCGCTTGCCACTACTTTTTCCTATCTTTCTGGTAGCATACGGATACCGCGTCGGAAGAATGCTTCATCTTTTGAGACCCAATTTTTGGTATCTTCATATGATATGAAGTGCTGCTCAGACAGGCCATGCGTTATCAATCGAAACAAGTGGAAATCAGAAGGAGCAATGTCTGGTGAATACGGCGGGTGGGGTAAAACTTCCCAATTGAGTGTTTCCAAATAGGTTTTGACCGGCGCCGCAACATGTGGACGAGCATTATCATGCAGGAGAATAATTTTGTCGTGTCTGGAGTAGTAGTGGGCACGCTTTTCCTTGAGTGCTCGACCCAATCCCATCAATTGTGTTCGGTAGACAGCCCCAGTAATGGTTTCGTTCGGTTTGAGCAACTCATAATACACGACACCAAGCTGATCCCACCAAATACAGAACAAGAGTTTTTTTCCATGAATATTTGGCTTAGCCGTAGATGTTGAAGCATGGCCAGGGAGTCCCCATGATTTCTTCCTTTTTGGATTATCATAGTGGATCCATTTTTCATCACCAGTGACTATACGGTGCAGAAAACCCTTTCGTTTATGCCTGGCAAGCAGCATTTCACATGTGGAAAATCGGCGTTCAACGTTTCTCGGTGTCAGTTCATATGGAACCCAATTTCCTTGTTTTTGAATCATTCCCAATGATTTCAACCGATGTGAAATTGCTTGTTGAGTCACTCCTAATGTAAGTGCAAGTTTTTCTTGCGTTTGGCACGAATCTTGATCCAATAATACTTCCAATTCCGCGTCTTCGTACACTTTCGGCCTTCCGCTACGTTCTTTGTCTTCGATGTCAAATTCACCGTTCTTAAACTTTTGAAACCACTCACGACAACTTCTCTCACTTAAGGCAGCCTCACCATATGCTTCTACAAGCAATCGATGCGCCTCAGCTGCAGATTTCTTCAAATTGAAGAAGTAAATCAAAAGTTCCCGCAAATGACGCTTATTCAGCTCAAAACTTGACATTTTCGCACGCAAAAGAATATATTATACTGATAAAAATTCACTAATATTTCAAGGTTATGTTGTTGACAGATGTCCAACCTTACGACAATGACGTTTTACATCTGACAATTTTAACCATAACTTACTGGTGGTGCCAACTTTTGTCAAACGGCGGCGGCTTATTTGTACACCTGATAGTTTGGGCAATGAATGAATGAAGCAAGTCTAAGAAAACAAACATAGTGCAAATGTGAGTGGAAGGTGTGTAAGAGGAAGACCAAGGAAAGTATGGTTGAATCAAGTGAATGATATTCTGCAAGAAGGAAACATAAAAAGTCAGAGAAATTGTAGGTATAGCCATAGAAGAGACTAAGGATGTGTGTCGAGATAGGAAAGTCTGGTGCTCTGTCCTCTGCCTACCCTGACAGAATAATTGGCGTGATGGTATGTATGTTCATACCATAACGCCGTCTCTCTGTCGGGGTAGGAGAGGGTTAGAGGATTTACCTATCGTGAGATAAAATATTAAGGAAGAAAATTTACTCAAGCAGTGTAGAAGATACAAGAAGATTTGGACAATCTAGGAAAAAATGGCATCAAATTCTGAAAGGATTGATTGCAAGATGACAAGGTGTACAAACATGGCAGAAATGCAAGATTTATAAGGAAAAATTAAGTGGAAATATTTTCTTTCTTCCTTTAGGGAAATGGTGATGATATAAATTTTCAGGATAAGAGGGAAAACTAATTTATTTTTAACGGGCTGGCAACTTTTTTAATGAAGACTTATTTTTAATTCTAAAAAAAATTATTTCAGAAGCACCAACTCACCCTACACCACTTTAATATATCTTTTAAAATAATGGAAAATAAAAAGCAAAGTTTGAAATATTATAATATTTATTACATACTTGGATTTAATCCATTGCAGAAAGATGTTGATCATATCCACAGAGAAACCTCGACCTCACAAATTAACTTTCATTCGTAATTGCATAACATAAAGCAACACGGCTTTTTAACTCATCTGGATAAACCCTCAACTTGTGTTATGCCAACACAATACTTTACTTTCCACTGTGAATATTATTCGGTATGCGAGGATGTTTATTATACTACTCTGGAATATGAATTTATATCAAGTAAGACTTGCGAGGAGGAGAAATCTCCAAAAATATTAGGTCCTTACATATGAAATTGGCGTTTTGCCGTACTGGCAACTTTGATCTCAAATATCTTCTCTTTGGTTAGGAATTCCAAATTCAAATTTATACAGCTATTTACTCAAGTATTTGTGTTTCGAAAATTATAATTCATTTGTTTTTTCCTCAATTGTTTTTTTTCTTTGCGTCACTCAGTTTACAAAATGGAAAACTTGAAATATCGCGTTATTTACGAGTACGAGTTCCACCGTGGCACCAGTGCTGCAGAAACGGCTCGAAGGATTAATGATGTGTATGGCGACGGTGCCGCAAAAGAAAACACAGTGCGTTTTTGGTTCCAACGTTTTCGTTCTGGAAATTTCGACCTGCAGAATAAGCCCCGTGGACGGCCGGAGACCAAAGTTGATAATGAAGAATTGAAGGCTATTGTGGAAGCGGATCCATCGCAAACCACGTCCGAGTTAGCTGCAGGCTGCGGTGTTAGTGATAAAACTGTTTTAATCCACTTGAAGCAAATTGGGAAGGTGAAAAAGCTTGAAAGGTGGGTACCTCACGAATTGAGTGAAGCAAATCAACAAACGCGCGTTGACTGCTGCGTTGCATTACTCAACCGGCACAATAATGAAGGGATTTTGAATCGAATCATTACCTGTGATGAAAAGTGGATCCTGTATGATAATCGGAAGCGCTCATCGCAATGGCTGAACCCTGCCGAACCAGCCAAACCATGCCCCAAGCGAAAATTGACTCCAAAAAAGTTACTTGTGAGCGTTTGGTGGACTAGTGCTGGTGTCGTTCATTACAGCTTTCTTAAATCTGGCCAGACGATTACGGCAGATGTCTATTGTCAGCAACTGCAAACCATGATGGAAAAGCTAGCTGCTAAACAACCGAGGCTGGTTAATCGCTCTAGGCCACTGCTGCTTCATGATAACGCTAGACCACACACTGCACAACAGACGGCTACCAAATTAGAAGAGCTTCAATTGGAATGTCTAAGACATCCACCGTACTCTCCGGACCTTGCCCCAACAGATTACTATTTTTTTCGAAATTTGGATAGCTTCTTGCAAGGGAAAAAATTCAACTCCGATGGGGCAGTCCAAACCGACTTCAAAGATTTTATTGATTCCCGTCCGAATGGTTTTTTTAGTAAAGGGATCGATGAACTACCTATGAGATGGCAAAAGTGCATAGATAGCAATGGTACATACTTTGATTAAATAAATATATTATATTAAAAAAAAATCAACTTTATGTTCCTCCCAAACAAAACGCCAATTTCATATGTAAGGACCTAATATATTATATTACACTTTCACCATATATATGTATAGTACAACCTGGCAAGCTTATTGTCATGTGGTAATATTTTTCAACCAATCAGAAAGGTGTTAAAGATGCCTTAAGTGAATACCAGATTAAAATCTGTTTTCTAATAGAAATCGAACATGAAACCCCAGGCTGGAAAAAAGTGTCTTACCAACTTGGCCACGGAATAACAGCTGAAAAAAAAACTTCATCGACAATGGATAGCTCAGTGAGATACAGGCAAAAGCCTAGTTTACTGGGGATACGAGAAATGAAAGGCAACAAACCCAGATCCATTAAAATTGTATGTCCAAATCAAATTATCTGTTGTTTTTCTCAAATTGTGTATATTTCTTGTCATGTGTAATAATAAATAAATAAATAAATAAATGGCGCTATAAAAAATGGTTTGATTGTGAAATTGTTTGGAACATTAGATTTTAGCCACCTTATCACATAAATGGAAAAAACTCTGGCGACAAAGCAATTTATGATATGTTTAAATACTACAAATCTCAATTGATGCAAATGTCGAGTGCATTTGTGTGCTTGGGTTAAATTTATTGAGTGTTGTAGAATGGCTTTGGAATTGTATAAAAACAATCCATAAAGAATAAGGGTTGTCGAATATGATACAATTGGATGGAATCGAATATAAAGGTATTGCAACTGTATTTGTTAATTATTTTTCTTGTGTTTTATAGGAGAAAACTCTTATTAGATCTCTTAAGAATTTGTTAACAGGAACAATATCAAAACTATTATAAATAAAATAAAAAATACAAAAGTAGTTGTACCTGATGGTATCTCCATTTTATTCTTGAAGCATTGTCAACAACACTTGCATACATTGTGAACATAATATTTGCATCAGTGTTTTCTAGATTTAATTGAAAATGACTCCAGTTATACCTGTTCATAAATATGGATTTAAGAATGATGTTACTAATTACAGACTCTTGACCATATTCTCTTTTGTAGGTGTATTGTGAGTGGAGATTATATTTTGATATGCATATTGTTGATATTTTACAAGAACGTTTACTTAATTTTTTATATGTTATAAGAAAATTTCCAAAGATATGACAATATACAGACTCAATAAGAAAAAAAACTGTTATGTCAATAGTCATCTTCAAAAGTTTTCTAATTTTTAGTTTAAATTATTAATAAATTTAGTGATATCAAATAATTAATACCAATGAATTCTAAGAAAGGAACAATACTCCGGAAATGTTTATGTGGCCTGTTGCATAAACACCTTTTACTACATTAAGCCCCATTATGTTTTCATGCAATTATTCAATATTACATATATTATAAATTGATGCAATTGAACAAAATAAGTTAAATAAAATATCAGTATTTTTTAAATAATTATACTGACCATAAATTAAGGGATAAAAAGAAAAATTAATCTACAATAATTGTCATTGAAAATTTAAGGTTGATTTTTGTTTTCTAGCATCAATTTTAATTTCTAGTTTATTTTTTACAAACGAAGAAAAATAATATTTAAAATATGGAATGAAAAATAAATTTAGCTAGTCAAAGCAATGCTACATAGTTATTTTATTTTTAGTTAAATCATTTATAAATAATATCCGAGACTCCTCATAAATTGATTTCTTTAAGACCATTTTGTAAGCGGGGCGCTTAAATCTAAACGTACGTTTATAAATCATAAACAATCGTAAAGCACAGATGAAGTATAGACAAAAAAAAGTCAAATCTGGTGACAGTTGTTTAGGATAGTTTTTAAGATTGATTCGTCGTGTTTGTAGACAAATTTATTTAATTTATTGTAAATTACATACTTCAAAATGAATTCAACTCTCCAGTTAGCAATTCAGAGTACTGCAGGCGCTATTCCAGTGCGAAATGATAAAGGTGTGTTTTGGTCGTTAATTGTTTTTATTATTTTATATTTACTAATTTTACCATTTTAACATAAACATTCGTTGCTCCGAATTGAATGAAACTATTATTATTTTATATATTAATTTTTCGATTGTTTCAATTATTTTATTTCACTATTTTTCGCTTGTACACTTACAAAAAATGACTGTAGTTCACAAATGTTGGCAAATATGTATTTCTCATGATATTTTACGTAAAATTATATATTTTAGTATTCATATTTGAAATATACGAAGGTGTTACGAATGATGAATAATTTGTGTTCAATTATATTTGGAAGATAAGTTTTCTATAGGTTACACATATAATATAACCTAAAAATGTAGCTTTATGTTTTGGCAGGTATTTTTTGGTAACAATGACTTTGGTACTAAATATATAAAGAATCTTTGAATAATTATTTCTATTAATGAATACATGAGAAACTGTATATATTATATATCTAGATTAAGTTTAGTAAATAATATATGCCGGGAAAAATCATATACATTTTGGGTATTTCTAGTCAATCCTTAAAACTTTATTCTGATTTTTAGTTTTGTTCAACAAATCTTGTTTATTACATTTATACGTGCTTTTTAATGCATGAACTCCGTGGCCTAGTTAGTAAGACGCTTGTCTCCCAATCCGGAGGTTGCGGGTTCGATTCCTGTTGGAACCCAGATTTTTAAAATGAATTCCAGTCTGATTTTCACTTAAAGCCTCTTGAACATCTTTCTGGTTGGTTAGAAGATATCACCACCTGGCAATAAGCCTGCCAGGTTGTCCTGAATACAACAAAAGTATAATACAATTCTCCAACCACAAGGTCTTTACAGGTTACTTGGGTCTAGTAATGCAAAAGTAAAGTAATGAATTTTAAGGGTTAATGTTGGAAATTTAACATCTAAATCAGATAGAACAGTTCCGTTTAATGTTCTTTTTTCTATTGAATGAATTTACAGGAAAATGGGGAGGAGTAGTGAACCAATTGTTGAGAAATCAGGATTATATTATTAGATGCACCAGAAAGATGAAAGATGCATGAATTAAATACCTGAATCCAACTTGATAGTTGGCTTTGAGTTATGGGGAGTCCATTGTTGTTTCCATATTGTGAATGCCTTTTCAACCCCCAGGCAAATTTGTGACAAAAATATTAAGCTGGGAATAAATACAAACATTCCATCAGATCATGTTTATTGGGGTAGACTGACAGGGCAAATCTCTCTTATCACCTTTATAAAATTCATATCAAGAAGACCCCTACAGGCAGATGTGAGATGAGAAAGGAACCCTTGACTATGTTTTCTTTGAGTTTTCTGTACTACATGATATATGATCTTTAATCAAGTATAAATATCTCCCGCCCATTCAACATGTCCCACCTACTGTCACATAATTCTCCACTAATTTATTCATATGATTAAATTTATTAGTTAACAAATATTTTTACACTCTTTCCTTTCCTTGAAATTGTACATACATACCATCACACCGTTTCCCTGTTGGGGCCGACAGAAAGGACTGAACACTAGACTTTCCTTTCTCAACACGTATTTCGCCTCTTCCATATCCTTTCACCTTTTCATACAACTCATGCAAATTCTCTGACTTCTTAAATTTCTAGATTATTTCTTTCAAACTATTTAATGGACCAACCATTTCTAATAAACACTTATCTTTTATGTATTGATTCTTTTTTGTACTGTAAATTATATTTTAATTATTTTTCAGGCGAGGTTTCTATGCAAAAGGTGAAAGTTCAGAGATATATATCAGGTAAAAGGCCAGAATATGCTCCTGCATCATCATCCGAGGATGAGTCTGATGGAGAGGATTTTGTGGACCAGCAGAAGCCTGAGAGGAGGCATCAGCTCTTACCACAGATCATCAAGGAGAGCACTGAGAGTAAGATGGATGTTGATGATGATAAAGATGTGAGTTTATTTGTTTATTGCTCATTCAAAACACCTTTAAATTACATACATTCAAAAAATCTAATTTAAAGATTAATATTTTATACATTTAAGAACCAAATCTCAGACTTACACAAAACCTTTAAGATTGTATCAATTTGTGATGTTCATCAGTTTAACTTTATTTTCTTATGAATAATCAATTTAAAAGTTTACATTTGTTAGGTTACAAGATTTATTATGATGAATAATATGAGAGGATGATAATACAGCTAATAAAGGTGCATCGATGATGCTTATAACCCTTGAAAATCCACCTGAAAAATACAGACCCACTTGACAGAAATTTCTGAAGTTAGGTTGGTACATATGTCATATCCCATCCGCCATATTCCGATTATCATTTATTTTAGTCTCTTCAAAGGAGTGTAAAAAGTAAATAATTCCAGTTTTTGAAGTCCTAAAAAATCTCAGTGGTTTTTTAAACTCTACACTGAGGAACAATGAAATGGCCTGAAAAACGGCAGAAAGTTACTTTAGTAGCTCTAAGTGAGCTATTTTTTTTCAAGTTTTGACACTGATTATCGAAAACAATAAATAATACTGTAGCGGACGTATACATAACATTAATTAATAATATGAATTGTATTTATATTGCTTGTAAATAACATTGTAATATTGTTGTATTGTAATAAAACGTCCTTTTGTGTGGTCCTCACATTATTATGGATCGGACAGCTTGGATAAAAATAAATAAGTTCAAGCCGGCCGATTAGCAGGTATTGAACGATCCCCGTGCGTGATGACCACTTGGCAAAAAATTAGCTAGGGAAGGGTCACTACATAAGCGGTCATACCTATATGCTTGCCACTTGTGATGGACTATAAATAACGGATGTAAAATGAACTGAAATACATTCTCGTCTGAAACTTCTTACTCTGTTTTATTTTGACCAAGTTTTTTTTTTTTTTAACCTGGTTAGTTTATTACCATGTGGCAATCTCTTCCAACCAATCAGAAAGGTGTTTTTAATAGGCTCTAAGTGAAAACCAGACTGGAATCCTATTTTTTTTAAAATCTGGGTTCCAAAGGGGATCAAACCCGAAACCTCCGGATCGGCACACAAGCGTCTTACCACCAGGCCACGGAGGTCGTCAGTCAAGTTATATCAGTCAAAAAAAAATGTCTTCTCCCGGCTGTCACTGAGACTCATTGAAGTCACACCAGAATCTCAGAGGATTGAGCGACAACTATCCACCTATTTTACATTCTTTGTACTGGTGCTGTAGAAATACTTTCTCATATATGACTTTGATTATTGAATTCGTTCAAACTAATAAGATACATTGGAATTTTATGAAATTACATATGAAATATTTTAATGTTAGGCAGTTAATATTAGAAGTTGATAACTCCCAAATAATTGTATATAAATGTTTTTACAGACAGATGATCCTCGACTTCGGCGTCTGAGAGCTGCTCGTACAGCTGCAGATCCAGATGAAGATGTTGGCTCAGATGTGCGCAGAAGACACATAGTGGAACCTGAAGTATTGGTCAGTGATGGAGAAGACCAAGGAGAACCTGCCACAGATATAAAGACAGCTGACAGTGGAGACAGTTCTGCTGAGTCTGATGAAGAGTTGAACGAAGAAGAGTTTGAACTTAGAAGGTTTGTAATAATTTTGTTGACTTTATTCGACTTCTCTAGTCACCTTTCTCATGACCAAAGACCGTGAGAAGGTTGTTTATTATTGGGTGTACAAATTAGTTCGGTCCGTTTTTTTGTGTTCAAAAATGCATTTATTTCTAAACAAAATGAATGAACAGATCAATTAAAGTATTGTCCATCGCTGGCTACTACTTTTTCCCATCTCTCAGGCAATTTTCGAATTCCATCTCGAAAAAATGACTCTTCTTTTGAGGCGATCCAAGTTTGGAACCAATTTTCGGTTTCTACGAAAGAAGTGAACCGGTGACCTGCCAAATCGTGCTGCATCCTTCGGAACAACCAGTAATCAGAAAGAGCAATGTCCGGGGAATACGGCGGGTGCAGTAAAACATCCCATTTGAGCGTTTCCAAATATTTTTTTATGACTTTTGCGACATGAGGCCGAGCGTTGTCATGAAGAAGAATAACTTTATCATGTCTTTGCTCGTATTCCGGCCGTTTTTCTCGCAATGCACGGCTCAAACGAATTAATTGTAGCCGATACCGATCGCCCGTAATGGAATCGCCAGGTTTCAGCACCTCATAGTAAACAACACCCCTTTGGTCCCACCAGATACAGAGCATGATCTTCGAACCATGTATGTTCGGTTTTGGTGTTGATGTTGAGGTCGATGGCAACGATTGACCGGGCTTAGCGTAGTATTTTTTCTTCTTGGGGTTGTCGTAGAATATCCACTTCTGATCTCCAGTTACAATCCGATGCAAAAAACCTTTTCTTTGTTGCCTTTGAATCAGCTGCTCGCAAGTGAAAAATCGCCTTTCAATGTCTCTCGGTTTCAGTTCATAAGGCACCCAATCTCCTTGTTTTTCAAATCATTCCCATGGCTCTCAATCGTACGGAAATGGTTTGTTGAGTCACTCCCAATGATTCTGCAAGCTCCTCTTGCGTTTGACTCTGATCTTCTACGAGTAATGCCTCTAATTCTTTGTCCTCGAATTTTTTTGGCTGTCCAGAGCGAGGCTTGTCTTCGACGTTGAAATCTCCATCCTTGAAACATCGAAACCATTCCCTACATGATTTATCAGTTGGAGCAGCGTCACCATAAACTTCGACAAGCATTTGATGGGCTTCAGCTGCACTTTTCTTCCAATTAAAGCAGAAAATTAAAACCTCCCACAAATGCTGCTTGGTTAACACAAAATTCAACATTTTCAACACTACAAAACAAGGTTTTTGCATGAAACTCAAAGCGATATAAACTGAATATTATTGGCAGATGTCTAACCTCTCTGAAACCGCCAAAATCGGCTGTCACTATGAACCATTCATAACAGCCAGAGCCATCTTTTGGAAACGGACTGAACTAATTTGTACTCCCAATATATAGTTCACATTTTTAAGTTTCTGGATTCTTCTGTCCAAATATCTGCTAATCTGCATTGCACCCTCTCTAGAGTGTTCCAGTGAAATGCATAATAAGGAGTCAGTCCAGATACTGTAGTTGTATTCAACATTTTACTCCTTACCAAGTGCAATAGATAATTTTAGTTGCATATATTTCCTTCATGTGTCTCATTATGAAGTCCAAAACATTAGAACAATTAGTGATTCAACATTGGTTGAAACAGATGGAACAGTCGAAAAACTCCCAGATCTCGTATGATGTAAACATTATCCAGCTTATTAGTATTTATAGTGTAATCTAAAGTAATTGAATTTAAAATTTTAAAGAAGCTTATTTTCTGACATTGTTTAGTATTAAGATGTAATTCATTCATCAGAAATTTCTAGTAATCACAAGTTTTGTAAAATCCAATTAAAATTCAGACTTCAAGAGAAAACTGAGTTATAAGATGTTACAGTATAAATGTAAATATCAAAACACCAACATGCTTCATACAGTTTGCAGTTTTAAAAAAGGACATACGTACTACTGCACATAATAGGTAAGGTATGTTTTATTTTGAAAACTACAAACTTATTAAACATTTTTAGGAAACTTCTTCGCCAACAGTTGATGGCACGGGCAGCAGACGAAGAGAAAGAAGTTTTGGAACGAGAAGACGAGGGAGTTCTTCCCGGAGTAGTTCCACCTGGAGCCAGGTCTGATGTGGAGGATGAAGATGAAGATGCCGAGGATGATGATTACACAGACAGTGAAGAAGATACAGGTGCAGTGGAAATAGTTTAAATTGAAAAAGTATTCTGGTCTCTAAGTCTCTAATAAATGTATGTAACTATGTGATTACATACATTTATTTTCTTTTAACATGAAACAAAAAATGCTCAACATGATAAGATTTCACATCCCAGAAGAACAAAAAGTATACTGGCCGCCGCTTTCTGATCAAATTGTTTACTGTTTATGACTTTAAGACTTGATTTTCTATTGATTAGGCTGACATCTGATAATTGAAAGACAGGCAACTTATCAACTAGACCGGCATGAAATCAGTCATGAAAATATATACATTGTTTATGAATGTTGGAAGTTATGTATATTAAGTTTGCAAGAAAGTATTTATTCTTCTGTATGAAATTGTTATAGCTATTTAGAATTTTATATCTGTAATAATTTTTTTGGATATATCCTAATTGTAAATAAATTTATGATTTTTTTCCAGGTCCAAGATTAAAGCCTGTCTTTGTGAGAGCTAAAGACCGTTTGACTGTCATCGAAAGAGAAAAAGCCGCACAGAAACAAAAACAGACCGAGGCTGAGGCCAAACGGGAGAAAGAAGAGAGAAGAAGCGAGGCTCTGCGGTTAGTTGAAGAATCTGTGAGAAAAGAACTGCAAGAAAAACAAAAGGTATTGTATTTACCATATTGAATGGGCTTCATATGACTTTGTTACAGTGGCATCGTAGATATGATTTTTGTTCGATTCCGTTACCAGGCTCATTAAATTTTCAGATCTTATTTGTTCTTAATTTTTTAAATAAATTTTCTGTTACTGAATAACTGCTTTAAATTCTTTTCTTCATTAGTTGTGTTTAATTCCAGCGTCAACGACAACCATGTTGATTACGTTCTCTCTGTCTCATGCTGCATGAAGTAACTCCTCAGCATTCAGTCCCGTCCATTGCCTAGTATCTTTCAACCATTTCATTTTCCTCCGTGTCCGTTTCTTGCCTTTATGATCAAATGAAGCATCTCGTATATGATCATGTTGCTTGGACCCAAATGTTTCTGCTTTTACATGTATGGGAGAAGTTCATGAAAATTGGACATCATTTCAAGGGCAGCGGTGATAGTGAGTAGTGATGAGTCATGGGAATTTTCAGCCTTTGTTGGTGCACCCACATTTTAAAAGATTCAATTCCGTTTATTGTTGCAGCTTTCAAAGTCTGTGTTGAAGATCCACAGCAATACTTTGACTTACGTCCATTTGGTCTTATTTCCAATTTCAATTACCATCCCTTTTTGTTCACGTGCTTCCTGCTTTCAACCCAGAATGTACGAGTCTAATTTCATTTACCAAAAACTATTTAAAACATTCTAGGTGCTCACTTTGTACTTCAATCTTAATTTTATTTGTTTTTCCTTCCTGAATCTTAAGAGATTGTCTTTCACCATCCTCAATAAAAATGGGAGATAAAATACTTTTTGAGATTTTATTGATTTATTTATTATACATTTCTTATTCCAATGTTACTTAATAATAATGATAATAATAAAAAAGGAATCTAAATGATGCTTCTAAAGAGTGGCAATACAGCCAAGTGGTCAATTTATGAGAAAACTCAACTCAACTTATCTTAGATGTCTGTTTTCTAACCCGGGAGTGGCGGCTTTGATTCCTGTCTGTTTTTTTACGACCTTAATAACATCTTTTTGTTTGCTTGGAAGATATTGCGCCATATGAAAATAAATCTGCCTGGTTGTGCTGTATACAATGAGAGTGCAATAGAATACAATTAAAATATAGCAGCTACAATGTTTGTTTTTTTATATTTGGACACCTAGTCTTACAAATCATTATTTAATACGGAACAGTGTTTTTTATATAAGTATTATTTCTTTTAGATTGATCCAGAGAGCAACATCAATGATGTCTGCACAGATGATGAGAATGACGAGGTGGAATATGAAGCCTGGAAGTTGAGGGAAATGAAGAGAATCAAGAGGGACAAAGAAGAAAGAGAAGCGTGAGTATTTTAATTTACATTTACATTAGATGTCACATCATCTAAAACATGCTAAAACTTTCTAAGAGACCTAATATTCTTATACTAGACAATTAACCTACGCCATGCATGGTTTCAGTTTTTTTAAATTTTATGTTTCTGAACTGTTATTATAACACATATTCACGAGCTTACCTGGTTTATATTCCTATAACCACATTTTATATAAATTTTTCTAAATAAAACACCGCATTAAAAATAACACTACCATCCCAGCACATCAACTGACAGCTGAATGTCAAACCTATGAAATCTTCACTAGCAACTTTTATTTATTTAACACTACCTTAACGTACTGCACTCCGATAGCCAATATTCTGGCTTTTGAACATTTGGTTGCTAGCTCCGATAGCCAAAATAGTGGCTTTCCCGAGCGGTAACTTTGAACCTTGGTTTTCCCCATTTACCGATAACATTCTGTTAATTTTATTTCACAATGGTGTACATAAAGGTTTAAATATTCCCTAAAATGTCTTAATATTTAAAATAAATTAAATGATTAGCTTATATATTGTTTCTTAGAATTTTGGCGTTTTTGGGCTGCTTCGTATTTTTCTGTGTGCCGTTTTATTTGGTCAGTCTGTATCGGTACGTTGTTCGCTGCGGAGCTCCTCCTACTACTGTGGTGACCATTATTCTGTGAACTTTTCAAAACTAAAACTATTGAATATTTTTAAATATATTTTTATCACCATGGATCGATTTAAGGAATATTTTAAAGAAAGCAAGGAAAACGGCGTATTTAGTAATATTAGTGAACATAGTGAAATTATAAATCAAAGTGTAAATAATATTGAATCTTCCTTGAATAATGCTTTTGAAAACATTGAAGACTTCCAACCTGACTGTGATGATGACCTTTTGATATTTGATAATGTTGACTCTATTGTGAATAATTCTATGTTAAATGATAACGACTCAGATAGTGGAAGTGATATCCAAGTGCGACCAAGTTAAAGAAGGCGAGCTGTTTTTTCAGAAAGTGATACAAATAGTGCTACCTGGGAAATTTTAAGTAATATTTTTCAACCAAAAGTGTATAATTTTTCCATTGGTAGCAGACGCGTCGGTCCTAATATTCCATCAAATTGTAATGAGCCTCTAGATTTTTTCAAATTGTTCTTTACTGGTGAACTAATGAAATCCATAGTCAGTAACACTAATAATTTGCAAATAATATTATTTCAAAAACTCAAAATTTAAGTAAAAATTCTCTTTGGCATTCTTGGAGAGATTTGGATGAAGGAGAATTTAGAGCTTTCTCGGGAGTCATTTTAAATATGGGAGTGAGACCACATCCTAATCTCCAAGATTTCTTCTCGACTGCTTTTGTCGCTTACTCGCCATTTTTCAGGAGTGTTTTTAAAAGAGATCGTTTTTTACAAATATTTTGGATGCTACATCTCAATTCCAATGAAACAGATAATAACGAAACACTTGAAAAAAGAGTTGAAAAAGTAAATGGATTTATGCAACATTTAGATAATAAATGTAGAGAACATATGATACCCAGTAAAGAAATAGTAGTAGACGAATCTGTAGTCAATTTTAAAGGCAGGATTTGTTTTAAAACTTATAATCCAAACAAACCAAATAAATGGGGAATCAGGATATACATTTTGGCGGATTCGGGATCTGGTTATATTTATTCATTTATTCCGTATTATGGTGCCGTAACCACAAATAGGTTCATTAGACCTGATCTCCCGTTTACTTCAAGAATTGTTTTGCACCTATACAACAATTGATTAATCTCCATTCCTGAAGCTGAAGGCTATCATATGTTTACTGACAGGCTATATACAAGCCCGCAATTAGGAGAAGAATTGATGAAGTTAAAAACTCATTTAACAGGTACAATAATGACGACTAGAAGGCATATCCCATTACCAATAAAAAATGCTAAATTGAAGTCAGGTGAAACAATTACATGTGTCAAAAATAACGAATTGCTTCTTGCTTGGAAGGACAAGAGAATAGTTACAGTATATACCAATCATTATTCAAACGATTATAAAACTGTAAGAAGAATAATGAGAGGTGGCGAAGAAGAAACCATAATAAAACCGAATATGATAATAAATTCGTCGATGAAACGTCGTCGATGAAACGAACAAATTTGCAAATGCTAAAATTAGAAAAATTAATCCTGGAAAAAAATCGATGTGGAAAACATGGAGAGATTGGAAAGAAGAAGAATTAAAAGCATTTCTAGCTGTTAATTTAAATATGGGAATAAGACCTCATCCTCATCTTCAAGATTTTTTTTCGACGGCATTTACAGCGCATTCGCCATTTTTTAGATCTATTTTTAAAAGGGAACGTTTTCTACAAATATATTGGATGCTACATTTACACAACAACGAAGATATCAATCGCCGGGAAACAAGTCTTCAAAATCGAATTAACAAAGTCGATTTGTATATGAAGCATTTAGATGAAAAATTCCGAGAACACTTCTTTCCCGGAAGAGAAATAGTTGTTGACGAATCTGTAGTCAATTTCAAGGGAAGAATTAGCTTCATGACATACAATCCGAATAAGCCAACTAAATGGGGTATTCGTTTATATGTATTGGCTGATTCCAGTTGTGGATATATATATTCATTTATTCCATATTACGGCTCACTTACAACTGAGAAATTGATAAGACCTGATCTTCAATTTACGTCCAGAATCGTTTTGCAATTATATAGCAATTTATTGCTTTCAATTCCAGAATCAGAAGTTATCATATGTTCACCGATCGATTTTATACCAGCCTTCCGCTTTCCGATGAATTGCTGAAGTTGAAAACACATTTAACAGGAACGATTATGACGAATAAAAAAAATTTGCCAACAGCCATAAAAAAAAAAACAAAATTAAAACCAGGCGAAATAATAGCATACGGAAGTGACAATGTTATGGTTCTTGCTTGGAAGGATAAAAGAGTGGTGACAATGCTAAGCAATTGGCATTCTAATGAATCAACTATAATAAGAAGAATAAAAAGAGGGGGAATCGAAGAAGACATCGTCAAGCCAGAAGTGGTGATAAATTATACCAAATATATGGGAGGTGTCGATAGAGCAGACCATTATACTTCGACATATTGCTTCCTAAGGAAAACATTAAAATGGTGGCGCAAGCTTCGAAAAATATCATACTGTAAAAAACTATAAGTGATGGTGATTAAATAATAAGCAGTGAGAAAGATACATTTATTATAACGTTTAACCGAATCGACAGTTTTTTTATTGTGATAATAATACCCAAAATATGACAACCAAGGTCGGTTATACACAATTATTGCTATGTAATATAAGAAATTATGCAAATAAAACATATTGGAAGTAAATGTATTATTTTTAGTTACTTGAAGTGTGATTTAGCGAGCATTTTTTGCGAAATGTACTGTGAGGAGTATATTAATTTAAGTAGTCAAAATGGATAGTAAAAATTCCCAAATGTACTATATGATGCCATTCTGATCTAAAGATCAGTCTTACAAAAATTAGAATCTCAAAATGTCGTTAAATTTCTGTACATTCAGTTAGAGCGTGATGTCTGTATTATTCAAAAAATAAAGCTCGTGATCCAAATATTATTTGTTTTTAAAAAATATATCAGAGGCGGGAACCAAAGACTCGGCAAAGCTTTCATCTTTTCAAGGTTCACCGCCACCCTGCAGGTGTGTTGTAAGTAGTATACCGCCGAGCTAATCGAGTCAAGTATGATTCTGATAATTTCATGGTTTAAATAATTGAAATTTACTCAACCTTAAATAAAAATAAGAAATAAATAGAAATTAAAAGGGGTCGTGACAGTACCAAAAATCCAATGGTCATACGAATTATCAGACAGTGTCCCAAAAATAGCGAACCAAAATTTTAATTTTTAACTAAAGAATATTATTTTGTTTTTTATTAAATCATGTATTTCATCCAACCCTATGAAAGTTTATCACTCACTTGACCTATTTAATTTTTTTATTTTATAAATACGTCAGAAATTTTAATCCGAGTAGCTAATTAGTTCTGAGAAAAAATGGTCAGAGTGGAAAAGGTTAAATGTTTCTAACAAAAAAGACACTTCTTTTACAAAACAAGTACCTTTAAATTTTAAAGAAATATATTATATTATTATTATATATGTTTAGTAATTATCTTGATTTTAAATAATTGTGTTTAGTGACTTTCTTCGAATAATGTCGTTCTAATATGTTATCGCGTTACAATGGTTACCCCATACTAGATATAGGTTGTCTCAAAAGAATGAGTGAAATAATAATATTTTTGTATCTTTTAAGAAAATTATGTTTATTTTTTTCAACCCCAGAGTAGACTACTGGTCATTAGTAAATCCAACAGGAGTGCAAAGTGTTAAGACGTAGATAAAAAGAAAATATCAAATTTTTTAGTTGAAGATTACAATGCGTGCCTCGCCTCACCTAAAGTATTAAAATGTGAAACATTTTAATACTATAAATAATTACTCTCTAAATTATTATTGACAATAATGTGCTTTTTGGGCAATATTTGTTTTTATATTTGATATTTTTCAATTATTTTTTCACTTTGTATTCATTATAATTTTGTAACAGACATGTTTTAAATATTACAACTTCTGTTTTCAGTTAAGTTTTGAACTTAAGGTACTTTGAAATTTCAACATGTCAATTTTTCCTTTACAGGCTTGAAAAGGAGGCAATAGAAATAGAGCGACTGAGAAATATGACGGAAGAGGAGAGAAGACTGGATCAGAGGATCAATCCTAAATTGGTTACCAATAAAAGCGCAAAAGGAAAATACAAATTTCTGCAAAAGTATTATCACAGGTTAGTAAAATGAAAATGAGAAGGAAATGTGAAAATTTTGTCTCATATATTGATTTATTAATTTATGGTTGTTTTATCAACATGCTAAAATATGTTATCAGCTTGATTGATTGTTATTAAGAAATATTGTGAATAGAAGGAAACAATTAGATAATATTCAAAGCTTGATAAATATGTTTAACACTTCTAGTGCTAAAGTGGCATTCTGTCACTTTGGGATACCTCAATTATATTAAGAAGCAACCGATCCATTGTGTATTTGTCACCTGTGATTTTTGTATTAGTCTATGTTTATATGTTGATTATTTTTCCAACATATGAAAGTGCAATATACAAGTAGTATAGAAAATATGAGAAGTTTGGGAAAACGTGGCACGACCAAATGAATCAAATTCTGAAAGAAGGAAGAGTAAAAGTCTTCATAATAGGAGAATATGCATCATGAGGTATATGGACATGGCAGAAGCTAAATAGGTATACCATGGCAGAATGAAGAGGAGATCTGTTCTCTTTGTCTACCCCAATAGGGACATGGCATGATGATGATGACATTATTTGTGAAAAGTGCTGAATATTAAGGATGTTGACAACAAGCATGCAGCCTGATATGGAAAAATTGATAGATAATACAAAGCAGCTTCATTTTTCTCACTCTCTATTTTTGATAACTAAGTGCAATTGCTTGCTGTATGAATACAGTAGTAAGAGTAAATGGAGAACTCACTGAACATTACGAAAGGCGTAAAGCAAGGATGTGTGATGTCACCTTGGTTATTTAATTTATATATAGATTCATGAATGTTTGAAAGAAGGCAAAATAAAGACATCAGAAATTAATGCATGGATAAATTAAATGTTTTAGTTAGATGAAGAAAGGAGCTTTAAGATGGTTTGGACATGTGGTGAAAATGAATGATGAAAGAATGACAAGTCGGAAACAAAGTCGGAATATACAAGTCGGAAACGCAAAGTGTGCATGAAAGAGGTAGATCGAAGAAAACGTGGTTGGATCAAATGGACCAGATTTTGAAAAAAGGTAAAGTGAGAATAAAAGATTGTGCATGACAAGATGTATGAATGTGGAGAAGGCGAAAGTTGTGTGCTTAGGTAGAAAAGTTTGTAGATCTGTTCTCTCTACCTTGCAAGGGATGGCGTTGTAGGAATACCTACCCAGATAAATAAATAAATAAATAATTGTCAAAATGAATAAGTGAATTGTTAAACACAATTGAATTAAATTAATTATTGTTAATAATAAACATACAGGGGCAATGACCGATGAAGAATTCAGGGATTGTTACACGCTACGAACAACAACAATATTTACTATTTTATAGTATCTGCGACTCGCCTAGTCATCTCCAAATATAAATAATTAACCTACCGCCAGTCCATGCGCCAGAGCGAGATAGAATATGTATCGCGAACTGGTTCATTCATTGGTATAAATTGTCCGCACTCCGAGAAATAAACATACTTTTATTGTCATCCATTCAACTGTCACGACGTATTATTTATTTACCTGCTGTCCACTTATCGATTTATATCCGCATTCCTGAGTCTATATTTATTGAAAACAAATCAAGATCATCATGACAAATAAAGACAAGCAATCCGCTATATTGATGACTCTGCACGAGAAGTAACGCAGAATCAGCTAAAACGAAGATAACGATGTCGATATCAAAATCATCAGCACGTTCTAATAGAACACACGCTACAAAGATAACGACCATCGTTACAGCGTGATGATATTTATTTTTTATGTAATTATAATTGATTTATATAATTATAATCATTGATTTATAATAAATATATCAATTATTTCATGTAACTGTAGTATTTTTGACTTTTTCTGTTCTCATCCACAACAGCTTCTGTTAGACAGAATATGCCCTGCCTAGGTAAAAGTCTTTGGGAGTTGTACCAAACTGAAATTAGCTAAGTTTCAGAATGTTAACTACCCTGTTCAGTTGAAGTAAGGAAACATGCCTGAATCAGTTATGTGTAGGGAATGATCGTAAAGTATAGAATAAATAGATTTTCTTTGGAGTGAAAAAAATCTTACCATAGAAGATTTCAAGAGACTGTCTTTTTTAACATTTTTCGAGATATGTATCTTGGTAATGGAAGTGCCGTTGGGGTTAATTTCAGATACTATGGAAAGATAGAAAATGAACTTAATATTTTTTATTCTGTTTTCCAGAGGAGCTTTCTATTTGGATAAAGAAGAAGATGTACTCAAGCAAGACTTTTCAGGGCCTACTCTGGATGACCACTTCGATAAGAGTGTTTTACCAAAGGTAATGTTAATTATTTTATTCGTTCATTCATTTCCGTGTCCAGACCAATTATGCTGAGTGTTTTCAGAGACAGAGATCACCCTATCATTCATACAATCAGATCCTGCCCAGAGCATATAGTCCCGATGTTCGGAAAATTAACATGTGTTACGAGTTCTATATATCACCACAATCACATTTAGTGCTACTTTTGTTCAAGAAACCTCATCTTTGCATGTCATAACAGACAATTTGTCTTTGTCAAGGATGCATTATTTAACATCCATTCAAAGATTTAATATGTCAAAATTAAAATATTAAATTTTGTGAAAAGTATATATAATATACTCGTGTATATATATATATATATATATATATATATATATATATATATATATATATATATATATATATATGTGTGTGTGTGTGTGTGTGTGTGTGTGTGTGTGTGTGTGTGTGTGTGTGTGTGTGTGTGTGTGTGTGTGTGTGTGTGTGTGTGTGTGTGTGTGTGTGTGTGTGTGTGTGTGTGTGTGTGTGTGTGTGTGTGTGTGTGTGTGTGTGTGTGTGTGTGTGTGTGTGTGTGTGTGTGTGTGTGTGTGTGTGTGTGTGTGTGTGTGTGTGTGTGTGTGTGTGTGTGTGTGTGTGTGTGTGTGTGTGTGTGTGTGTGTGTGTGTGTGTGTGTGTGTGTGTGTGTGTGTGTGTGTGTGTGTGTGTGTGTGTGTGTGTGTGTGTGTGTGTGTGTGTGTGTGTGTGTGTGTGTGTGTGTGTGTGTGTGTGTGTGTGTGTGTGTGTGTGTGTGTGTGTGTGTGTGTGTGTGTGTGTGTGTGTGTGTGTGTGTGTGTGTGTTGTGTGTGTGTGTGTGTGTGTGTGTGTGTGTGTGTGTGCGTGCGTGCGTGTGCGTGTGCGTGTGCGCGTGCGTGCGTGCGTGCGTGCGTGCGTGCGTGTGTGTGTATATAACACATTGATCACTAAGTCCCGGGACTAACCAACAGATGGCGTCTCTAATAACAAATCCATACCATTCTCAGTTAGTACCAACCTTTAGAAGTTACGTGTCAAACTTTCATGATATTCCGACATTGTGTCATTGAGTTACAGTGATTTTAGTGATGCTACTTTTGCTATTTTAAAAATAATGGAAAAAACCGAATTTCGTGTGTTGATAAAACATTGCTTTTTAATGGGAAAAAATACCGTTCAAACTCAGCGATGACGCTACTTTTGCTATTTTCAAAACAATGGAAAAAACCGAATTTCGTGTGTTGATAAAACATTGCTTTTTAATGGGAAAAAATACCGTTCAAACTCAGCGATGGCTTGAAAAGTGTTATCCGGGCTCTGCTCCGTCTAAAACAACCATTTGTCGGTGGTATGCTCGGTCGTACAGATACAAATGATGATGAACGCTCTGGTCTTCCAAATAAGGCTGTAACACCAGAAAACATAAAAAAAAAACTCAAAATCGTGATGGAAAATCGCAAAGTAAAGCCGGTGGACCAAATAATTGGGGGTTCACCAGAGTAGGTATCCAAATACCAAATAATATAAAGAAAAAAAAAATTACATACCTATTTATAAAGAAGTTCTATTCTCCGCTCTTTTTGTTTAGCGAAGACCCATTGAATCTTATTAAAATCAGGTATAGACTGAATTAGCTCTTTTTCGATGCTTAATATTGATAAAGCGTTCAGTCTGTCCTGTCCTGGCTCACTGTATTTCTCAAAAATGATTTTATCCTTTTTAACGTAGAGAAACACCTTTCACTCTCAACATAAGTCATTGGAATAGTACATACGAGTTTAAGTAACTTTACAATCTGAGAAAAATCTTCTAGTAAACCAGTATTATAAAAAAGTTGTAAAATTGACAATGCGCCATCAGCATTGGCAAAATCATCGCGAGCATAAATTGCACTGAGTTCACCTTTGAATTGAACTTTATTTAAAAAATCGTATGGTTTTACCGTTAAAATAAAATCATGTTTGGGAAATTTTGACCTATACTCAGTAAATTTTTCGCTATAGAATAATTTTGCTGCAGTTAGGTGATTACTGAATGCAAAACGTTGTTTCATTTCACACAAAATTGTATCGCAGACTTCTTTATAAATAACTTGACTTCGAGGTTTTTATTCGTTTAGTCGGTGGTCGAAGAAAATTGTCCCTGGAGTTACGCACATTTTTCAAACTCACTGATATTGTTACGAATTATAACGGGATCTAAATTCTTAAATTGCAATTGTTTGAATAAAATATCACAGTGTGGCAGAATTTTTTGGAAAAATTTACGCAAACAAACATAATAAATAATCCAAATAGTTATGTTTATCTTGCAAATGGCTCGTAATATTATATAGATAGTTAGAAAAGCGTTTAGCCACGTGACGAAACTGCAAAAATATCATTGAAATCGAAAACGGAATTTCTTACAAGTTAACTAAGCAAAACAATAAAGGAAGAAAGTCGGTACCTAATTAGGTAAGCAAAAACGTTTGTTAATTTGGAGACATATACTCGCAAAGATATATGTACTAAAAAGACGCCCCAGTTTAAACGCTAGGAACAAATCATCCCTTCTCTGCGGTGGTCATATTTAAAAAAAAAACTTTAAATTGATGTATTACTATCCCAGCGCACTGTCATATCGCGTCATTTGGGTGTTTCTGAGATCACTCGGATATCTCGTGTACGAACTATAATCACTAGGAATTCCTAGAAATCCCTATTCAAATATAGCTGTCTCAAGATTTTCTGTTCTCTTCTAATTTTAAGTAAATCGTCAAATTTTCGGACGATTCAAATGCGCACGAAGAGCGGGTCTCCTCCTACATGCTCGCAGATTGCGTCCAGGTGCAAAACACATGTATACAAAAAATGTGCTTTAACAAATCGAGTTGCATATTGTAGTGAGCCATGTCGACATAAATATATTTATTTTTCATAAATATTGTTATGATAATATACATTTTTTATACTTCTTTAGGTGTTTATTGTTATATAAATTTAGTAGTTCGGCGCACGAGAGCACTAATGAGCCAGCCGCTACTGGTTGCGTGAGATAGCTGACATCCTGAAGATATCATTTGGTAGTGTTTACACCATAGGTTCTCAACGTGGGCGATAACGCCCCCTTTTGGGCATTTGAGACTTTCAGGGGGGCAGTAGAAGACCCAGAGAAAATTAGGGGGCGTTGAGATGGCACAGAGGAGCGTGGACAGATTAAAAAAAATATAGTCTAAAAAAGACAAAAAAAACTCGCTAATCACGTACTAACTAAAGTAAACTTTAATATTGGTTAATTATTGTTATTGGATGTATTTTAATCATTTTAATCACATGTGCGAAAATTCACATATTTCGGTAGTTCGGGAAGTGGATGAAAATTGAACTTAAAGATTCCATTACATTCAGATCTACATTAAATTGGATGATATAAAAAAATTTTATTTTAGATTTGAATTAAAAATTTTCAAATCTTCCAATTTCACGTGAAATATCTCATATATTAGGTCCTTACATATTAAATTGACGTTTTGTTTGGGAGGAACATAAAGTTGATTTTTTTTTAATATAATATATTTATTTAATCAAAGTATGTACCATTGCTATCTATGCACTTTTGCCATCTCATAGGTAGTTCATCGATCCCATTACTAAAAAAACCATTCGGACGGGAATCAATAAAATCTTTGAAGTCGGTTTGGACTGCCCCATCGGAGTTGAATTTTTTCCCTTGCAAGAAGTTATCCAAATTTCGAAAAAAATAGTAATCTGTTGGGGCAAGGTCCGGAGAGTACGGTGGATGTCTTAGACATTCCAATTGAAGCTCTTCTAATTTGGTAGCCGTCTGTTGTGCAGTGTGTGGTCTAGCGTTATCATGAAGCAGCAGTGGCCTAGAGCGATTAACCAGCCTCGGTTGTTTAGCAGCTAGCTTTTCCATCATGGTTTGCAGTTGCTGACAATAGACATCTGCCGTAATCGTCTGGCCAGATTTAAGAAAGCTGTAGTGAACGACACCAGCACTAGTCCACCAAACGCTCACAAGTAACTTTTTTGGAGTCAATTTTCGCTTGGGGCATGGTTTGGCTGGTTCGGCAGGGTTCAGCCATTGCGATGAGCGCTTCCGATTATCATACAGGATCCACTTTTCATCACAGGTAATGATTCGATTCAAAATCCCTTCATTATTGTGCCGGTTGAGTAATGCAACGCAGCAGTCAACGCGCGTTTGTTGATTTGCTTCACTCAATTCGTGAGGTACCCACCTTTCAAGCTTTTTCACCTTCCCAATTTGCTTCAAGTGGATTAAAAAAGTTTTATCACTAACACCGCAGCCTGCAGCTAACTCGGACGTGGTTTGCGATGGATCCGCTTCCACAATAGCCTTCAATTCTTCATTATCAACTTTGGTCTCCGGCCGTCCACGGGGCTTGTTCTGCAGGTCGAAATTTCCAGAACGAAAACGTTGGAACCAAAAACGCACTGTGTTTTCTTTTGCGGCACCGTCGCCATACACATCATTAATCCTTCGAGCCGTTTCTGCAGCACTGGTGCCACGGTGGAACTCGTACTCGTAAATAACGCGATATTTCAAGTTTTCCATCTTGTAAACTGAGTGACGCAAAGAAAAAAAACAATTGAGGAAAAAACAAATGAATTATAATTTTCGAAACACAAATACTTGAGTAAATAGCTGTATAAATTTGAATTTGGAATTCCTAACCAAAGAGAAGATATTTGAGATCAAAGTTGCCAGTACGGCAAAACGCCAATTTCATATGTAAGGACCTAATATAAATACAGGTAAAGTTAACAAAAGCCTGTTAATAAAAAATAGCAAAAAATAGGCTTGTAGCAATTCAGTTGTAACAAGTTTTTGTTAAATAACGTGATTTTTGCAATCCTGCAAGAATTGACAGTATTATCTGTGCTTGTTCTAACCCGCACTCTGCTCCCGCATCACCCTTGCCCCCGCGCTTTACTTCCACGCCGGGTGTTATAAACGAGTCACTGCATGTTTATCTTATTCCTGTCGATGCGTGTTATACGTCTCCAACCTATATAAAGGCAGTGATTGTTCATTTTACTTTCATTAGCATTATCGCGCGCAATTGATGACAGGGTTTTAAAAGTTGATCTTTTTACTACTACTACTCAAGTATCTGTAAAGTAAAAACCATGTCGGAAGTAAAAAAGAAGAGACGGCAGTATAGTGTGGATTATATTAAATACGGATTTATCGAAAATCCCACAAATCCATCATCGCCAATGTGCCTTATTTGTCAAAAAACATTTTCAAATGAAGCGATGAAGCCTTCTAGGCTTCAAGATCATTTTAATAAAATACACCCGGATAAGAAAGACAAAGATGTGACCTATTTTCAAGACATGAAAAAGAAGTACAAAATTCAGCCGACTATATCAAAACTTTTTTCATCAGCTTCTAATCAAGACGATGACGGACTTCGAGCTTCGTACAATATCTCATTGTTGATTGCTAAAACAGGCAAACCACATACTATTGGGGAAGATTTAATTTTACCAGCAGTAAAATAAGTAATAACCACTTTGCTCCATAAACCAGCTGCAGATATTATCCGAAAAATTCCTTTGAGCAATAGTTCTGTGCAAAGACGAATTGATGAGATGGCTGAAAACATTGCAGAATCATTGTGCAATCATCTGCAGACTTGTCAATTTTCAATTCAACTGGATGAGTCCACTTTACCAACCAATGAAGCATTGTTATTGTCATACGTGAGGTTTATCAAAGATGAGAAAATATGTCAAGAACTATTGTTTGCTACCAATTTGGAAACAGATACAAAAAGATAAACCATATTTAAAACACTGGAAAAGTTTTGTGACGAAAAGGAAATTCCTTGTAATAATATTTTGTCAGTTGCTACAGATGGCGCACCGGCTATGACAGGGCGTCACAAAGGCTTCATAGTGTGCTTAAAAAATAAAGTTCCTGACGTGCTTGCTGTGTATTGCGTAATTCATCGCCAGCATTTGGTTGCGAAAAACCTGAGTGAACGCCTCCACACATCACTGCAATATGTTATCAGAGCAGTTAATAAAATCAGAAGTAACTCGTTGAATGACAGATTATTTAGTCAGCTTTGCATTGCCAATGATGAAGATTTCAACCGATTGCTGCTTCACACAGAGGTGCGCTGGCTGTCAAAAGGTACTTGTTTGACTCGATTTTACAATGTGTTTGGGTCTGTGATAGAGTTCCTAGGAAACAAAGACACGGAATTGCGCGACAACCTCATCTCATCAAAGAACGATATTGGGTACTTGACAGACCTGTATAAATTGTTTAATGATGTCAATCTCCAACTTCAAGGCGACGACTTAAACTTGATTAAGACAAAAAATAGCGTTGCTGCTTTCGTGTCCAAACTGCTATTATACAAAATAAATATTAGCAGACGCGAATTCAATAACTTCCCAAATTTATCAGCAGTATCATTCAAGCACGACGACTTGCTTGTTTACTGTCAACACTTGGAAAACCTCCACAGTGATTTCAAGGAACGATTCCAGGACATTTTAAACATGGACATACCAGACTGGGTTTTGGATCCTTTTTCAAATGTCAACACAGCAGGATCATCCCAGTTAGAAGGAGAACTAATAGAACTGATGACAAATAAGGAATTAAAAATTAAATTCAAGACTGTCGATTTGGCAACTGTACCCAGGATTATGGTCGATTGTTCAACGATTTCTGATAGCATTCCCATCTTCCTATTTAGCTGAACGTGGATTTAGTGCTGTACCAACATTGGTAACTAAAAAGAGAAATCGGCTCCATGTTACTGAACGCGGCGACTTATGGTTGTTTTTAAGTAAAATCGAGCCTGATATTAACAAACTCCTTAAAATGCATCAAATTCAACCTTCTCATTAGATAAGTTATAAATTCAATGTCTTTTGAATGTTAATAAAAATACTTTTCAATATAATTAAGTATGCGTTTTAATTGTTCTCATTGAAACAGTCTTCTTTAAACTCAGAAATAGGATAGGGTCATATCCTATCTTACGACTATAGTATATAATATTACACGTTTAAATATAATCGTGGCAATATCTGTTTCAGATTCGTAAGTAAAAGAATTCGGGGGCTTTAGAAAAAAAAATATTCTCAAAGTGGGCGGTGGGCAAAATAAGGTTGAGAACCTATGGTTTACACTATTTTGCATGAACATTTGGTCATGAAAAAGCTTTTTTCGAAATGGGTGCCGCGTTTGATCACAATGGAACAGAAACAACAACGCATCGATGATTCAGAGCGCTGTTTGGCACTGTTTACGCGCTTGGATTCACCACTATACTCCGGAATCAAATCGGCAGTCAGCTGAGTGGAGAGCAGCCGGTGAAAGTTGTCCGAAGCGACCAAAAATTCAACAGTCGGCCGGGAAGGTTATGGCCTCCGTATTTTGGGATGCGCATGTTATAATATTCATCGATCACCTTGAAAAGGAAAAAACCATCAATAGCGAATATTACATAGCGTTATTGCAGCCTTTGAAGGCAGAAATTGCAAAAAAACGGCCCCATATGAAGAAGAAAAAATTTCTCTTTCATCAGGACAATGCACCGTGTCACAAGTCGATGGCCAAATTGCTTGAGTTGAACTTCGAATTGCTTCCGCACCCGCCGTATTCTCCAGATTTGGCCCCCAGCGACTACTGGCTGTTCGTAGACCTCAAAAAGATGCTCCAGGGAAAGAGATTTGGCTGCAATGAAGAAGTGATTGCCGAAACTAACGCCTATTTTGAAACCAAAGATAAATCATTCTACACGGCTGGCATAGAAAAGTTAGGAAAGCATTGCAATGAATGTATCGCTCTTGAAGGAGACTATGTTGATGAATAAAGAAGAATTTTGGCAAACAAATGTTTTAGTAGTTAGTCCCGGGACTTATTGATCGATGTGTTATAATGTATTATTTCTTGTAAATATGTAATAAAATATTATATGTATGTAGCTTTTATTTCAAGTCTTCCATGGCCAATATTCATTCTAATTATGTTGACGACACCAAACAGATCTATGGCTGCATTATTACCACCAATCTTATATAAATTGATTTCCTTTTTACAGGTGATGCAAGTAAAGAAGTTTGGCAGATCAGGAAGGACAAAGTATACCCATTTGGTAGACCAGGACACCACACAGTTTGATTCCCCGTGGTCTGCAGAAACTCTTCCGCCTAATGCCAGGTTACAGGCTTCAGCCAGAGCAGGGACCAAGCAAGTGTTTGCCAGACCATCTCTTAAAAGGGTTCATAAGTAACTTCAAATATAGTCAATTTTATAGTGTTATATTCCCTCCACATAGCATCTTGGATATGCTAAAGTGTTCAACTGTTTTATTCTCGTCCATCATTTAAGTTGTGGAAATGTCAACTATTTCAAGTGTTGCAGTATATATATATATATATATATATATATATATATATATATATATATATATATATATATATATATATATATATATATATATATATATATATATATATATATATATATATATATGTATATGTATATGTATATGTATATGTATATGTATATGTATATGTATATGTATATGTATATGTATATGTATATGTATATGTATATGTATATGTATATGTATATGTATATGTATATGTATATGTATATGTATATGTATATGTATATGTATATGTATATGTATATGTATATGTATATGTATATGTATATGTATATGTATATGTATATGTATATGTATATGTATATGTATATGTATATGTATATGTATATGTATATGTATATGTATATGTTTTGTAAATGTATATGTATATGTATATGTATATGTATATGTATATGTATATGTATACGTATACGTATACGTATACGTATACGTATACGTATGTGTATATGTATATGTACTCGTATATGTATATGTACTCGTATATGTATATGTATATGCATATGTATATGTATATGTATATGCATATGTATATGCATATGCATAAGCCAGTATTTTCTGCTACATAACACATCGATCAATAAGTCCCGGGACTAACTACTAAAACAACATTTGTTTGCCAAAATTCTTCTTCATTCATCAACATAGTCTTCTTCTTCATACGGGGCCGGTTTTTTGCAATTTCTGCCTTCAAACGCTCCAATAACTCTATGTACTATTGATGGTTTTTCCCTTTTCAAGGTGATCAATGAATATTATAAAATACGGAGGCCATAACCTTCCCGGCCGACTGTTGAGTTTTTGGTAGTTTCGGACGACTTTCACCGGCTACTCTCCACTCAGCTGACTGGCGATTTGATTCCGGAGTATAGTGGTGGATCCAAGTTTCATCCATTGTCACATACCGATGCAAAAACTTCTGTTTATTTCGCGTAAACAGTGCCAAACAGCGCTCTGAATCATCGATGCGTTGTTGTTTTTGTTCCATTGTGAGCAAACGCGGCACCCATTTCGAAAAAAGCTTTTTCATGACCAAATGTTCATGCAAAATAGTGTAAACACTACCAAATGATATCTTCAGGATGTCAGCTATCTCACGCATTTTTACTTTGCGATTTTCCATCACAATTTTGAGGGTTTTTTTATGTTTTCTGGTGTAACATCTTCATTTGGACGACCAGAGCGTTCATCATCATTTGTGTCTGTACAACTGCGTTTGAAATCAGCATACCACCGACAAATGGTTGTTTTCGAAGGAGCAGAGCCCGGATAACACTTTTCAAGCCATCGCTGAGTTTGAACGGTATTTTTTCCCATTAAAAAGCAATGTTTTATCAACACACGAAATTCGTTTTAATCCTTTGTTTTGAAAATAGCAAAAGTAGCATCACTAAAACCACTGTAACTCAATGACACAATGTCGGAATGTCATGAAAGTTTAACACGTAACTTCTAAAGGCTGGTACTAAATGAGAATGGTATGTATTTGTTATTAGAGGCGCCATCTGTTGGTTAGTCCCGGGATTTATTGATCGATGTATTATGTAGTCAAATGAAAAATAATATATGAATTTTTTTATTAGCCCAGTTTTTCTGCAATTCGGATTATGCGACCCTGGATAATAGAGAGTTTATATTTAGTTTTTTTTTATATTCAAACCATTGCTTGAAAAATAATCAGTGACATCACTCTTGAGGATGAAGGCTGCAACACCTTCAAAACGTCGGCCATAATTTAAACCAGCTTAATTTGCAACAACTCCGATAAACATTTTAAACTAGTGGAAAATATCTGTGAAAATTTTCCATTAGTTTTTTCCAAAATTTTCCATAGGACAATTTATATAGTGCCATTTAGAGAACAGACTCCTCAAGGGCGCTCTAACTCGGAATTCAAACCCACTATTATTGACAGGTTAAAAATATTACAAAATAAATATATATAAGTTGAGTGTAATCTTAGCACACATTTATCGCTTCTGTTACATCCATACACCTCGTCACATATACTCCTATTGTATATTACTGAATAAAGTATGAGGACAGTAGGAAAGAATGCGAATTGAAAAAAAATGATGTGCTTAAGTGGAAGAACGGATTGAGATGGTTTTTTTTTTTTTGGAAGAGTTGAGCCAATGGGCAACCTGGCTTATGACGCACCAGGTTTAAAACCCCGGGCCGGGATTGAGATGGTTTGGTCATGTAAAAAATAATGAATTATGAAATATTTAAAATAAAAATCTGTACGAGTAGTATAGAAGGTACGACAAATTTGGGAAGCCCTAAAAAAACATGGTTTGACCAAATCAAATAAATTTTGAAAGAGGGAAGAGTGAAAGGCTACTACTATATTGGGAGAGTAAACTTGGCGAGGTGTATGGACGTGGCTGAAGTGAAAGATGTGAGCCAGGGTAGAATGAAGTGGCGACTCGTTATCTCTGTCTACTTCAATAGGGACACAGTGTGATGATGATGATAATGATAAGAATATTATCTTCACTATTATGTCTAAAAAGAAGTTTGTCGATAAACAGTTACTTTTATGTTGTGTTGGAAGTTAGCCTGATATATAAAATTATGTTGATACAGGAAAACTTCGTTTATCCCGATTAATTCAGCCTGGTAAGCAATTCGTGCTAAGCGAAATCGTGAAAGTAGAAAACAATAAACAATAGGATTAATTCTAATTAATCACTACATATAAGTTATATAAGAGGATAAAACTATTGTAGGGATTACCGTCGTCGTCGTAAATATTGTCAACATGCACGGTCAACGACCGATGAATCAACCTTTGAATATGTACAAAGATCACATACCAGAACGTCAATACTGTTTACACGAAAATAATATTTACATCGCATTCCACGGTAGAAAGAGAACGCATCGCGTGTCTCACCGTTTCGGCAATAAATACTCTACCCACTATATCATTGACAACGTCTGCGACCACCTCGGAACGCACAGGAGTGAGATCAAGATATACCGCGGACGCATTCACGCGCCCCGTTCTGAAATTGTATATATACCTACTTATCGACAAATAAAGAGCACTTGTTATTATTCACTTGACCATTCATCGCTGTTTACTATTTATCGATTATTCACTCTCACTTTTTCGCATTCCTGAATCGACGTATTTTATTTTAAATACAAAACAAATCAAAATCATCACGACGTATCAAATTAAGCACCCCGCTAAACTATCAAACAATAAAAAATAATGCATGAATTTTTATTTATTGATTGAATACATAATTGAAAAATATTAGAGTTTGAATAGAGCTTAACTTTTTCATTTCGTCGTGTAATTTTCGATAGCTGGCGATTGCTTTGTTCAAATTTCGGCGCTTCTTTCCATATTCGGGTCTGTATAAAATAAAATTTCCTTTTCGCGCTCAACGGGATCGAATGATGCTCGCTCGAGTTCTTTGGCAGTTAATTTTTTAACAATCTCTTTGTGTTCTTGCTTAGTTGAAAGTGAATGGTTGTTGCTTATCTCTTCTAAATGAGAGTCAACGATAACCGCGTAAACTGATTAATCAGTGGGAAACAGTATCATTTTGCTGAAGGGCGCTAATTGATTTTTGCACAAACCGAATTCGTGTTAAGTGAGGTTTTCCTGTATTTAAAAGCAAAAAAAAATGAATATTTTTTGTGGTTAGGGAAAAACTGTACTGATCGTCAAGAAATAAGGATAACACCACCAATGAAATACACATAACACAAAAACAAATTCTATTGCACTATTTTACGATTAATTTCACTGCAGACCTCGACTATGGTATGTTATTCTTTATCATAAACATAAATTCCGGTTCGGAAGACGGGCGTCTTATCAACTAGACTACTTCCGTGGTCTAGTTGATAAAACACATGTCTTCTAATCCAGAGGTTCTCTGTTCACTTTCTGTTACCAGACTATTACCCGGACTCTGAAAAGGGTTCCAGTCTGATTTAAAGCTCTTTTAAAAATCTTTCGGGTTGGTTAGACTCTAAACAACTCCTAAAAAGAGATTCATTTAAAAATACGGAATCAAAAGACAGAGCGAGAATTACATTTTTATAATTATTTCAAAAAGTAAACTGTTGTCATTTATTTTAATCATAAGAATCCTTAATAAGATAATCGGGCCTTAATTCACTTGTAAGAGTTGGCGATTTTACTTTCAATTTGTTAAATAATAAATTGTTTTTATAAGATACATTAAGCTTCAGTAAACAATTGTAAACATAAATTTAGTTTGATTCCTTCTTTATGCGATAAAAATTATATTGTTACATTAAGGTTAGAAAATTATTTAAGATCAATCGACATTGTGTTAAGTAATTTTTTTATAAATAACTATTTTTCATGTATAATACAAAGGGTAATTTGAATGATGAATCCACCAGAAATTATTAAAAAAACTGTGCATTGAACACCATTTTAATAATTTTAGACATCAATATTTTTATTTAAAGAGAAATATGTTAATGATATAAATATTTGAAAAATAAATCATAAGAAATGTAAATACTCCATGTACAATAAAAAATAAATATTATTAAATGTATTGTGGTAGTTTTATTAATGGAAATATATTTTTTATATACCATCACACTGTTTGTAAGGAGAGAAGACACAGTGCATATCTCGATACACATATTTCGCCTCTTCGACATCCATACACCTTCTTATATAGCTCCTACAATTTCTCTTATTTTTCCTTTCAAAATTCATTCACTTGATCCAACTATAATTTTCTCGGTTCAATTACGGATTTCACCCACTATATTTGTTATCTTTCTTCATTCATTCATTCCACATGCTCAAACCATCTATTCTCCAGTGCTATTCTCCATCTTACTCAATACATCAGCCTAATCAGTCCACATTCATCACTAGACACTCCCGTATTCTGTCATACATTGGCATCTCTAGGAGGAAGTTTGTCACCTACCATAAGTTTGATTTCACTCCATGATAGTTTGTTTGACTGCAGCTTCATCAAGTAAAGTTTTAGGATTGTAAATGACAACTTCTGGGTTATCAGAAGCCAGGCATACTTTGTCATAATTACCGGTCTCTCTAGCATTCAACTTTTAAAGAAATTCAAATAACCTGGAATCATTTGAAAAGCCCCTTGGGCATATACGAGTACCATATGCACCAAAAATAAAGTAGTTTTAATTTTTCTTTTATTATCACTCGATACATTCTATCACGAACACAGGGATACCATAAAATTCCTCCACCCATTCTTCCATAAATTGAGAAAAAATCCCTGGAATATTGATTTATTAAACAACATACAAAGAGGGCCCGTCAAATGGAAAGAGCATCGCTGAAAGCCTAAAAAATATGTAGGTATATTGTCGGGTCTAGAAGACATTCTAACATCAAGCAAATTAATCTAATCTATAAAATCACTTAATTCAATATTATTTTTTGGAATTTGTGCAGACTCCCCAAAAGAGAAGGATGGCAGATTCATATCACTTGTGTAATCTATGGTACATAAACAGATTTAAAAACATCTGCAAAAAGTTTAATAATACCATCCATATATTCGCTACACTTTCCATAATACATTTGAATAGCCAAACTCGATTCTTAATGAGTTGGCGTATGTCCAAAATGTATTAATGCTGGTTAAGATGAATTCCTCAGTATAATACGTGTACTGAAACAGTTTTTTGGCAGTACCTTCACCCCCTTCAACAATTCAAATCTTTCATAATTGATGACCGAATGCGCCCGTTTATACATCCTATGAGTAATTTTTTTTTCAGTTATTGAGTTTATAAGATCAGATATAAATCATACTGGGTAAGATGATGCGAATTTAAGGATCTTCGGACAAAAAGCTCTATTGCATAATTAATTACATTATAAAATAAATTTAAACTTAATTTATTTCATCTGATTCCAGAACAACAGACAGCTGAAATATTCAGAAGTTCCCACATAATTCACATTCTTATAATTACCTTCACTCGAGTTGTATTTTAAAAAGTTCTCTTCTGCATTATTTATCACAATATCATGTGGAGGGTGATGTAAATCAACACAGAGAAGTGTATCATCTGATCGTAAGACCATGATATTCGAATCACCCACAAAAACTAGGTCCAATTGACAGTCACCAGAATTATATAAATTATTCACCTGAGAAAGGCCAAGAAAGTAACACATGTCTATTACTAGCCTTTCACACTCAGATACATTATGATACATGAAGTTTTTATCACCATGATTTCAAAAAATCCCTGGTAAATTGTGGCCGCCAGTAAAAATGAAAATAGCTTCAAGTATATTTGTATTTTAATGTCTCCATTCTTACGAAACATGTACAGACTGGATGAGGGAGGAATGTAGTAACACCTACGAGGGTCATCCAGAAACTAAGGTTACAAGGGCTCCTGAGACCAGGGGGAAATTTTTTGTTTCAAAGTTGGTGCACCTGGCGTGTAAGGGGATCCTAACGGTCAGTTTGTTTGGTCCCGCGTGTTTGTCAGTCATTTGGTTCAGTCACAGTAAATTCTTCCGATGGAGAGGTCGTCGCGCGCTCCTGCCAATTCTCGTCCATGCGAGACCCGCGCGGTCATCAGTTTTTTTAATTTGCAGAACAATACCTCCGCGAATATCCATCAGAAGCTAGTGGAAGTTTATGGTAGTGATGTGATGAGTCGACAACATGTCACGAAGTGAGTTAGGTTGTTCAGAGAAGGCCGTACTGATACGACGAGGCAAGGCAGTGATTTCTGACGAATTTGTGCAAAAAATTGAAGAACAAGTGTGAAATGACCGCCGTGTGACGCTTGACGACCTTCACGAAGAATTTCCTGACGTTTCTCGAAGTCTCCTTAGTAATATTGTGTCGAAAAACTTGGTTACAAGAAGTTGTGTGCGAGATGGGTGCCCAGAATTCTCACACCGGAGCACCGTCAAAATCGCGTGACCACCGCGTGTGAATTTTTGGATCGTTTTGCACAGGAGGGAGAAGCTTTTCTGAACTCTCGTGACGGATGAGACGTCAGTGTGTCACTACACCCCAACAATTTTCTAACGATCAGAAGGTCTAGAAAGCTGTGAAGAAGTCTGAAAGAGCTGGCGGCGGAGGTCTATGACACTGGCCTACAAAAGCTGGTGCCTCGACTACAGAAATGTGTTGATCTCGATGGCGATTACGTTGAAAAATAGTTAAATATATTTTTGAAGTATCCTGTGAATTTCAATTAAATGCAAGCATTTTTCGATCCTACATAAATGCTGTAACCTTACTTTCTGGATGACCCTCGTAAGTATGATATTCATAGTTAACCTTAAGGAAGGCGGATGATTTTTCAACGTGGTTATGCTTTGTAAACAGTGGAGTAGTCAATTTTACTGGAAACTGCAAGCAGTACTCAATCACCTTGTGCTTTTTCGTTCGACTAATCGTCTCCGATCTGTAAACAGTATAACTATTTAGGCTAATTTCCTCTGTTCCAATTTTTTAGTTTAGTCACGTTTTGGTAAAAAAATAGATGTCCGTGTTGCAGGCTGGTATATAAGTTTTTAAATCAACAAGTTTGATTTACAACCCTTAGATATTTCGATAGAAGCAGTTAATCATTGGTTTCCTAAGAAAGTGGTGTCGTTATATATCGCACGTAACAAAACATTGTCTATGCGAACCATATGGCGTGGTTTCCTACAGAGCGTTGGTTGTGTCGTTATATAGCGCACGTCACAAAACATTGTCTAACTACCTAGATACTATGAAGCTGACATCACTCGACACTGGCGTATACTCCTTCATATATAGGAGTTCACGGCCATTATTCAAAGAGAGAGAGAGAAAACATTGTCTATGCAAACCAATGGCGTTGGTTTCCTAGAGTGGCGTTGGTTGTGAGTGTAATGTCAAACAGCAATGCTGCCATCTGCATGACGGCCGCGATAGCGGAGCAAACAGTCGTGGAACGATTTTTCCCGTGTAGCAGACACCATTTTAAAATAAAAAATGAGTGCAAACGTAATTTGGACCAGCGAAAATGACGAAATATTTATTGATTTTGTAAGAAATAATGAAGCTTTATATAATGTGAATATCAAAGACTATAGAAAAGCCCAGTTGAAACAAAATACGAGGAATAAGATTTGGTTTCCACTGACAGTTGTGGGTTCTCCTTTCTGCCGTCTGGCAGCGCGCCAAGCGGATGCGACGTAAACGTAATTTAATTTAGACCAGCGAAAATGACGAAATATTGATTGATTTTGTAAGAAATAATGATGCTTTATATACATAATGTAAAGAGCAAATACTATAGAAAAGCCCGGTTGAAACAAAATATGTGGAATAATATCGGGAGCTGTCAATTTGACGTTTCGAACTGACAGTTGTGGGTTCTCATTTCTGCCGTCTGGCGGCGCGGCAGGCGTATGCGACGCAAACGTAATTTAATTTGGACCAGCGAAAATGACGAAATATTGATTGATTTTGTAAGAAATAATGATGCTTTATATAATGTGAAGAGCAAATAATATAGAAAAGCCCAGTTGAAACAAAATATGTGGAATAATATCGAGAGCCGTCAGTTTGACGTTTCGAACTGACAGTTGTGGGTTCTCATTTCTGCCGTCTGGCGGCGCCAGCATCACATCTTGATACGTGCGCTATATAATGAACGCGCTTTCTTAGGAAACCGTAGCTTTAGTTCTACTTAGTTTTTTGGCATAAATGACACAACATTGATATACTTGATATCCAGACCCTTTTTGCCATAGCGTTATTTCATTTCGATTTGGTCACGCTGCAAAAGTGTAAGGTAAACCTGAATTATTTTTTATTATTAAGCAGTCTTTTGTTGGTAAAGATATAGCTGGTCTAGTGAACACCATTAAGGATAACATTAATGGCTCAGGCCTTATCAGGCTTCTTAGCACCCAGACAAATGGTTTTTATGTCATCCAGCAATATTGTCCAAGCTGTCCACTTCATGCAACAAATTAAATGTTTACATTGCATCATGTATATGAATGATTTACACATTGATTTTATTCAACGTTGTTCAATATAATGTTTCGCTGTCTGGACTTTCTATCTAAGCGAAGATGAACCAATTTTTTCAAGTCTATCAAAAAATATGCCCAATTCTTAAAAAAAACTTCGTGTGTCAGATAAATAATACAGAAATTAAAATAAAAAAAAGGTTTTAATACAATTAGGTTTATTGTAAATATACTAAAAATATACCATATGTTTATTTTATTTACGAAATTCAGGTACGTGTCACGACACTCATTGCAAATGAGACAAAATGCACCGTTATTTTTTTCAATAACACCGTATTTACGAAACTATTCTTCCAGATACAATCGTCCACTTCCTCTTGGTTCAATACTCACTTGTGTGTTTTATTCAGATATAATTATTTCAAGTTCGTCACGTAATCTGTTCGGGGACATCGACAATGCAAAACACAACAAGACCCCCCTCTACCCCACGTTTGGCCAAAATCTTTCTTTTTCTCGCTCGCTTACAGTACAAAGTGACGGGCGCGCGTGAGACGTAAAGGACCTGCGCCGCATTTGCTAATTATACTTACTAGATATGGAAAGAGCTGTTTACAAAGATGAACGAATATTTTTTCGGCCGTACAGTAAAATGAACTAGTTCATTTAGTTTAATTACTTATTGTTTGCACAGTGAATCGAGCAAAAGGAATCGAATTAAATACATTTTTATAACAAATATTTGACTGCGTGTCATCAAAATAATTGTCCACGTGTCATACGTTCGCCATCCCTGTTTTATCTTCAACTACATTAATAATCTGATAAATGTCTGAGCGTCTCATATGTTGACTTGATTTTTTTGCTCTTCAGCAAACACTATATATTATATCAAATTCAAAATTCCCTGTGGGAAGGTCCTAAACGATCTGCAAGTTTAATCTATCACAGTCTTTTGCTAGGCAGATTTTTATTAAGCGCTATTTTTGCGTTGCTTTGTAGAATTTATGATAAGCGACTTATAAAGTGCAGAAAATATAAGAGTAATATCAATTCGGAAGTGAATCTGTCAGGAATAAAACCTGAGACACCCTCATGCTTAGCGTGAATACTAACTGTCGCCAATTTGAAGGTGAGAAATACGACCTTCCATATTTCATGAAAGAAAAAAAATCGAAAAGGAGATGGAAAAAATAAGATTTTATGGTTTCGCGACATTAGAGATCGAACTGGAATATGGTACTCATCTGGCTGAAGAAAAAGAGGCTTTGGATATGGAGATCGAATTTGAATATGGTATTTACCTGGCTGAAGAAAAAGAGACTTTTGATATAGAGATCGAACTGGAATATGGTACTCACCTAGGTGAAGAAAGAGGCTTTTGATATAGAGATCGAACTGGGATATGGTATTCACCTGGCTGAAGAAAAATAGGCTTTTGATATAGAGATCGAACCTGGCTGAATAAAAAGAGGTTTTTGATATAGTATTGCTAAAAACAGAGAGACTCGATATGGCAAAAGAAAAATAATTAATAATTGGTCTAACGGGATGAAGTATTTTTTCGTGATTATTATGAGTCAGCTCATTAAATGAAGGTTGATCACAGTATTTCCAAAATCCGCCTTAAGGGACATCAGTGGCAAAGTAATAAAATCTTCGAAAAAGGTCGGATTATTCATTTTAATTTAAATGCAAATCAATTCGTTACGAAGCCTGATTCATAGATATGTCAGCTAATCGAAAGGGAAATATATTTCTCGTTACGCCCTGCGCACATTAATTATAAGAGCTGAAGTGTACCTACCTACGCCACTGGTGAGAAGATAATCCGAATAAAGGATATTTTTAGTCCAATCACATCCACAAAATTATTAAAAAATATATTATACTGCCTAAATATCAAAAGTTTTAAAGCCATCATTTTTCTAATTACAGTGCAAGTAACTCATAGGCTTTTAAAAATCTTCCGCTACTTTCAAAGAAATTTCTGTAATCTAGTTTTCGAAATGACTGCTGAGTTAAATATAATTAAATTGGATCCCACCACTACCCATGATATTATGAGGGACAAAATAAGTCCACATTGAACAAAGGTCTAAATTTTCTTCATTAATTACGAGCGCGATGTTACTTAGTGACAAAGAAGGAGTTGTTCTAACGGATTTCTCTTCTGAAAGCGACATACTTAAGGCCCAACGTCATGGGAGAAGTAAAACGAATATACTATGCGTATCCAGAAAGTAAGTGTACTGAGGCTCTCACGACCGGATGGATTTTATTTTCGACATGTTGGCTACACTTCCGTGTAGCCTGACCCTTCCCCTCCGCAACGAGACCGGTTCGAGGTCAGTACGTTGAGAAGTGTCGACGCGACAACACGTTTCGTGAAAAATGTCAATCCAATCTCCCGCCAAGTGCGAAATACGCGGCGTCATCCGTTATCTCGTTTGGAAGGGAAAACCTCCGGTTGAGGTTTATAATGAGGTGAAAACTGCATATGGTGATAAAGCTATGAATCGTACGAGTGTGTACAAGTGGTGTCGCGAGTTTGAAAACGGTCACGTCACACCTCTTCACCCTCCGCCAAAAAGTTCAAAACCACAATTTCTGCCAAGAAAATCATGGCATCCGTGTTTTGGGACTGTCAAGGCATAATTTTAATTGAATATATGCCTCAAGGGGAGACCATCAACTCTGCAAGATACTGTGAGACCTTAAAAAAATTGCGGAGGGCGATTCAGAAAAAGAGGAGAGGCATGCTGACAAAGGGAGTCTGCCTGCTGCACGACAATGCCAGACCACACACGGCCAACGCCACGAAGGAACTGCTCGCCTCGTTTAAATGGGATGTCCTGAACCCTCCCGCGCATTCCCCTGACCTAGCACCTTCAGATTACTAACTCTTTACCTCCCTGAAGCTGCACATGGGTGGAAAAAGGTTTTCAACCGACGAGGAGGTAAAGGAGGAGGTGGAGAAGTGGACGGAGGGGTTGGCGGGAAACTACTTCGAGGAAGGCATCAAAAAGTTGATACCCCGCTTCACCACCTGCATTGAGAGGAATGGCGACTATGTCGAAAAATAGCTTTCATATGTACTACGGTAACCACGTAATTTTTTTGTTTAAATAAAAAAAATGTAACCTACAAAAATTCAGTACACTTACTTTCTGGATATGCCTCGTACTTATAAAGCGGCTTAAGGTCTGAAGTTCAAACAACCCAAAAAGTTACCAGCACTTTCATACAAAATTTCAAATGCAGCAAAACTATCTTTTGACGCCACTAGATCGGAGTAGCCAATCTGTCCGAAGATGTACCGATGTAAGGCTGAATGAAGATCCCTTCTGAAATTGTTGACTCGATTATTATCGCAGTACCACAAAATGTGATTTGTGGATTGATTCAAAAGACCGCAAAAAATACAACAGCACTAAGTGACAAATCCACCCCACTGGCTTACATTTTGCATAAAAAACCGTTGAAAATTTAATTATATTAGGCACTATTTCACTGTGTGAACTTGCCTTATACAAGGTGTAACCACAGATTATATTTTTTGCGAGTCTTTTTACGAACATAATTTATTCAAACCTGAGTGTAAATCCACCTTATGCCAATATTGGAAGAGGGTTGGAGGGAGGGTCAAGTATTGAGGAGTTTGGGGTGGAATGAACGCCTTAGGCGATAAAATTAATTTGTATAAATTATCGTTTAGTTCGGCACATTTCTTGAAGACCTGTTTCAACCCCCGAAATACTTCCAAAAGGGTTACATTCACTGATGAGATTTCTTCGCTTGACTCTTTGTTCCCGAGACTTTTCTTTATTGCTCTATTAAATTCAACCATTAAACCACCTCCGTCTACCCCGATTTCCATCCCTCTTTGGCGGCCTTTGACACCCGGTTAGTGTTTTTCTTTGTTTTTTCTTTGTCTCCAATCTTTGAATTTTTAATAGGAAAATGTCAAGAGTAAGTGATTCGGATGATTGCGTCCATCCCGGTGGGGTATTGGAGGGAAAATGTTTTTGAAAATATTCGAGCCACGGAAATAATTTTCTTCTTGCTACTGTCACGGAGGAAACTTCAATTTTAGTTTGCAAATTTTTCTTTCCTTTCTCTTTTTATCGTTCAATTATTTTTTTAATATGATTTTTACGATTGATCTAATTCAAGCGTTTGATAAACTAAATATTATATTATCTTATCATTTCTTTTAATTTAGACCTGTTGATTGATTGATAGATTATTCTTCATGATTGTCAGCCATCATGAGGATGAAAGACGCCTGTGCGTGTATTGGTTTATTGTGTGCGTGCTGTTGCACTTCAGCGAACATACATTCTCGACAGATCAAACCCAAAGTTCCGATGACAAAAAGATTAAACTTCCAAGATGATCGGAAGGTTTAACCTGCTGCAGTCTTTCGTTAAGCAGTTTTATATAAGGGTATTTTTGTGTTGCCTAAAAGCACTATAAAAAAATATGATTAGAAGCATATAAGCAACAGAAGAATATAAATCGGTCTTAAAGTAAATCGGAGGTCATCTTCTTTGATAATTTTGTATAATTTGTATTTGCTTTTTGAACTGTTGTTTTTTTTGGTATTGAATAAGCTTTTTTGTCTTACTTTAATAATGTAAATCTTACTTTTCACTCAAAACTCCTTTGCAACAAAAAAAGTTGGTTGGAAGAGGCTGCCACTAGGCAATTAACAAAATACACTACAGTGAAATATTAAACAAATAAATATTGCATTGTAGACTCTCCTAGTATCAATGTAGTTCACTCTCCTCGTACCAATGTACACTTTTCTAGTATCACTGTAGTTCAATCTGGCGGGATTGTTATGATTTTGCAATTTCTGCCTACCAATCAGCAATATGTTAAAAAGACTGTCTGAACAAAATAGACTGAAAAAGCATTTTGAATACCATTTTGAATTGTACCTAAAATATCCAATTCGAGTTGCGAAGTGGGGGAAACTTAATTAGCGCACTAAATGCATTAAGTGCAGGGGCGAACTGGACCAGCGAGCTACCGGGAATTTCTCGGTTAGCAGATGTGCAAATGGGCTGAAGTATCGGATTATAATTGAAAAAAAAAATAAGATACTTCATACCATTTGATTTGGGCAGGAAAATATCACACATACAGAAACAAAGAACGAACATTTGACGACAAAATTCATTCTAACATTGTGAATATCTACGATTGCGAGGAAAATTGATTAGAATCGTGTAAATCCTGCATGACACATTGTTTTTATGTTTAGCAGAAGTTTAACTTGTATTTGTTGACATATACGCACGTTTTTATAGCTTACTAGCTATTCCCGGCCACGCGTTGCTGTGGCTCAGTCTGGTTAAGTGGAAAAGAAAGAAAAGAAAAAGCACACGTTTCAATTATGTTTAATTTCACAATGCTTGTGGGTATACAATATTTTTGATGTCTTTCAGCCACTCTCAGTCGGTCGCGTTTATCGCCGTGCTCGCAAATGATCGCGTCACTCCAAGAGGTCAATTCACGATATGATTTGAATTGAAATGAAAGATCGATTGCACTGAAAAAGAAAAAATAAAGTTATAACAAAAACATATAAAATTGCGAAACATTAAAAAAGGAACTGTATAATATTGGTAAGTTCGTAGACGTCTTTGTTCTTGGCGCCAACAATAACTCGTTCACTCAGCTAATCGTGATTCTTATAATTGATTTGAATATTGGGAAATACTTTTTCAACCAATTCTTGACATCACTAAATTTGATATCATAAAAATTGCGAAACATAAAAGTAACTAATTAAATGTTAAGGGAAGACAGAGAGATAATTGTAACTAATTAAATGTTAATGAAAGACAAATAGATAAATGGAACTAATTAAAAAAAATCTCCATTTCTACATACGATTTGATAGATTTTGAAATTTAAACATAGAGATAAAATTAAATTCTATATAAAAAAGATACTTTTGATATTCCTTCTGACCTCTTTCAGCCACTATCAGCCTGTCGCGTACATTCTGTTGAGAACGAACCAGTTATGAATCTGCAGAACGCGATCCCCGTGCATCATCAAGTCTGGATACATGTCGTTCTGCTGCTTCCTCGACATTTTGATAAACTAAAGCAGATCGATTGCACTGAAAAAAGAAGAAAGTTATATCAAAAACATATAAAATTGTGAAACATTAAAATAGGAACTGAATAATATTGTTAAGTTTGTAGACATCTACATTTCTTGGCGTCTCTGGAAGAAAGGGATCAAATTAATCACATATTCGGTTTGATGTTTCTGAATAATGTTATTATATTTCGGAAACTCAGGATGAGTCCTATGACAGTTGACAAATTTGCCCCAATACAACCTTGTAACGACGTTCAGTAATTTTAATTATTTTATCGACTTTAATATAAGGCTCGATTCTAATAAATAGCAAGTTATTTAGGTAAATACATTACAAAAAACTAACAATAATGACAAATTAATACATCTTGTTACAAATTAGCAAAAATTTGGCAATTCGTTTAAATTAAATATGACGTTTGTCAAAAATATACATACCAACATCACGCCGTATCTCTGAAGCACATGTCGCGTCACTCCAAGAGATCAATTCACGATATGATTTGAATTCAAATGAAAGATCGATTGCACTGAAAAAGAAGAAAGAAAGTTATAAATAAAAAGTATTCATTTCAGTTACGTCCGTTGGCTTGAATCTTTTACCGGTTTTTAGTTGCATCTGAGCAGCGTAAAAGTTTGTTTTAATTTTCAGTTTTTTTTTTGCCATATTTCCACGGGTACTTCTAATGTACCAACAAATAATTTATTTATTTAATTAACGACACAACAGTGTCTTTATATACAAATGAACATGTGACAGGCTATACAAGTACTTAAAATTATTGACAAATAATACAACTTTATCTTAAACTAACATGAAGATATAAAAAGCAGTGGTAATAATAAATTACAATCATTGTTTTAAAATTATTTAATAATTATATGTCTATTTAAGTCCAATATATCTTATGTATGTATACTACAAAATATTACCAAACTTCACCAAGCAGACTGACGTAATTGTCCAAGACTTATTTTATAGAGGTAAAGAACTCAGATTTGTTTTTAGTGGAATGACGCAAACATATAGTATAGTAATTAAAATTATTTAATAATTATATGTATATTTAAGTTCAATATATGTTATGTATGTATACCACAAAATATTACCAAACTTCACCAAGCAGACTTACGTAATTGTCCAACACTTATTTTATAGAGGTAAAGAACTCAGATTTGTTTTTGGTGGAATGACGCAAACATATAGTATAACAATTTTCGATATAAAAGGGATTGAGTTGTCGGACATCATGTTCATCCTTCAGTTTATTTTTTTCTTCATCATCATCCGATGCTTTAATTTTGATGTTTAATAGGTTTCATTTTTGGCATGTATCTTTGCGCGGCTGGTGAACTGTCAAAAAAGTTAGGTTTACTTTTTAAATATGAATCAATACTAATTAATTAAAATTACCTCCATCACTGCCCTCAAACATTTGAAAATCCGCACTTTTGGACATTATCAATAATAGATTGGACTTGGGTCACTTTCAAAATAATGTTTTTTGTCAAAATTTATCGTATACTTTGAATAAAAATAATGCCGAAATACATCCAACTAAAATTATTTTGTAATCTAAATATAATCTCAACAACTTACCACAATCACTGAAGTCAATTTTATCACAGCACAACTATTTTTTATTGAAATTCAATACGTTTTAGTATAATGTTTTACTTTAACCACAACACGCGGGATGCTATCGAAATACAAAATGGCCGACATAAGCTTTGTATTTTTATGTTGAAAAGTCGAGACACGAACCCCAATGAGCATTGGGGCTCGTGTCTCGACTTTTCAATAAACGTATGTGAAAATCAAAAATGTATTATTTATAAAATTTATTATTTATTATTAAACATTAAATTATTTAATATTTTATTTATAAGATTTAATTATTTAATATTTAATATTAATTCCAAAACGTCGAAAATGAAATTTGACATCTGTCAAAGTTTAATTTCAGCTTGTCACTGCAGGAGGCGCAAACGTTATTTTTTCTGATTTCTAAACTTTTTTATATCCACCGATATATAAATAAAAATATATAAACATTTTTGTATACGAATGTCAACTTTTGTCAAAATTTCAAAGCGATCGGTAGAGAACTTTCGGAGATTAGTAGGAACGACTATACGAATATTTACATTTTTATTTATATAGATAAACTCTTTCATCAACATATGTATTCTGCAAAAGATCTTTTTCTAAGTTGAAATATACGCTGAACCGATTACGATATTCTTTAACTCAATCGCATCTCGAATCGATCATGATGGTGTCGGGAAAAAGACAATGAAAGCAAGGTTAGTATTTTTTCCAAATGTTTCGGCTTTAAATACTTACTTTCGTCACAAATCTGGATCATTTTGGCCTCGGTATAGGTGATAAAAACACGTGTAGCGAGGATTCATGTAATTAGTGGAATAAAAAAGTAATTTATTGTTAAGTATTCTATTTACTTTCGTATGGTACCCTTCAACATTGGTGATTCGGAAATATTAAAGAGCGTGGTTGGATAATATTATTGTCTTCGCCCCCAATAATTGAGCCTTCGAATTTAGAACCACTGAATTAGACACGGATGTCACAGTTGGTAACAATTTTGTACGTGAAGAGAGAACAACTCTGGCACATGTATTCAGAGCGGGCGATTATTTTTACCTAATGAACCATTTTACTAGACCGAAACCGTTATTTTTTTTTTTTCGGCTACCATCGGGAATCGAACTTAAAACCCCCAGATAAAAGTCAAGCGTCTCACCAACTAGGTAACGATTAGTAATAATAATGTGACAAATATTTAGCGTCATATAACAAATTATTAAATAACTCATGTAAACAGGGGGAAGAAGGTGAGAGTAGTTTATATAAAAAGCGGTCGATCTTAACTGATTTCCCCGGTTAATTTAAATTGTGAGTCCGCCACTGTTTATTTACATTCATCAAACCCAGTGAAACATGCATGATGATGGTGTGGCGTGTTTAATATGTATCCACTATGATTCCCTAAAGCTACCAGCTTGTCGCAGAATTTATCCCGAAATTGTGGGATCTGAATATAGTACCCAATTTCAGAATTTCGTAATTTGAGAACCCAGTTTTGTAATCCTCTGTTAAAACGCGAAACTGCATGCAGTGTATCCTGTGCATTAAACTAGAATTAACTATGTTCGGATCTAAAATTATTGGAATGACAAATGCAACCCATGGACTGAGAAGTCAATGTTGGCAAGTCACAAAAAGTTAAATTGTTACACATACATACATTCAAGTCATTTCATGTTGAGGTAGACAAAGAGGACGGAACGTCAAACTTTCCGATCATGATACACTTTTTTCGCCTCCTTCCCATTTTTTCTTTAAAAATCTCATTCACTTGGATACACCATTTTTTCTCGGTCGTCCTCTACAATTCACGATTGCATAGTTAATTTGTTTAGTTAGTCTTTCGTTACCCATCCATTCCATTTTTCCAAACTACCTCCACATGCTCTTTTTCATCCTGATTAACATATCGATTTTTAAATCACATTCATCTTTAATAATTACAATTTTTATTCCGTTGTACATAGACCCGAAAGAGAATTATTTATATTTATTAATAAAACAATTAACACAAATCATCCTAGTGTTGGTGGATTACCTGTTATAAAAACGATGAAGAAATTTCTAGAGTTTCATAATTCTGTAGAGTTTCATTGACCGAAACATGTCACATGTGTTAATTTTCTATTTAGTAAGACCCTTATGGTTTCAGGTTCAATTTCCGACAGTTACCAAAAAAGGGTCTCAGTTAAGTAAAACAGTTCATTTGGTGACAATACTATTACGCGTCAGAAGTGTATGGTAGTATTGCCAACATGTATGGTGATGAACTAACATGCCAACTCTAGTGGTTCAGTATTAAGTAAGATTAAGAAGATCACTCTAAGATAATTTGGCCATGTAGAACGAATTAATGAACAAAAACTAACGAAACAACGTACACTGCAAATGTACACTGCAAAATGAGTGGAAGGCGTGGTAGAGGAATACCAGGGAAAGTGAGAAATGGAGCTAGTGAATGATATTTTGAACGAACGAAAAGAAAGAATTAAGAGAAAAGTAGGGATGTGGAAGATGTGAAATATAATGTGTGTAGATATAAGAAAGTCTGACACTCTGTTCTATCTACTTACCTCAGCAGGGAATCGGCTTCATGGTATGTATGTATGTAAAATAAGTCAAATTAATGGTACTCATTTTTAGTACATCAATTTGAAATTCTCAATTTTATTATACTTTTGAAGCAATCTCTAAAAAAGTTCTCATTGTATTAAACGGTCAAGCGTGGATCTTATTCTCGAAAACAAACTGGACAAGATAGTTCGCAACTATTCTTGGAGGCTTCATCTTGGGTTTGTGAATCTTGCTTTTCGGTTCTATTGGTCACGTAGATTTAATGGCTACTGCACCCAAGAAGTTGCATTCAAGAAGTTTCACCTCAAGTTTGTATCGGGCTTTCCTTAGGATTAATCATGATCTCAAGATAAAGTCCACCCAGAAAGTCTGTGGACAGAGCTAACTGGATTCAATAGATTTTACAGTTAAAAGACAAATATACGTTTTTTTAATAGGTTGGGGTTTAATTTATTTTTATGTTAGTTATTAAAGCCACGATCACCAGAGTTTAATATTATATTATATATCAATAGATTCTTTTGATCTTCTTAGTGATTGAGAGTATATTGACACCTATGATATACATATTTGAGTGGTAATTTTGTTTGTGACATGTACTCGTATACCTTCAATAGATTTTTATGACCTTATCAGCGATGATAGTATATTGACACCTATGATAAACAGCTGGTGGCTATAAAACAGGAATTTCTAGTTGGCCAGCAGGTCTAAGATATCTAAGAATAAAAATGAAACGTACTGAGGGAAGGGCAATATATTTTATATGATTTTTGAAATGTATTTCTTCAAATTGTTAGTTGTGTTATTCCAATATATTTCCTTCTCATGTAAATAAAAAATATATAATATAACAACTATATTACATTTCCTTGACTCAAGTGGCATTTTTAGCTTTCCGAATTCACTTCGATATATTTCCCCCCTTAAGATTGAGGGGACTATTCTTACTTTTTCCTGTATATATCCATGCACCAGGGGCGTCGATAGGGGGTAGTTCGTTAGTATCGTTAGTTGATTGGTCGGAATTGACTTTGGATAAAATGAAATGAAAAAAAAAAATATATCAGCGTATGCACTAAAGTTTACAAATTAACATACAATATTTTGAAAATTACATTGGGTTTTAAAAATAATCTTAGCATATATTATTCAGAAACATTTATAATAGATACATACATTGCATCACGCCGTTTCTCTGCTGGATTAGTCAGAGAAGACAGATCGTAAGACTTCCCTATCTCAACACACATATTTCGTTCCTTCTACATTCATACACTTTCTTAAACAGCTCTTAAGACTTCTCTTACTTTACCTTTTTTTTAAATATTATTCACACGATCCATTCACACTTTCCTTGGTCTTCAACTACCATGCCTTACACTCACATTTGCACTGTATATTTGTTTTGTTGTTTTTTTTTCATTCATTCGTTCAACGTGCCAAAATCATTTCAGAATGCTCTTTTTAATCTTAAGCAACACACTATCCTTAAGTTCACATTCATACATCATCACTCCATTCTGTATTCTGTCATACATGCTTACCCAATATATTTCTGCAGCATTTATTCAGCTCTTTTCAGTATTTTACCCCTTCTACGTTTCATTACCATCATTACCATTACCATTACAATACATAAATGATGGTATTTAAATACTGTTGTGGACTATCATCATGATATTGTCCGAAATAATAAATATATTGTGACATTACATAAGGAGACTAAATAGTGGAGTTATATGATATTTTAGCTAACTATGCTCTATTGAAGTATCATATACGAGTACAACAGTGTAAATGTCTTTATTGAAGAAAAAAATTTTGGATATCCTCAAAATAAATTCCACCATCCTCACGGCCTTATTACATATGTTGTATCATTAAAACAGTCAAGAGAGGACAACTTAGGTCACGAATTTGAGATTCTTGCAAAAGTAAAGAGTTGTTTATTGTATAATCCTAATACAGGTGGGAATTAAACTTCGAAAAGCTAAGTATCTGACACTAAATGATATTCAACTTTAATCAATTGATCTCATCCAATAGTCAAAATCGGTCTGTTAAACTGCAAATTCATCAACAGACCGAACAATACGGCACATTTTAAGATCATCTGCAAAAAGTATCACTTCAACATCATTCGAAGTTTCAACAAACAGAATAAAAAGCAAAAGGCTGACGTGAGATCCTTGAGGTACAGTGTCAATTAGTTCAAATTGGCCTCTTGCGTGCATACCACATGTGTTCATATAAGAGAAGCGGCCCAGTTAAGCTTGCTCATTAGTTCGAGACCCATTTTTGGCTCCCCGAGAGATTTTTGCAGTGTTGTAACTAAGGTTGTTATCGATAACGGGGGTGACTTTCAGCTGGGTTGTCAAACCGGAAGGTAATCTCTCACTCGGAAAAGGGAGAATTGGTAGCTTGGATACACTGCAATTTAATTTCCGGTTGCTTAGATGCTGGATACTTAAGGGGTAAACTCTGCTTATAAACTTCTCTTCTCGTTAAAAATGATATGTTGTAATAACTGAGTTTACGTGTTAGTAATCTGGTTCTGATTAGTTCTCGATTATTTCCGTTCGAAGAATTGTAGGGTCTGGAGAAAACATCGTATAGTATTTTATTGTATTACACTTTCGTTTTATATATAATATGTACAATATAAACTGGCGGCTTGATTGCCATATGACAATCTCCTTTAATCAACCAGAAAGGTCTTCTCTTGATAGATTGGAAGAAATTGACTGATGACTTCCATGTTTTGGTTGATAAGATGCTTGTCTCCCAACCCGGGGGTTGCGAGTTCAGTTCCCGTTAGAATTCAGATTTTTTAAAAGGATATCAGTTTGGTTTTCACTAAAGGACTTGTTAACACCTTTCTGATTAGAATTGCCACATGTCAAAAAGCCCGCAAGGTTGCATTGTATATTTTTGGTCAGTATGACTTTTTACACCAGAATGTCTGAAATAACATCTTAGAGATGCACGAAGAATATGTAGTAAAGCAAAATTCGCACACGTAAGTGGAGATTTAAAACCTTGTTGGAGAAGAAATTCTGCATTTTGAAGAATCAGCTTCGTGCCATCTTCACTCTTACTTTTGATTATGAAGTGTTTATGTATTATGAAGTGAAGATTATAAATTGATAACTTGGACGAATACCAAAAAGTTTTTCGGCCTACAATTTGTTTTCAATAATTTAAAAAATATGGTATGCACACCTTTATTTAATATGTGTTAATAAATCAAATTAGTAAAAAATGTACTTTATAGCTTAGTTCCGACTTAAAAAGGTTTCATATCCTATTGTATTGCATTACGTGTTCGTTGTACACATCATAACCTGACGAGTTTATTTCCTAGTGGTAATCTCTTCCAACCAACCAAAAAGGCATTCCAAATGCCTTAAGCGAAACCCAAGTTGCAAACCTTTAAAACATATGGATAACAACAGGAAATGAATGTGACCCAGTTCATAAGGCAGGCGTCTTATGAACTGGGTCACATTCATTTCGTGGTGCCATATTTAAAAAAATAAATAACATTTTTTTCAACTTTGTAATTAACGACTTACATTTATATAAGTAGGTGGTCAAATACAATAAGTTAATTTATAAACACATTTCGACCAAAGATAATCAATAGAAATCTATTTGAAAATATCTATGGTAAAATTTGATTTTGGAACGAGTTTCGAAAATGGAAATGTCCCAAAATTCCACCAGTAAAGCAATGTTTTGTCCTTTATAAATACGTTATATAATGATTGATATCACCATTCGTGTCCATTATCTGTCACAAAGGGTCTTCTAAAATGTGTATTTATCCGATTCCAGCCCGCCATGTCCATCTGATTGAAAAGCCATGTCCCTTCCTGACGCATCGCCAGGCGCGGGAAAGTTTTTGCAACGCATATCAATCATTTAAATTTCGAATCATCGGGTCAGAGACTGTGTGTGGTGGGAGAGGAGTTAGGGTAATGACATCACATTTTGAAGGAGAAGGAATATATTTCGTGACACTGACTACTAAGGGCTGGTTCACATTATGTATTATTGCTCTCTCCAATCCAATCGTTGCAGTCATCACCTTCACACACTTGCACCCGAATTACTTTTTTATAAGCGTTTATTATTTTTTTTTATAATACTGTGTTTGATTGCCGAAATAGAGCGTCTTTGAGGAGGGTTAAGTCTTTAAATAGTACTGAATAAATTACCTTATTATTATTCTTATTATACTCAGTAAGATATAGGTTAAAACCTAGTTTGCTGGGAACACGAGAAACGGAAGGTAACTAACCCAGATTCATATCAATTGAGTGTGCACTTTAAATTACGTATTACTTGTTATTTTTTCATAAATAATGTATTTATAAAATTACTTCTCATGCTCTTTAAATAAATAAATACTCTTTGGATGAAAGGGAAAGAAGGGTAGCGACAGGTAACAAAGTAAATAGATAGCCATCCAATATCAACAGTTGCAAAAATAACAAAGCATAGTAGTGTGTTAGTGCCCACCTTGATTTATGGAAGTGAAACTTGGACTGGACAGAAGAAGCATAAAAGTAAAATTAATGCAGTGAAGATGTGTGCCCTAAGGAAAATTCGTCGAGTGTCAATGTATGCAAGAAGGTGGAATGAAGACATTATAAATGAATGCATTGATAAAATGAATGTTTTAAATAAGATGAAGAAAAGATCTTTAAGATGGTTTAGACATGTGGATATAATGAATAACGATAGAATGACTAAGTGAGTACATAAGTTAGAATTGCAAGGTATGCTTTGAATTAAATGGACCAGACTTTGAAATAAGGTAAGTGAGAAGTATAAATAATAGAAGATTTTGCATGACGAAATGTATTAATGTGGAGAAGGCGAAAGTTGTGTGCATGGATTGAATAGTTTAGAGATCTGTTCTCTCTGCCTACCCCGCAAGGGAATTGACGTGATTTTATGTATGTATTATTATACTCTTAAATATAACGGACGATTCAAGTGCCGGTCGACCATAATCTAGTCAGGTTTTGCTATTAATTCTATTTATAAATATATATTAGGTTTTTACGGAAAGTAGTTTTGTAATTATCGGGTAGATGTCACTAGGGCTAAAATTTAATTGCTAATTTCATTCCAAACGTGCTGAATGTATATTATTATAAAATGTAATAGTTTAGCGCGTATTTTCGGCCATTGTTTACACCGAAATAGCTAGAACGGTTTTTGGCGTCATTTTGAAGACTGGATTTTTTTATTATAGCAAATAAATAAATGCGACGCAAACCAAAAAATATATGTACAATGTATGATGATGCAGTAAGCGATCATGTGTGTCAAATGTGGTTTAAAAAAATCCTTAATGGTGATACCAGCTTTGAAGATGGTGCCCACTCTGAAAGGCCGATTGCCACTGATAACGACCAAATCAAGATATTGATCGCAAATAACTAGCATTTTACGATACGAGAGAATGAGCATTTAGTGGAATTTTGCGATTAAATTTGGACTATATACGACCGTAAGTACTTTCCAGACAACCCAATAGATATCATATCTACTATATTAGATTTTCGTATACAGAACAACCTGTTCGGCAAATTGCTGTATGACAATTTCTTACAATCAGAAATGTATTAAACAAGCCTGAGGTGAAAACCAGATTGGAAACCTGGAATCTTTTGCTTCCTTATCCTTAAATGATTTTTTCCCTCTACTTCTACCATTATTAATGAATTAAATTTAAACTAAACAGTTTAATGTATCCAATATGAGCTGGATGGCTGGAAGAAATTGCAGAATAGCATTAAATCCACCAGATGTACCATGTATGACCAAAAACTTAATTAAAATAAAAACCCTTTTAAAAATTTGGGTACCTATTGCAATCGAACCCGTTATCCCTGGGCAAGAAGACATATGTCTTACCGGCTAAACCACTGAACGTTTTTTAATAAAAATGTATGGACATTATTTATTTCATTTTACTCGTAAATAATGGTTAGTAACATTACAGATATTTATCACAATTTATCAGAGGTTTCCGTTTTAACTTTATGGAACTCCGTATTAGAATATCAACATAAATTACTTTGTTATTCTACTTATTACATTAATAATCATTCCACCTGAAGACAGCTTCAAGATAGGACGTAGAAACACGTGTAGCGGGGATTAATGTAACATAATTAGCGGAATAACAAAGTTTTTGGGATGAATGTAAACTTAAGACTGATGTGTTGAATAAGATAAAGAAGATCGCTCTGAAAAAGTTTGGGCATGTGGAACGAATGAATTAAGAAATACTAACAAAACAAATATACAGTATAAATTTGGTGGCAGGCATGGTAAAGAAATACCAAGGAAATTATGATTGGATCAAATGTATATTTTGAAAGAAGCAAATGTAAAAAGTCAGAAAAATCGGAGACGCTGTATGAGAAGGTGTATGGATGTAGAAGAGGCGAAATATGTGTCTCGCGATTAGATAGTCTTGCGTTCTCTTCTATTTCGATAGGGATACGACGTGATGGTATATGTGAATGAATGTACAATGTAATTTATCGGTATATATTTATCACAACTTCAAACCATTCTCTTTGTCATGGGTCTTCGTACATTTCTTATTCTTCCATCGGTCTTTAGTCTCTTACTGCCCCCTCCCTGTGGACTCGCCCTCTGTGACTTGTCAGGGTTCCATAAATCACCCCCAACCCCATCCCTCCCCACTTTTCTATTTCTCTCCGAAGACCAGTGGCAGTTCTATGAAATATTTTTCTATTGCATATTATTTGTGGACTTGTTCCAATTTTTAATGACGTGGGCGTGATCAGACACAAAAGGTTCAATAAAGCTTAATCTTCTTTTTTTTTATTTTGTAACAAAGATATTTTTTTTGTTTTGTTGATTTTAATATGACTTCAATTTCCAGTATATTAACATAAATTAACAATGAATCAATAAATATACATATACCATCATGCCATTTCCCTGTCGGGGTAAGCAGAGAGGACAGAGTGACATACTTTCTTATCTTGACACACTTATATCGCCTCTTCGACATTCATACAACTCCTACTATTTCTCAGATATTTTACATTTCTTTCATTCAAAATTTCGATCACTTGTTCCAACTATACTTTCCTTGATCTTTTTCTACCACGCTTTCCTCTGACAATTCGCAGTACATTTGTTTTGTTAGTCTTTCCCCATTCATTAGTTCCACGTGCCCAAACCATCTAAGAGTGGTCCTTCTTCATCTTACTCTATACGTGGGCCTTAAGTTGACGTTCATCTCTAATAACTTAATTTCGCATTCTATCGGTTAGTCTTGCAGTTCTAAATTATATTATCCAAGTTTCACAGTCATGCATAAAATAATAATTTTAAAAGTAATAAACGTTCTCCGTGACGTTGTTGACAAAACCTCTGTCTACAAATCCGATACCTGTTGTTATCCAGATTTTTTCAAAGGCCTCGGTCTAGTTTGCACTTAAGGTTTGTTTAACATCTTTCTGGTTGGTTGAAAGAGATTGCGACATGACAATAAACTAGTCAGATATTAAACGGAGACAAAGAAAAAAAGAAATTTTAGTCAGAGAAAAATTAGGTAGTGCAATAGCTTGGATACACCCACGGGAGCTGAGACGTGCCCTGATGCAAGGAAAAATATTTAAATGTTTGTCTTCTATATATTTTAAAATACAATACAACAAATTCCTAGGAAATATTAAAAATGTGGCATTTCCGAAGCATCATGAGAACCTCATAATGATAACAAGGTCCCTAATGATAACATTCTTAAACCGATAAATAAGGAAATAAGAAGTGTTATCCATCATCAAAAGGAGAAAAAAGAGTACTTTGGACACAATGCGAGGAAAAAAAATATATAAAAGTCCTTCAACTGATATTGCAGGGAAAAATTCAAGACAGAAGTGTTTAAATAAGACGCATCTCTTGGTTAAACAACTTACGAGAGTGATTTGATTGTGGTTCTATATCGTCATTCAGACCTAAATATTAGGTCCTTACATATGAAATTGGCGTTTTGCCGTACTGGCAACATTGATCTCAAATATCTTCTCTTTGGTTAGGAATATCAAATTCAAATTTATACAGCTATTTACTCAAGTATTTGTGTTTCGAAAATTATAATTCATTTGTTTTTTCCTCAATTGTTTTTTTTCTTTGCGTCACTCAGTTTACAAAATGGAAAACTTGAAATATCGCGTTATTTACGAGTACGAGTTCCACCGTGGCACCAGTACTGCAGAAACGGCTCGAAGGATTAATGATGTGTATGGCGACGGTGCCGCAAAATAAAACACAGTGCGTTTTTGGTTCCAACGTTTTCGTTCTGGAAATTTCGACCTGCAGAACAAGCCCCGTGGAGAAAGTTGATAATGAAGAATTGAAGGCTATTGTGGAGGCGGATCCATCGCAAACCACGTCCGAGTTAGCTGCAGGCTGCGGTGTTAGTGATAAAACTGTTTTAATCCACTTGAAGCAAATTGGGAAGGTGAAAAAGCTTGAAAGGTGGGTACCTCACGAATTGAGTGAAGCAAATCAACAAACGCGCGTTGACTGCTGCGTTGCATTACTCAACCGGCACAATAATGAAGGGATTTTGAATCGAATCATTACCTGTGATGAAAAGTGGATCCTGTATGATAATCGGAAGCGCTCATCGCAATGGCTGAACCCTGCCGAACCAGCCAAACCATGCCCCAAGCGAAAATTGACTCCAAAAAAGTTACTTGTGAGCGTTTGGTGGACTAGTGCTGGTGTCGTTCACTACAGCTTTCTTAAATCTGGTCAGACGATTACGGCAGATGTCTATTGTCAGCAACTGCAAACCATGATGGAAAAGCTAGCTGCTAAACAACCGAGGCTGGTTAATCGCTCTAGGCCACTGCTGCTTCATGATAACGCTAGACCACACACTGCACAACAGACGGCTACCAAATTAGAAGAGCTTCAATTGGAATGTCTAAGACATCCACCGTACTCTCCGGACCTTGCCCCAACAGATTACTATTTTTTTCGAAATTTGGATAACTTCTTGCAAGGGAAAAAATTCATCTCCGATGGGGCAGTCCAAACCGAGTTCAAAGATTTTATTGATTCCCGTCCGAATGGTTTTTTTAGTAAAGGGATCGATGAACTACCTATGAAATGGCAAAAGTGCATAGATAGCAATGGTACATACTTTGATTAAATAAATATATTATATTAAAAAAAAATCAACTTTATGTTCCTCCCAAACAAAGCGCCAATTTCATATGTAAGGACCTAATAAATGTAATTTTAATACAATGCTGTTAAAGACAAAAACAAAAAAAAATCTTTTTCCATATAGTCAGTTCTCAACGAAAGTAATAAGATTCACGTTATATGAAAAAAGTAAAACATTTCATTAACGTTGTATATTTGAAGGATAATCCTATAGCTAAAGGATATAACAAATTAAAACAGATTTTATTCAAAGATGGTGTAGAAAAACGTTTTCTTTGGAACTCTTCATAACACATCACTTGCACAAAAAATCTGCAGTTTTTGTAAATTTCTGGCAATATATTGTATTATTGAAAGTACGAGTATTCACTGCTTTCCTTTGAGTTTGTACTGCGAGTATTTGACTTAACATACCGATGTTTCTTAAATGATGCAGCACTCATTTTGAGAGCATGTTGGTAACCAGCTTCACCATCTCTTATCACTTATCACGTCAACATCTACTTCCTTCTTTCTTTAAAATATTTAATCAAACTCTTTTGAGGTCGGTTCTTCTTGTCTGCAAGTTGTCATTTCTTCTGTTTTGGATATTAATGTCGTTTTGACATTTATATACTTTTGGTTGCCTCGTTTATTTGGTAATAAATATATATCATTGCCTCGTTTATTTGGTAATAAATATATATCATTGCCTCGTTTATTTGGTAATAAATATATATCATAACGCTGAGTTCTCTACGGCGTAGGCAGAGAAAATATGGATCTATACTTTTCTATTCGTAATGCATTATCTTCTATTATTCATACTTTTCTCTTTGTCTTCGTTTGCAGTCACGTTTTTCTAGGTTACCTCTTTCACGCACATCTTGCAGTCAAAACTTGCTTAGTTATTCTTTCGATATTTATTCTTTCCACATATTCAAATAATCTTAATTCACAGCTTGCTTGATAATGTGGTTTTGATAATGCACACCATAAGATTGTCATTATATCGAATTTATCATTCCTTATTTTCACCTCTATCGTAGAAAAACCTAGACTCCCAAGTAAATTTGAGCTTGGAATTTTATCCCTGAGCGTGGTTCTCGTTGAATATCAAAGTATTCGCACTTCTGTAACATATTAAAATAAATACCAAAATACGAAAAATCACTGATTTGATTTATTTTAACTTCTTCAACCCGAATTCACAGTGCAATCTTAACACTATCAAAACTTATTTTTTACTGAAGTAATACGTTTTTTAAATGAAATATGATAAAAAAATACCGTTGTTTCCTTAAGTAAGGAATTCACGTGGTTTCGTTACCTGACTTTAAAGTTTGGAGTGTACTTTGAATACAAATCACGATTTTTTAACATTAGAAATTTGTATTTAGTCTAGACTATGAACGCACCTTAGTGTTTGCTCACATAAAAAATACGTTGCTTATGCCTCTGGTAAGTGACATTATACAAAATTGTTAAGTATTAATTTTTTTCGATTGATTACTTTAATTGGCAACTGCGATCTTATGTATTCGACACTGTTATATATTCTAAGAGGTTGTCAATTTTATTAGCATTAATCTTCAAATATCCTTTAGGCTCCTAAAATATTGTTTGTTAAAGCAGCCGTACTCTAATATTATAAATAAACAAAGTAATTATCGATTTATCACGGTTCAACTATTGTATTATAAAAGTTTACCTATTTAAGAGGAAAATTCAAAGAATTCCTTATATCTCAATGTATATACAAAGTAAAAATTCGGTTGAACTTCAACCAAATTTTTAATTATGAATGTAAAACTATTTTTTTAAAGGTTTTCGAGATGTGGTATTGGCCCCAACTGCTTTGCATCTCTACCTTCTAAGATATACATGCAAAGTAAATGCTGTTAACTGTTGATATGTGGGTATGTCACTAGAATATATGAAGGTACTTCGGAGAAGCTGGTTGTGACTAGAAATGTTGAGGAGCGGCGAGCAAGAAAACAGTCTCCAGCAAAATGGATAGATCCAATCAAGAAGGTAACTTGTTCCTCATTGAGCGCTGCACTTATTGTGGCTAAGGACTGGGAGAAGGGTAGGGTAGGGTACCTTCCACTTAGTTCCAGATTCATCAGGGAACCACGACGCTCTGTCATGGCCAATACGACTAGGAAGAATATTCGAGTCCCTCTATTTTGTCCATCCTACACACGCTGTGGATCAGTTAGTTTGCCTTTATCACCATGGAGCAATTTCTTATAACTAACCAGAGAGATTTCAACAAGACCTAAATGGAAAACCAGACATAAACCCTTTTGAGCTTTCTAAGTCGGCTTTAAAATAATCCCCATATGTTTTCTTTATCCTATACTATTTAGGAAATATCAGCTATTATATATTTCTAATATGCGCAGATTTTTTAAGTTTTTGTGTTTTTACAAAATGTTTTAAACTATCAACTACTTGCTAAAAAATCTGAAAAATTATCATATTTATAATAGTTGATCCTATATGAATCAGGAAAAACTAATTGAACAAAAATTCTAAAGGAGTAATTTAGAGCTTTTAAAATTCTAAAGGAGTTATTGTGATTTCACGTGGGATGATCCTTTTCTTAAATTAAGTTCCAACATAAATCGAACCTGCAACCCCTAGATTGGAAGATGGTTGTCTTCCAACTAGGCCATATAGGTCACCAGGACAAGATCTCTAAGGACAAGATATCCATGATGAGCGTCAATCTCCGAAGAGGAGAAGAACTTTAAAGAAGAAACACGGAGAAAGTTTATTGGAACTAACATCAAGTAATAATATCAAAATAGAGCGACTCTGCGCCAGGGTACAGCTATCGAAAACTTGATCTTTCTCAAGTAATTACGTTCACCGAATCAATCCATAAGCGATGGTGTATTCCGAGGGTCGCTCCACACCGCGGGGGTCTACTGGCATGGCGTATAGGGTTGAGCCAGTAATTGGAAAACAACCATCGCTGACGGTTTCCACAAATTAGGGATTTCGAATTAATTGCGGTAACGTTTTCGATTAGGACACGTTTTTGTGTCCCTGCCCTTCCAACTTATCTTTTCATTTTGACATATTCCGACACTTTGGGTGTGGGATAGTTTCGGATTCTGTTTAATGTCACTTGAGGATAAAGAGAATTGAGGTGCCTACACATTTCTAGGAGTTGTATTTATACAAGTAATAAAATACTTCCTTATCTTTTATACAAGTAATAAAATACTTACTTATCTTTTATACAAGTAATAAAATATTTACTAATATTATGTATTATTTAGCGATTTCTTTTTAGCACAACTGTCTTTTAATTTTTACCTGCCGATATTTTGGGAAATATAAGTAGTGCCTACACATTTCTAAAACTTAAACCTATGTGAATAATAAAAAATACTTACGAAAGACACGACAAATATAGGAAAGACATGACAAATATAGGAAAGACAGGACGATCTTTTGAAAAATGATTTCGTGAACACAAATCCGCCTTAACAAATCCTCTAATTTATTCTGAAATGGCTAATCATTGTCAACGTGAAAATCATATATTCTCTATCGATGATGCCAAATTCTTGCATATCAGTAGTAACGGAAAGAAATTGAACAGATTAGAGGCCCTAGATATATCCAAGTCAGTGCATCGGGGTGTACATCTGGTAAATACATATATTCCAAGAATCTCGCCGCTGCTCGCTGAGGTTGTTTCCTCCCTCGCTTCACACACAGTCGCCGACCCAAATGTTTACCGTTAGAAGCGTGTTTGTCGGTATCAGTTCGAACAGAATTCAGTTTTGTTTGTGCTCCCCTGATGATGAAGTGAAAGCCTTAAAACCGGTAGGGTTATACCGTTACATAAAGTGGAATAAACAGTGTTTGATAAAACAAATTACAATGTCTTTAAGCCTCAACAATGTTAATGCCTAAACTATTAATAAAATATAAAATGAAAAGTAATTATGCTTTTACAAGTAATAAAATTATTCCTCTTTATGTATTATTTATTGATTTAGTTTTAGCGAAACTACCTTCTATTTTTTTACGTGCCCATGTTTGGAAAATTGAGTTGCTTACACATCTCCATTGTTTGTATTATACGAGTACAAATAATAACGTATTTATTTATTTAACACTTCATTTGTAAAATAATCTGGCGGGCTCATTGCCAGGTGCAAATCTTTTCCAACCAATCAGATTATTTATCTTCATGGAAGTATTAAAATACTTATATTATGGATTATTTATTGATTTCTTTTAGCAACTAACTTTTACAAGTCGTTATTTGGAAAATTGGGTCGTCAACACATTTCTAGGGTTTGTATTTATACCAGTTGTAAAGTATTTATTTTAAACTTTATTATAATAGCGGGCTTGCCACCCGGTGGCAATTTCTTCCTACCAAACAGAACATATACTCGTATCTTTAAACAAGTAATAAAATTCTTACTCATACCATGTATTATTTATTGATAAATGTGGTAGAAACAATAGAATGCGTAGAATGTGTGGAAAACCAATGAATGAGTGAGAATAATTAATAAGGAGATAAGAAAGTATGCGAATCGAAAGAAGACGTAGTGTTAAAGAGGAAGTACGAATACTTCAGAAGGTTGAGTCTCGTAGAAAGAATTAATTATGAAATATTTACAAAAATAATCCATACCCGGAAAAACGCGGCAGGACCTAATGAATTATAACAATTATAAGTATTGTTTGAAAGTTTCATAAAAAAACAATCTATACAAGTAGCACATAAGGTATGAGAAGGTTGGGAAGATATAGAAAACTGTAGCAAGACCAAATGAATTATAACAATTATAAGTATTGTTTGAAAGTTTCATAAAAAAACAATCTATACAAGTAGCACATAAGGTATGAGAAGGTTGGGAAGATATAGAAAACTGTAGCAAGATCAAATGAATTATAACAATTATAAGTATTGTTTGAAAGTTTCATAAAAAAACAATCTATACAAGTAGCACATACGGTATGAGAAGGTTGGGAAGATATAGAAAACTGTAGCAAGACCAAATGAATTATAACAATTATAAGTATTGTTTGAAAGTTTCATAAAAAAACAATCTATACAAGTAGCACATAAGGTATGAGAAGGTTGGGAAGATATAGAAAACTGTAGCAAGACCAAATGAATTATAACAATTATAAGTATTGTTTGAAAGTTTCATAAAAAACAATCTATACAAGTGGCACATAAGGTATGAGAAGGTTGGGAAGATATAGAAAACTGTAGCAAGACCAAATGAATTATAACAATTATAAGTATTGTTTGAAAGTTTCTAAAAAAACAATCTATACAAGTGGCACATAAGGTATGAGAAGGTTGGGAAGATATAGAAAACTGTAGCAAGACCAAATGAATTATAACAATTATAAGTATTGTTTGAAAGTTTCATAAAAAAACAATCTATACAAGTAGCACATAAGGTATGAGAAGGTTGGGAAGATATAGAAAACTGTAGCAAGACCAAATGAATTATAACAATTATAAGTATTGTTTGAAAGTTTCATAAAAAAACAATCTATACAAGTGGCACATAAGGTATGAGAAGGTTGGGAAGATATAGAAAACTGTAGCAAGACCAAATGAATTATAATAATTATAAGTATTGTTTGAAAGTTTCATAAAAAAACAATCTATACACGTAGCACATAAGGTATGAGAAGGTTGGGAAGATATAGAAAACTGTAGCAAGACCAAATGAATTATAACAATTATAAGTATTGTTTGAAAGTTTCATAAAAAAACAATCTATACAAGTAGCACATAAGGTATGAGAAGGTTGGGAAGATATAGAAAACTGTAGCAAGACCAAATGAATTATAACAATTATAAGTATTGTTTGAAAGTTTCATAAAAAAACAATCTATACAAGTGGCACATAAGGTATGAGAAGGTTGGGAAGATATAGAAAACTGTAGCAAGACCAAATGAATTATAACAATTATAAGTATTGTTTGAAAGTTTCATAAAAAAAACAATCTATACAAGTAGCACATAAGGTATGAGAAGGTTGGGAAGATATAGGAAACTGTAGCAAGACCAAATGAATTATAACAATTATAAGTATTGTTTGAAAGTTTCATAAAAAAACAATCTATACAAGTGGCACATAAGGTATGAGAAGGTTGGGAAGATATAGAAAACTGTAGCAAGACCAAATGAATTATAACAATTATAAGTTTTGTAATTTGTTTATTCAAACACTGTTTATTCCACTTTTTGTAACGGTATAACCCTACTGGTTTCGGTAGGTAGTCATAAATTAATCAAATGTACGCATTCATGAATATTTTTACGATCACAACACTCCTTTTACGATCTTCTCTTTACGAACCGAAGGCATGGACACAAACAATATCGATATTTGTTGTGATCTTAAGATTAAACGACAAAGATATCTTTGATTGAAGGGTTCCGAAAGATCGTCTGAATGTCATATCTTTGTAACTGAAAGCTGAATAATAATAAAATAAAAATTTACGCTGTTTAGAAAGAAGACTCACCTCCTGGAAATTCTTACTCTGAATACGAACCCACGTTTATTGACAGATTAAAAATATTTGGAAAAAACAAGTTGATTTATAGAATAGAATGGTGGTGGCTGCAGCCATTAGATTGGGTATCTCCCCGCATCTGTTGAAATTTGGGAGGTTTAGGAGAGTTGAGAAAAACAAGAAATGATCACTTTGATCACGCACAAGAATGCAACATAAATAAAATATTGCATCATCTATGTATTATATATCAAAAATATGTGTGAGAATAGAAATAATGGAAGAAGCTTATGTAATGTGGGGTAGAATACATTTTATAACTCACCGATAATCAAACCCTCAATGTCATTACGTTTATTTACCACTTTATTGCTCAAGGTTGAATCGATTGATTTTTAATACCATAAGGTGATATTTTTCAATTCATTGAACAAAAATAATACAGTTTTGTGTGTTACACAAATTTGTTGAGTGTTTCCAGTTTTTTAAATATATAGGAAAAATGAAATAAATTTTATGAATTGAATATACAGATTGTTCCAAAAATATAAAAAAACACAATATAAATGATTATAAATTCAATATTCATGAACGTAAAATATAATCTGAATTAAATATGATAAACGTAGAATTTTATTTTTACTATCGCAAATGTTCTAATTAATGGCTGTTCTGGTCTGTGCACTGCTGATAATGTGAAATCCTAAACGTCATGAATAATTTGTTTCGGTATTTGAGCTCATTTTTTTTAATGGCTGCTCTCAATCTATTCATTTTTTGCCGATTTTTTACATAAACGTTATGCCACTGTCGCGAGGTCTGAGGAGCGCCGGGGTAGTCAATGCTACTTCTACATCTAATCTATCTGTTCGGCAAGTTGTCATCAAGATAAGCCTTCGCATCACAATGGTAATGGAGAGGTGCACCTACTTGCTGGAAATAAAGTTCACCTCATCTTTAAGCTCTTCACGAATGCGTGGTATGACCAATACCAAGTTCAAGTAAACGGCATGGTGTAAAGGTGTGTTTATTTTTTTGAGACGATCTGATCTTTGACGTAGAATCGATAGAAGACATCTATCTGTCTTGGTTACGTAATATTCGCTAATGGAAAGGAGACCAGAGAGTTGAGAAGCTATTTAGTGCCGCCAACGAAAGAGATATTTTCTCAAGAGTGATCGTCAACGTCAAGGACACGGCATACTAAGAAAACCGGACACAGCATATCAAGACGAGGCACTCAACCGGACACGGCGTGTCAAGAAAAAAATAATGTATATAATGTAGAGATGGATAGAAAGGAAACATAAGCAAACGTTTTTAATGCCACCAATGAGTGGGAAAGGAAAAAAGATGGAGAACAAGGAAAAAAATTGATTGGATAACAAGGAAAAATAGATTGAAGCAATCCAATGAAGATGCAAGCCTTAATGTAGATGCTTAACAAGCACGCCAATCTTTTTAACACTGGTCTCGGATAATTTCTTTATCTATTATTATTATTTTTAATTAGGAATAAGATTAATTATTTTTTTATCGTTACATATAATAATGGATGACGTAAGGTTCTCGAGGAAACTTAATTCAAATAGTGAGGGCAAATAAATAAAATAATAAAAATTAAAAGATATATTTTGTTTTCTTCTGGTACATTTCTATCACATAACGATCTGCATTTCGACATATATTGTTGAGAGTAACAGGAGACAAAATTAAAATAGCTATGATGATTGCCAACCTCCAACGTGAAGAGGGACGTTATGAATAAGAAGAAAAAAAAAGTTAATTACACTTATAGAGAATACACTTATAGAAAAAAAAAGTTAATTACACTTATAGAGAATACACTTATAGAAAAAAAAAGTTAATTACACTTATAGTCTTATAGAGAATAGAGTGAGAAATGGGGAAGATAGGTTTTATTGATTTTCATGATACTTTTATTTCGTTTAACTATAATAGTTTGAGGATTCTTTATATTTTGTAATGAAATACGATTATGTTTAGTATTTTGGATCATATACAACATTTGTAATATCACTCTATTCTCCCAAGACCATATACAAAATTTAATATAAATTATGGTGTAAGTAACACGTAATTTAGTTTAATTAACCTAAGGCGTTTGAAATGTGCACAGTGATATGCTAAAACGTGTAGTGAATGAACACAAAGTTACAATGGGGTATATTTTTTTATTCCATTAATTATGAATTTCCACTTTCAATTATTTCAACTAACAGTACCTACATAATGTTGATGAAGAAATACGTGTTATGGCCAAATTAATTATATTATGTAGAATGCAAAGTAAAACGTTATAAATATAGTGAAGTGTGAATGATAAGGTAGGTAAGTGTTGCGTAAGAGAAATTTGGATATTAGAATAGGATGAAGTAATGTTTAGTTCTCTCTACTTACTCCGACAAAGAAATTAAGTATTCGTAATGCTGATAATAATTATGGTAAACAACGTAGATATATGATACAAATTCAATCTAATTTTATAGTAAAAGTTGTCAAACCTCACGAATGGCTCAGCTCGGCCATTGTTATGTGTGAATTTCGCGGGTGTAAGCCAACTGTCTCAGAAAAGACAATGAGAAGGTTGATTTGTTTTGTATAAAATATATAAAAATTTAAACAAATAAATAAAAATAAGTAAATTTAGAAAATTACACTAAATCTGCTTATATTTTCAAATACTGAATTATTGATTTATTTTTTTGCAGATTGTTACTTTTGATTTCAATGATCTCAATTATTCTTTTAAGGTGTGAGAGCGTCTTCTGATCTTGAGGACACTTTCTCCGAATCGATATAATCCTAGATATTATCCTTTGATCAGCGAAATATCTCCCCGGGAGTGTAATGACAGGAGATCCAAAGGAAATCAGAATATAAAAGAGGGATTGTTCTACCGTTGTTTGCAGACAATGGTGAGGATTAAAATTAATTATCGGAGACAAAAATTCTACTAGTAATATCAAAACGGAGAAAGTTCGCCTCGTTTGTAAAAGTTCCCAAGATTCCGTTCTCTCTACCTTAGAGCTTCTCAGAAGTTTTGATAGGAATTCCTCAATGAATAATGAAGAGCAAAACGTAGGAGTTTTTTTTCTTTATCCCAGAAAGCTTAAATAGTATTTCAAGTTATTTGTTCAAATTTCAATCATTTTAGCGGCGTTTATTTTTAGAAGTTTAAAAGCCGATTGTATATTCATGAAGCTGCCCACAATAATATTTTTTTTATTTTCTTTAGGTCATATTAGTATATTTGCCATCATTTTAACGTGTTTATTGTGTTATTGCTATATTAATTTTATTATGCTTAATATTTTACGAATTAAGGATCTTTATTTTTGGTTAATGCTCGTTTTCTCTTATAATATTTCAATTGAATCGACCATTGTTTGCATAGGTGGCGTGTGAAGCTTTAGGAAGCACTTGAAGAAAATCCTTTATGTACGAGTAATATATCAAAACTTATGATTATAAAACATATGAACGCTACACACATAAACTATTCTTCCACTATAACCGAATGTTTTACTATCACATGTCAGAAGATCTTGAAAGACTAATTTGTTGGACACCTTCCTTTCAGTTTTCTGCGTTATTCTTATCTAATATGCGTTTCTTAACATATATACCTAGATATGTGCGGAAAATCCTAATCTTATGGCCGCACCCCCACCTTCCTATCCTTACACTCATTTTTTTTGTAATATTTTTAATTTGTCTTTAATAGTGGGTTTGAATTCCGAGTTAGAATGCTCTTGAAGAGAATCTACTTTCTAAATGGAACTTTATAAATCGTCCTTTAATTGTTTATATTGTAGGGTAGACAGAGAAAACAGGTATAATTACTATTTCAATCAAACATATTTTTTTCACTTCTTCAAAATTTGTGAAAAAAAAATTATGCTAATTACCCATGATGAGTATAATAGAAGGCACAATAAAGTGAATGATACAACTTGATGTTGGTACTACCGGAGATGACTATGTAAACCATTTGAAAATTGTGTGGTATCCCCAGGCGACTCATGATAGCCCACAGTGTGGATAGACTCCCTCCTCCGGAGATCCGAATTGGGGGGTATTTTACCTCCGGACGACAATTTAGTACCTTTCAAACGATCCATCTTTGTTGTACTGGCTGCGTATAATTAAGTTAGAACGCTCCCGATCCAACTTGGGCTGCAACTCTGCAGTGGTTTCCTGTGGCACAGAAGGACTGAGACGATAAGGCCATCCACTGAACTTGAGTTGCCGTGGAAGAAATCATTTAATTTTTCTTATACATGAAAAAGTACTACGTTACTTCTTGGTTAGGTCCTGTTAACAAAACAAGCATCCTATTTCCTTGATAATATGATATATTCTCTAAATTTCTTCCCCAAACGTTTATCATTATTTTCGCCGGACAAAACCAATAGTTATCACACTTATATCTGTTTATGCCATTGATTTATTTCAGACATCCCCACTTATTGTCATTTCATATGTTGACACATACATAGCAGATTTCAAATCTAACTTTTGGAGTAATAAACATTGTATGAACCAACATACTCATACTCTTGTTTTAGTCATATTTACTTTATTTTGAATAACACGAATATTTTATATTTTGTTTAATGTTCCATTTACCTTCTTACCCGTCGTTACTTTCGTAATTTTTTTTCATCCCTATCCTCACGCGCGTTAACAAACGGCAAAGATGATAAAATTATTCAACATATTCAAGTCTCCCAAAGTTACCCAATACATTGCAAACACTTCTTAAATAGCCTACTTCTAGCTATGAAAAGAAAGAAATATGGAAGATTAAAGCAAAAATATTGGTTGAGGAAAATAAGAAGAAACTTTGAGATGAAGAAGGCAGAAATTTGAGTATGAATGTGGGGAAAACATGAACATATTTTGAGATGGCTGGCATGGCATGTCTTATTTAGTGTTCGGCCAATCTCTCTATCCAACTAGACGTATTTATGCAAAAAGGAATCAACCAAAAAAAACCTTTTTCGTATATTTTAAATAACAAATGAGGAGAAAAGGTAAAATGTGGGTTAGGCCTTTTATGTACGAGTATATTAAGTTTATTTGATGTTCAGGTTTCGAGTTCCATTCTTAGAAGAGGTAAAATATTTTTTATAATGGAACAAATCATCCTCTGTCGTTCCTCATTACTGAAAGTCGTGATCTATGGGATGTTGGTCGTATAGATCCCGCCGACACGTATTTTTTCCTCTCGATCACTTGCAGTTTGCATGACAGTGTACCGGCTTCGCCCAATCAATTCCTTCACCTGATAACACCTTGTTGACGCTTTGAATCTGCCATCCTTCTGCAACGGGCTATTGATATTTGATAGCTTCTGTCTTTAATGTATTCTCTGCAATTTATGTGTTCTTGAAGTATATTTAAATGTATTATGTACATACTATGTTGCTATCAATAAACCTATATTTATTTATTTATTTATTTATTGTACAATATAATAAAAAATTTAAAGAAATATCAATTAATTTCTCATGCTATATGCCCTTAGTAAGATAAAGCCAACATCCTAGTTTATTGGGGACACGACAAATGAAAGGCAACAAACCCAGATCCATAAAAATTGTGTGTCCACATTAAATTACCTGTTGTTTTTCACAAATTATAGTTTTATAAAATTTCTTGTCATGTATAAATCAATAAATTAATTAAATAGTCTCTCTGCATGGACGATTCTTGGATGAAACTAATTATTTTCTGACATTCTCCTCAATAGCAAACAAATATAATAAAATAACTAGACTAAAAAAAATGGCCTTTTTTTAATGGTTCTAAAGTAAAAAACTTTTTTAACGTTTCAAAAATTTAGACTGTGACCGAGTAAATAATATTCGAGCATGATTAATTAAAATTATTTTCGTGTTACTCTCCAGTTTACATAATATTTTTTGCCTCCCTAATTTAAATATTCCGCGATCACAAAAACACTCAGTTCAGCTGAAAAAATGTTTCCTTAATTTGGCATCTGTACAACGGAATGTAGCATGCTTGTTAAACTCGCGGTCCACGATATATTTATAATAATAATATTTCGTGACAAATTCTTTTCAAAGAGACTTCCTGAAACTATAACATTTTATATAGCTTATTGTTTTTCAAAATTAAATTGAGATGAAAAGTGCTCTGAAAGATTTTTATTTAATAATGTTAAAGCGACTTGAAGTAAAATCACAAAATACATGTTTAGAATCAAGATTTAGAAAGATCATCCCCATCCCGTCATATCCCAATTGAAGTAGGTGGAGAGAACAGATATCTACTCACATCTATCCTGGCACACATCTATTGGTTCTACCACGTACAAACATACTATTCAATTTAAAAAGCTTTAATTTTTTCCTTCTTCAGATTTCATTAACTTGACCATGCCAGGTTTTTCAAGGTCTTCCAAAACTTTTCATGCCTTCTATACTATTCTTATATATCATTTTCGTAAACCGTTCACCCTTCATTCTTCCTACATAACATAGTTGAATCATCTCAATGTTATCTTGTTGTATTGTATTAGTGTATTACACTTTCGTTAGATAAAGTGCTACTTGGCAAGCTTATTGCCATTTATTTACCAATTCGTTTCAACTAATTAGAAATTTGTTAAACAAGCTTTAAGTAAAAAATCCGGCTGAAATTTTGTTTTAAATCTCGGTTCCAACAATAATCAAATCGAGTTGGAAGGCATGTGTTTTACCAACTAGGCCGTGGGAGTTGTCTTAAGCACTGCATCTTCTATCAATCGGCATTTTTTATTATTGTCATAATTCCTTATTTCATTGTATACTGTTTTTCCATACATTTTACACAACGCTTTTATTTCTACTGCATTTGTTTTACTTTTTCGCCCCCTCTACGTTTCGGTTGCATATCTTAATGTTGGGACTAAGATTTAATTATGAGCAGCCAGTTTTGCTTCTCTTGAAATGCTCCGGTCTGTTAATACATTGGATAAACCACCATTCACTATATTTTTTGCTTCTATATTCGTTCAACATCGCGTGGCCATCCGATGTCAATATATTTCCATTAAAAAAAATCCTAAACATGCTCTGTTGTTTCTTTTTACCATTTTCTTTTCCCATACACTTTTAACATATTTATCTCTCAATAACCATAGCTGTTGACTTTCCAAAATTCTGGGCAAATTTGTAGACTTTCCAAATTTTTAATTCTGTGACTTGAAAAATAATATAAGAAACCTTAGATTTAAAGAGAAAAGTATTATATTTAAGAAGGGATTTAATTTTTATGATTGTAGATGATTTAATTAAGGTTTTCAGAGATAATTACATTTACACAAGGATAATAAAATTAAAGGAATTAATATCGAATAAATCCCTCAAATATATTTTTTGAGAGTAAAATGGTTCATCGAAAGGATATCCGGTTAAATTCAATATAAATTATTAGGACAACATGAAAAATATTTCCAAAAAAATCGGTGTATTTTAACAGAAATCTCCTTGAAATGAGAATCGATATTTTTAATTTTTGTTCAAAGGATCGTATATCCAAGGTATTTTTTTATGTTTACTGAAAATATTGAATAAGCGAAAAATTATGAAAAAAACAGGAAGATATATTATATTACATTGTATAAAACTGTGTTTTACTACTATAAATCTCGATATAGGGAGCTTCTTCAATACGGATTTATGATACACAGTCAATGCTATGATCTAGGGGTTTGCACGCTCACTTGCATGTAACGCCCTGACCTAGTGGTTTGCATTCTTACTTGCATATAACGCCATGATCTAGTGGTTTGCATTCTTACTTGCATATAACGCCATGACCTAGTGGTTTGCATTCTTACTTGCATATAACGCCATGACCTAGTGGTTCGTATTCTTACTTGCATGTAACGCCATGACCTTGTGGTTTGCATTCTTACTTGCATGTAACGCCATGACCTAGTGATTTGCATGCTTACTTGCATGTAACACCATGGCCTAGTGATTTGCATGCTTATTTGCATGTAACGTCATGACCTAGTGGTTACATGCTTACTTATCACCTAGGAATTCTAGGTTTGATCTTCAATAGATTCACTTTCGAATAAGTTATATTTTGAGTTTCTTTGTTTAATTGTACTGCGCATTTAATAACTACCTTAAATATGTTCTTGAAGTGCACTTGGAGTAACATGTGTTACGATACAGCGCTGAATAAGTTCAATGTTTTTTTCATATTATTTTATAACGTAATTGTAATTATTAATAAAAATAGTACTTGATGGCGCCATATCCCAGCGTACAATATTACAGTAGAGTAGATTCGTAAGAACAGGTATATGTTACGTAACATATATGATCCTGACATGAGCTGGTGTCAAGTTTTGTCATTCATTGATTTATTTCAGCCATGTTTGTATTTACTTATTTAACACTTCATTGTAAAAACAATCTGTCGGCTCATTGCCAGGTGGGAATCTCTTCGAACCAAACACACAAAAGTAAATAAAGGAAGTAACGTAGCCGCAAAAAGTATGCAAATTATTATTTACCTTTACAAAATTTATCATCAATATAGTAGTAAAAGTAAAATGGAAATATCATCAATCAAATGAAAAGGAAGGGATAGTAGAGATATAAGAAAAATTAGAATGAAACACGATCTATTACTTTACTTAAGAGTTTTTTCAGTCGCTTCTTAAAGCATGCCAAAGATGGAGCGAGAATAACATTCGTTTGTAACTGGTTCCAGAGTCTTACTCCATGGACGTAAAAAAGAAAGAGCGGCGAAGTGGGAAGGGCAATAAACAACCTCTATTGTATTTTATGTATATTTTTACTATATACAGTACAACCTTGGGCTTATTGCTATGTGGCAATATCTCCCAACCAACCAGAAAAATGATATATTTTAAATATTTCAAGTGAAAACTAGACTGTAAGCCATTTAAAAAAATAGTTACCAACGTTGATCGAACCTGCAGCCTCCTGGTTGGCAGACAGGTATTTTGCCAGAAATAATCTAGATAATACCGATCTAAAAATATTTTTTTGCAATTTATTAAAGTAAAAAAGAAACGTTTTTTTTATGGAATTAAGCATCGTGTCTAGCGGTCATAAGATGGTGTGGTGTGCGATTTGTATAATATTTTATGAATTATTAATAAATAAAATATACATTTCTTTCATTTTCTAATTCGTTAGCATTCAAGGATTATAAATAACAGGAACATACTCTAAATTTGATGATTTTTTTATTAGTTTTATGAATATATTTATTTCAAAGGAAAATAGACCCGAGGGCAAATTTGAGTTTGACGCTTCTGTTTTTGAAGGAATGTTTATTTTTGCGTTAATTTAGTAACGAAGCAATCGCTATCTCTAGTTCTTTCGTAAAAAGGGGAATTTTCGCAAAAAAATGAAATAAAAATCAATTTGAACGGCAATTTAATTTAGATTTTCCACGCGAGTTTACAAAAATATTAAAAATAATCAAGTGATTTTGATGAGCCTAGACCTAGACCAGGTTTAACGACCGACTCCTTTGGCTTATTTAGTAAGGCGATTGTAATCCAAACCGTAGGTCGCGAGCTCGATTCCCGTTTTTTTTTTAAAGTTTTCAGTCTAGTTTTCATTTCAAGCTCCTTAAATATATTTCTGGTTGTTTGGAACATATTACCACATACACGTAAGATTATACAATATATAACTTAAGTGTAATACACTACAATGCATCAAAACTTTTACTAAAATTAAACTAGCGGCCTAATTGTCATGTTTTATAAGGTGGTTCCTTTTACTAAAATTAAACTAGCGGCCTAATTGTCATGTTTTATAAGGTGGTTCCTTTTGCTCAAATTAAACTAGCGGTCTAATTGGCATGTTTTATAAGGTGGTTCCTTTTACTAAAATTAAACTAGCGGCCTAATTGTCATGTTTTATAAGGTGGTTCATTTTACTAAAATTAAACTAGCGGCCTAATTGTCATGTTTTATAAGGTGGTTTCTTTTTGCATATACGAGTATACTATTTTTAAATATTTAGGTTTCGTACATTCCTATATAAATTTTCATATATATACACTTATACACCGTGCCGTTTACTCAAAGTTGCTGGCGAGTTTATTACCATGTGGCAATCTCTTCCAACAAACCAGAAATATATTTTAACTGCCCTAAGTGAAAACCAGACTGGAATCCCTTTTTTTTTAATCTGGGTTCCAGCGGGGATCGAACCGGCAACCTCCGGATTGGCAGACAAGCGTTTTACCACCAGGTCACGGAGGTCGTCTTTTATATTAATTTGACGATTAGAGCCTGCTTATAATAGGAAACAAAATAATTTAAATTTTCAAACCAAGTAATTTAAAGATCTGATAAAAAGATAGTTCATTACAGTGTATTAGTGTTACAATTTATGTATAAGAGTGAAACGTGGACGTGGTATAATGCAGTGAAAATGTGTGCACTCAGAAGAATATTTAGTGCGTCGATGTATAGTAGAATAGGAAATGAAAGTAAATGACGAAAGACTGACTAAATAAATTTAAAATGCAAGCATAAGCAGAAGTTGTAGTAGAGAATGACTGACAAAATAATGGTTGGACCAAGTGTATGAAATGACATGTTGAAATGACAGATACGAAAACTAACTAAATAATTTGGAGTCTAAACATAAGTTCAGTGTAAGCATAAGTGATGACTTCCGTGGCCTAGGTGGTAAGACACCTGTCTTTCAACCTCCCAACCTCCAGGTCAACCACATGCCGCTGGAACCTAGATTTTTTTTTAAATATTCAAATCTGGTTTTCATTTCAAGCCCACTTTAACATCTTTCTGGTTGGTTGGCAGAGATTGCCACACGCCCGTAATGTTGTGCTGTATATAACGATAGTTTGGGTCATAGTAGACGGCCACTGAAAAAAAGTATGGCTGTACAAAGTATAATATATTAAATTTTGGAAGGAGTAAGATACGCAGGAGGAGTTGTGCGAGAAGATGTATGGATGTAAAGGAATTATAACGTGATAGAAAAATTTGGTGCTGTGTTCTCTCTGCCTACCATAACAGGCGAATTGCGTGATGGTACATATTATGGAAAGGAGTATATGGAGTGCGGTTCAATAATATGGAACCCGCGAGGAGCCTAGAACTTTCTGATAGTTGAATTAGTTCAAAAGAGATTCCTGCAACACCTTTATTGCAAAGAGTACGGATTTTACTCACATTTTGACACCTTGATTACAAAGAGTATGGATTTTACTCATGGTTCTATCTTACATTTTTAATGGGTATGCATGGAGATGGATATTCCTTAAGCGTTAACAGAAATCTGCGCAACAGTTCACATATAAATAAAATGATAAAAAGAAAAATTGTGTATCCTTTGTTGATTGATACAGTTTTGTTTAATGACCTGACAATTACCATATTTACGCCGCACAGTTTTCGGATTGACCAATCTAGAGGGACAAAAGCCTAAAAATGAAAATTAATACTTCACATAAAAAATGCCATTTTAGTGTGTCAAACAAACCTATTGATAAGATGCAATTGCCAGATTTTTCAAAAAACCCTTATTTTATTTTTTATGATGGAACAAAGTGACGTTTTGTGTCGTAGGTATACAATATTTCTATTAGTACATTTCTGACTTCCGAAGTTTGTGGATGTTAACAGTGTTTTAAAAAAATATTGAAAATAATTTTCGTGATGTTATCGTGTTTTACAGGTATTTATTAATTTACTTATGTCATAATTATATTAATTTATTTATACAATAGATTATTTTTATAACAATAACCAATTCATGAAATTTCATCCTATGCATTTTATTGAGTTCAAAGTTTAATAAGATGTAAGGTTATGTGCAATATGTCGCAGGGCTATGAAACTAAGTTTAAAAAATATTCTTATATATTCTTTAAATAAAAAGTATCACAATTCACCACGATTTTGTGCGATTTCTTAAATATATATTTTTTTGTTATAAAGACCAGACTTACGAGAATTAGTATTTTTGAAGTATGGCGTTCTAACCCTTCGAAACACCGCATTCAGCGTGTTTATGGTTTTACAATATTCAAGATGACAAAGAAGCAGAAGCTTTAAGATTAAAAGTTTTTGTAAAAACAGAATGTGAGAAAATTCATCAAAAACGGGTACAAAAACAAAGACGTTTGAATTTGTTTTTAAAACTCTACCAACTTTGGTTTTGTGAAGATTTAGATTTTTCTTCTCCAATGCAGACAATTAATAAGGCAGGCCATACAGCTAAACTATTTCGAGAATGTTCATCCGAATCAAAAAGGAGAAAAGTGCGTGATTTGGTTACCAGCTACGAGAAGGAAGAATTGACATATGAAGCTGCATTTAGTGTTCGAGTAAGTGGTAGACGTGATGGGGCAAATTCAATACAAGAAATGTTGACTGCATCACCAAGAAGAGCAACGAGTTATAAAAAGGCAAAGAAACAAATTTGAACAACTCCAATACAAAATCCTTATTCCCCAGAAGAAGCTTTAGCATTGTTCAATGCAAAAAAATTACGGTAATGTATATAGTATAAAAATATCCAACAGGAAGCTTCTGAAAGAGGTTTCAATTTATATCAATCATGTGATCGGATTTTAGAAGAGAAAAAACAATTGTTATCCAGAAGTAGAGAGCATAATTGTAACAGATATTTTGAACAGCAAAATTTGAAAATTACGCTAAGGAAACAAAAATGTTATACATATCATCATACTCGTGGTACTCGTACAATATGCCTGCAGCCTTGCACAAATATTGACGCACGGTGCTGAGATCATCGATTCTTCTTTGATTCCTATTGGACAAATGTCTGAAGAGGCATCACAGGCCAAAAATAAAGAAATTAGAAAAATTAGGCAACATCACACTTTAAAAATTACGATTTATTTAAATTATTAGTTTCTTCTGATCCGTATATAAGTCTTATTAGAAAATTACCCAAAAAAGTTAAACATGTCTATGAAAGCGATTTTCCAATGCTATTAAAAAAAAGTTTTTTTTTCAAAGTTATAAGTATTAAGTTTTTAACGTTTCTAAATTTGTCTTATTCTCAATGTATTTTGGTGTATTTGATAGATTAAAAACCTATTATTAAATTAAAAACTATTTGTTTATATTTTCTAAACCTCTAGTTATTAAAATGTAACATAAAAATGTCAAATGACATGAAAAATAATTTTGTCCCTCTAGATTGGTCAATCCGAATACTCTGCGCCGTCGTGAATTAAAAATTTCGGTACCATATTTACGAACTGAGCTATTAAGAACGTCACTACTTGCATACGGAATAATCTTGTTGAATGATATCTCGGTGAATACATTGAGAACTAAGCACCTTTATAAACTTTGCAGGCACAACTGAGGCACTTTATAGCGTAAGTATCATTGTGCTTGTTATTATCATATTTATACTTACCTCAATTTTTATATGCATTCTTTAAATGTTATTAGGTAAAACCGGTATCATATGGAAAATATATAATGATATAAAAGTAAAATGTTATAGTTTGTATTTACGTAAACTTTTTTTTATTGATTTTAAATATTATATTATAGTTTAAAACAATTAATAATTTTAAAAGCAAAGCACTACCCTGTTAGTGGATTAAATCCTTAGCAAAGGTGAGTCTGTTTTGGATGGGCCAATATGGGAGTTTGGAAAGGCTTTGTTTTGGTTTGTGTTTCTAAAGCGGATTAATAAAGGCCGCTCATCATAGATCGATTGCGGCTTCGTCTGATGGTCCATACAAAGGATAAACTAGAGGTCTCTGGTGGGGGCTTTAAGAGTAAAATGTTTCATAATCTAAAATATGCGGAAGTTTAAAATTTCAAAATCTCCCATTTACTGTAAGTCCCAAGCCCATTTAGGCTGTGCAAGATTTAATTCCGCGCCGGATGCAAAGTGTTTCGTCTGAAATATAAGTTTAAAGCTAATTTTCAGTCATAGTGTATTATGGGGTAATTTAGATGTTTGGACTTTCTAATCGTCTTATTTGATACTGTGTCTCAAAAACAGTAAAATTTAATGTAAAGAGAAAGCAGTTAATAATGAATGTGAATCATTTATTAGGTGTACAAATAAGTTTCCGCCGTTTTTTATCAAAAATTGGGCATTTATTGTGAAAGAACGGAACCTCATGTTTTATTCGAAGTATTGCCCATCGCTTGCCACTACCTTTTCCCATCTTTCTGGCAGCATACGGATACAGCGTCGGAAGAATGCTTCATCTTTTGAGGCTATCCACGAATCGACCCAATTTTTGGTATCTTCATATGATGTGAAGTGCTCCTCAGACAGGTCATGCGTCATCGATCGAAACAAGTGAAAATCAGAAGGAGCAATGTCTGGTGAATACAGCGGGTGGGGTAAAACTTCCCAATTGATTGTTTCCAAAAAGGTTTTGACCGGCGCCGCAACATGTGGACGAGCATTATCATGCAGGAGAATAATTTTGTCGTGTCTGGAGTAGCAGTGGGCGCGCTTTTCCTCGAGTGCTCGACTCAATCTCATCAATTGTGCTCGGTAGACAGCCCCAGCAATGGTTTCGTTCGGTTTGAGCAACTCATAATACACGACACCAAGCTGATCCCACCAAATACACAACAAGAGTTTTTTTCCATGAATATTTGGCTTAGCTGTAGATGTTGAAGCATGGCCAGGGGTTCCCCATGATTTCTTCCTTTTTGGATTATCATAGTGGATCCATTTTTCATCACCAGTGACTATACGGTGCAGAAAACCCTTTCGTTTATGCCTGGCAAGCAGCATTTCACATGTGGAAAATCGGCGTTCAACGTTTCTCGGTGTCAGTTCATATGGAACCCAATTTCCTTGTTTTTGAATCATTCCCAATGATTTCAACCTATGTGAAATTGCTTGTTGAGTCACTCCTAATGTAAGTGCAAGTTCTTCTTGCGTTTGGCACGAATCTTGATCCAATAATACTTCCAATTCCGCGTCTTCGTACATTTTCGGCCTTCCGCTACGTTCTTTGTCTTCGATGTCAAATTCACCGTTCTTAAACTTTTGAAACCACTCACGACAACTTCTCTCACTTAAGGCAGCCTCACCATATGCTTCTACAAGCAATCGATGCGCCTCAGCTGCAGATTTCTTCAAATTGAAGAAGTAAATCAAAAGTTCCCGCAAATGACGCTTATTCGGCTCAAAACTTGACATTTTCGAACACAAAAAAATATGTTATACTGATAAAAATTCACTAATATTTCAAGGTCATGTTGTTGACAGATGTCCAACCTTACGATAATGACATTTTACATCTGACAATTTTAACCATAACTTACTGGTGGCGCCAACTTTAGTCAAACGGCGGTGACTTATTTGTACACCCAATATAATATTAGCTGTCAATTATAACAATAGATTCACACATAACTCTCATTCACTTTATACTGTTGCTATGCAAATAAATTGATTTGGTTCTTAATATCGTAGTCGGTATAAGTTTTATGTGAATAAAATAAGATATACGAGTACAGTCTGTTCTGAGTTTGGTTTCTTTAAAATTTTACACTATTTAAGATTTCATGTTTCATTACAGAAACGGATTTATATACTCATTTTGCTTTAACATAATCTTAAAATATACGTTTTTTATTGTTTCTGTAAGACGTAATTTTAAATTAAAGTGATACATACTTATTATTATGGATTAAAATAATAAGATAATTGTAAAATGAGCTCCAGACGCTAAAAGAAAAAGGTTTCAATCATAACGAGCAAATGAGACTAAATAGAAGCGAAAAATACGTTGACAACATAAAGCAGCACAAAGACAATCATAGTGGTATATTGAAAAGTTATTTTTTCGTATTTCAATCATTATTGACGGGTTATTTCTAATATGTATGTAAAATTCCTATGTAATTGGGTTAAGCCTGCATGAATTGGTCATGTGGAAATCCGGCCATAGAGGTTGTTAGAAGCTGGATATCTTACTGTAAACACAAGCAGGAAAACATAATGTTTCTTTGTTCATTTTGTGGTATTGCGTTTAAAATTATGTGGTATTGCAATGATAATCGAGTCAATTCCGAAGAGAACTCTTAGCCTTCCATCAGCTCACCTTCGGACCGATTTTCCACTTCGATCTAGTGGCAGCAACGGATAGTTTTGCTGCATTCGAAATTTACTGTGAAAATAATGGCAACTTGCTAGACTGTTTAAGCTCCAGACTTTAAGACACTTCGTAAGTATATTTACTGCACTGCGAGTCATTCTCCTTCTACCATGACCTTAAAAGCATAGCCACTAATATTCTTCCCACACTCAGGTGTGTCGCCACTGGAGGAGTCTCTTTGGGCAGTTCCTTCTTCGTCACTACGTAACGTTGCGCTCATTAAAAATATAAAGAAGATTCGATCTTCTAGTATAGATCGCGCTGGATGGGGACTTGTGTTGTCCCCCATAATAGCGTGGGTGGTCTAAGAATCGGACTGAAAGAACTGTTCCTTTGTTCAGTACTTCTTTCCTCGGGTTACGATCTATCTTAGAGTTTCGTATTCCACAGTGATAAATAATAATAAAAGGACAATTTATATAGCGCTGTTTAGAGATTAACATCTCCGCAAAGGCTCTCCTGTGTACATATATTGTAAGTTGTCAAGATAGGAAGGTTTTGGCTGCGGCTATTAGATTCGGTACTTCCCCGCATCTGTATATGTTCAGAAAAACATATTAGCTATGAAAACCGCAGAAAACTTACTTAAAAGGGAAGACGAACTATAAAGAAACCTTTGTAGATCTTCCGATATGTGATCGTATGTAATAAATTCGGCTTTAGATAAAATCTAGTGTTCACGCAACATTATGAATTTTAATAAAACCTCTCAAAAAGGGTTGTCTTTAAGTACTTTCTAAAGCTACACACGCCAATTGACCGTTAATTTGGTACATTCTTCTGATTTGTTCCAAACTTTCGAGATTAAATAAAAAAAAAACATAAAACATATTATTTGTCCAATATGCGAGTAGAGACCGGCTGTTGTTCCCAGTATTTTTTCCGTTTTATTTTGCTCGCAATAAAACCGGGTGACTTTAAGGCTATAAAAGTTCGATTTTGCGTCACACAATCGGCATTACCTTTATTGCGACACGTTTTATTCTCTGTCTTTCACAATACGTCCTGAAATAATAAAAGAAATCCGTTGTCGTCTAAAATGCAACTCCTTAAAAATATAACGGTTAGTACTTAAGACATACATAGCAGTATTATTTGTAATTTATTTCTGCAGTAATCATAATTTCGTCATGTACCTATTACGGCAGGCAGAAATAACATATCTCCACTTTGTTCTATCTTGGTACACATCCTTCGCCTCTCCCACGTCCATACACCTCGTCTGCATGCTCTCCTATTATAAAGGTTTTTGACTCTCTCGTCTTTCAAAATTTGATTAACCTGTTCGTGTCAATTTTTTTCTAGGCCTTCCTTAGCTTCTCATACCTTCTATACTATTTGTAGAGATAATTTTTGTAAATCTTTAATCATTCATTCTTTCTACGTGGCCGAACCATCTCAATGCTCTTTTCTTCATTTACAGCGTGCTTCTACTTTCAATCCGCATTATTTCTTAATGTTATTATTACTTATTCTGGCATACATTGTTTTACCACACGTTCTACACAATTCTGTCATTTTTAATGCATTTGCCTTTCTTTATTCTTTGTATTTCTGTAGTGTCCTCTAAAATTCGCTTTTACTGTGCAGGTAGATTGAAAAATGACATTATTTGTATAAAGCATAACCTGACGAACTTATTGCTGTGTGGCAATCTCTTTCAGCTAACCAGAAAGATGTTTTAGATGCCTTAAATTAAATCCAGGCGGGGTAAGGTGGATGCCTCATCGATAGGAAGCCAATGGCATGCAACTACCGTTGTCTAAATACTGTCCGATAATTTTTTTTCTTATCAAAGTAGTAAATCATAATAATGCCAGTATAATCCCAGAAAATTTATGCCATCGTCTTGCCAAATTACAAACTTGACTTTGCTTTCTTCGGAAGTGTTGAACCGTTGTCACCAATGTTTTGAGTGTTTGGACTCTATCATAGTCAGTAGCGGGGGATCTAAAGCCTATATCAGGGGTAGCCAACTAGCCGGTAAAAAAATTGTCTCGACCTATCAAATTCGCGAGATTTAACTCATTAATACATCATACGCTGTTATTTCAAAATTTCCTTTACAAATTTTCAATCAGAAAATGGTTACATTTTTTGCTAAATGATAGCTGACTTTGAATGATGCAATTAGTCGCTGCAAGTTATTTTAAATTCATTTTGTTGTGTTAATAACACAAACTTAAACTCTTTAATTTTACTTCTTCTTAAATCACTGTTTAACGGATATTTCGAATGATATTTACTATTGCGAGATACAAAATATTTTTCCAAATTACCTTTTTTAGTTATGGCTATAGATGAATAACATATTAAGCCACAGCATTTTCCTTTTACCACTGTAAATAAGTAAGCGTGCTCCCATCCTTCGTGAAAATAATAAGTCTTGATTTTTTTCGAATTCGTAATTTTCATTGGAAGGGTTTTAAAATTCCCAAAAGAAAGGAATGTACACTTGTTGAAAACATAATAAGTTAAAAGAGTTTATTCCTATCAATTGTGTGACACGCTGGGTGGTAGACTCCAATATTAAGTTGTATGCGCACTGGAGAAAGACAGGATGTAAACCAAATGAAAACACACTTCGAGGGCAGACAGGTGCCAGCAGCGTTGATAAGTGCATGTGCGTAGTGAGATTTGGCAACATTGTATGCCATATTGTAAGTTACGAAAACGGCCGGATCGATCTGTTAGCCCTCCCTGGCATATATGATACGATTTAACCTGTTCACCGCGTTAAAAATCAAATTCCACGAATCCTGTGCGCGGCACAATTTCAGCGTTTTTTAATTTCTAAGTTTAAACCCATATTTTGTTTAGAACCACTGATATTTGATTACAACACCAAGTAAACACGACACTTAAGTAATTTTCTGATAATAAATAATAGTCATTACTCTTAAGGAGACTCATTAAATAAAGGAGATAAACTAAACATTACGTAAAATAAACAAAGGAATGCTACGATCAAATCAATGCTTCATGACACTCACCCAATCAAATGCATATAGCACTAGTAATGTTTATTTACGTAAAAGAGACTTAGTAATGTTTATTTACGTAAGAGAGACTCATCGCAGGACTCGATCCGCGCGACAGGTCGTTAATGCTGGAAATATTGAGAAACCAAAAAAATTCGGCGCTCTGTTTATTCATCAATATCTCATAAACTAATATATTATTTGACAAGGTTTTCAGAGATGTCGCTAGAATAAAGATTATTTTAAATTTAAGTTTAATTTTTATTCCGGTTTTGTGTCATTTTTTTAAGTATTTGTGATTTGAAACTTGGATTGTCGTCAGATCACAGGCGTTTGTGCTTCCCGCGGGGAACACGTTAAATATAAAAACACAAACAAATGAAAGTCTGAAGGTTCTGTTACAAATTGTACTAAACAAATAACGAAAGGGGTATGCGACTATTTATTTTTTATTGTTCAGGGGGGTGTGTTTATATGAAAATCTCGTATGTACCATATGTGTGTAGGGAATGCACCTGGTGCTCCAGCTGATATGGTCCATCTGTCTTATGTCGAGTCATAATATGTAAACGTTTGAATAAACTTAAAATAAATATATGACGACATAGCTCCTTTTTTTTCAAATTCTGTGACGAAAAAACGAAAAAACTTTCGTAATTGCGTCATAAAAACGAAATTCAGTTCTCTTAAAAGGTTTGAAGCTAAAAATTCGATGTGACTCAATATTATTTTAATATTTCTTTAGACAAGGGCTATGAATAAAGAAATTAAAAAGTAATATCCGTTGGACCGAAATTAAATTTTTCCCTTTGTTATTTAACTCCAGCCCAAATCGCTTTCCATAAAATAATATATTGTGAGATTTTTGAAATTTAATAAGATGAATTTAAATGATTTATTAATATAAATGAAGATGAAATTCTTATTGTTGAAAAGGATAAATCAAATATTTGGAATTCCGGATGGTGGCTTTTTGAGATATCTCGATTATTATTCTGTGGTAAGAGTTTTTTGTTATTTAATTTTAAATGTAACATTTTAATAATGTTGTCTTTTTGTTTTGTTAAATAAAGTAGGACAAATTGTTGATTCAAAGACAGATACATTTTTTTATCGATTGACACCTTATAATCTAACAATAGTCTAGTCGTTAGAACGTTTGTTTCTCACCTGCGTTTTGGGTTTGATACCCGTTTTATCCGGAGTTTCGGTAAAAAAATTTTTTAAACTTTATACGAATATGTTACCGACAAGCATTTTTACTACCTGAATAGTAAATAATATATTAGATAAAACATTGAAACAAAATTACAAATTTGACAGATTCGAAGGGCACCGGTAAAGTGATCGTTAACCATGGACCAACCTAATATTTAGGAAAAAATGTATGAAATTATCGTATTAAGGAGTGAGACCATTCTATCTTCCATCTTAAGTATTGCTTAATAAAGTCTTTCGTTATATACACACAATTAATGCATGAATACAGTCATTGACTATATGTTCCGCGGCCTACATCTGACCACATTTACGAAGCGACGACTCCTTAAGGTTCCATTTGTATGTACAGTGACTGTGTCATGCGAGGACACGGTGTAAGTAAGGTACTTCGGATTTTCTTTGGCAGGCATCCTCCAGTTTGTTCGACTACCGAGTCCACTACCGTGTCGGATCCACCACATTGTCATTAATTTCCAATTACGGTGGGCCGGATTGTAAAGGAGAAATTGAGATAGACCTGACATGTCATACGCATGGGCGATTGTAGGCACCCAAAACGCGTCTTGTACGGGGAAGTAGTAGGTAAGTAAAGGGTCAGTGGGCAGAGAAAGTGCTATAAGGATAGTCCGCGAGAATCGCTGACTTTGAGCGGGGCGCCTGAAGACTGGAAGCAGGTGGCACAGGACCGTGGATGATGGAGAGTCATTTGTTCTCGGGCTGATGGCATCTCAACGTCAACATGTAAGAAACAGTCAACGTGCTGCAAACATGCGTCAGCATTCCCAGGCGACTCTACAGGATCCACATGTCAGTAACATCTGCCGGAGGGAGTGCGCATCTAGGATTTCGCTGTTTTCTCACTGAATATCACATGATCGATGTGGAAGAGCAGTTCAAGATTGACGTTGGAGTGTTAAGGGGATCTTCGACTACGAGGACCAGCAACAAAAACAATATTTTCCCTTGTTAATTAGAGTGGTTAGTTAAGATTTGCGTACTAAATACATACAAACCACGTAATTTTTTTTAAACCCCGACATACTTCCCCCACTTTCTCCACATCCGTACATCTAATACAGTTTCCTCTCCGTATTACATTGTTTTCTTTCGAAATTTCATTAACTTGATCTAACAATACTTTTCTCAGTCATCCTCTTCCACGACTGACACGCTTTCATTGTAAATTTACTCAGTATTCCATCATCTATTCATTTAACATGTTTAAACCAGCTCAACCTGCTCTTTTTCAACGTTATTAAAATATCAGTTTTAAGAACACATTCATCCTAAATAATTACATTTCTTGATATCTCACACATCAACATCATTCTCAGTGCACGCATTACCACTGCATTTACTCGACAAATTTAATTCATTTTTCACACCCATGTTTCATTCCCACACATCAATGTTGGCACTAATACGCCATCATTTTATAAAGTGAACCATCCTTAAAGTCTTAATATTGCTTGGTTTGAATGTGTATTTTATTGCTCCATTATTTTTGTCTCTATTGCAACTCAATATCTCGTTCCAGTTTTACTTCTTCTGAAAATATACTTCTCAAAAAGCAGAATTTTGTAATATGTTCAAATCTTTCATTGCTCACCCACATATCGTATTCACTTTCCCTTTCACCCTTTTCTATTACTATGATTGATAGTTGCCGGGCTTCGTTGTCGACGATCTTCTCGCCATTCTAACGCCAATTCAGTTGGAAAGCGAAGCTGTGCCATACAGTTTTTTTTTAAGTGAGCGAGTGAGCGAGCGAGCACACCAGGAAACTCACCGGTCATACCGCTGTACTAGATCCGATGACACACTGAAGTGAGACGATCGGAGCATACCGGCATGGTTTTTTTTCTTCTTTTTTTGAAATAAAAGATATGACCGAAGTCATATGTATCCTTATGCCCCCGAATGCATGGTGGAAAAATGCCTGTCATTCGAGGGAAGTAGCACACTGCGGGGTTCGAATCGACAACCTTCCGTACGGAAGTCTATGTAAACTACGACCATGACTTTGAATTTAAACATTCATAAACTTTTATGAAAACGAAAAATTGCGATGATGATGATTATGACCGTGCTATGTAATGCCTGTTGTTATGTAGCTCAAGTGTGGCAATGAACAAAGATATCTTAATAGATATAACGTAACCCCTGCCCCACTATCAAAGATGCGAGAATTTATCGTGTTTTTCCATCGTGCGAAAAAACACATCCCCAAACTGATTCGCATTGTCTGATAGGGGCGGCGGGAGGAATAAGAGGGTGGGTCCACCTCCCTATTGTTCGCTGACAGGACTATCAGCCTCGCTAGCCTCCAAGGAGCAGGGTGGGGGTTCTCAAAACGTGGGAACGACCTAGTTTTCATTCTTAAATTTAAAAAAATCGACTTCAGTGAACTATTGGTACCAATGCTGCTGACCACAATAATTCTTTAAGCCCCGAAACTTCAACAATATATTTTTTTATATAATTTAATGATGATGATTTTCCTTAATTAAGAAGCACTTAGTTTTACCTTCTTCGATAACAATCCTATATTCTATGTACTTACTTGCAGGATCAATGTTATACTATAGCTAAACATTCAACGACCCGCGATTCAGAGGTATTGAATCAATTAAGTGACAGTGGATACATTCTCGGTTACGCATTTGAGATGAATCCCACACGGTACTCTTCCATCTGAATAACTATTTCTACATCTATATTTCACCCTCCATAAATCCAAGTTGGTACTAAATTACTGCTGTGGACTATCACCGTAGCAGATTTTGATACTGTCCGTTTTGAGTATATATGTTTTAATACCCCAATGACTTAGGATAAATGAATAAATTTATTTTTTGGTACCGTTTAGTAATATTGAGTCACCAAAATAGCGCTTTTAAGACTTCTCGTGTAAAATAACGTTTTTAACTTTACTCTGAAAACTTAATTATCCGTAGTGAGTTCAATTTGCTCCTATCACCACTCATTACTTTTACTGAAGACTATATAAAGTCCAGAAGACGATGATAAAGTCAAGAAGAAAAATATGTAATAATTATCAACGGTATTATTTGAATGAATCAATGCTCATTATTCACGACGAATATAATAGAAGCCGCTATATAAAATGGGGGATAAGGTAATTTGTCGTTGGTGAAAGGAAAGAGGATATTTCTTGTGAGTCTATTCAGGCATGCGAGTTACGTGTACAGACAACGCAAGTGATCATGGAACACCAGAATATCGATACTATAGCATTGTGTTTTTCTCAAAACTGCAACATTTGATACTCTATGATACTTGATGGAGAAATTCTTTTCCTGAGGGCCTCTGCTGATATTTAACCCATATTGGTATCCAAATTGCAAATATAGTATGATTACAGCTTTATATAATGCCGTCTTAGTCTTGAGCGTTTGCAAGTGACTATCAAATACTCGACTACGAAGAGCCCAAAACGCCTGGGAAGATGTGCTTAATATATTATTTTAGGTAAGCAAGCATCTGGGGCCAAATAATTAGCATACTCGTACTTGCAGAGTGAGCTATCGTTCAACTCTCGTTTTCGGGTGGATTCAGTTTTTTAGTTTCTTATAATTTTATGTCTTTTATATATTTTAATTAATGTTTCTTCTTCACTTAATATCTACGTAGTATAAAGTGTAAGGGTGCAATTTAATCAAAAAATGCATATTACCAATTTTGACACGAAATTGAACCATCCAATATATATTTTTTAAATAGAATGATTGAACACTTAAATGTGAAAAAAATCCACACAGTAAACTAACATTAAAATAACACACATCTTTCGATTAACAAAAGCATTGTCAAACTGTAAAGCGAAATATGCCTGTCACTATAATTTATGCTTATTGTGTAGATTTTTTTCATATTTAAGCGTTAAATCATTCTGTTTAAAATGAAGTTCTACAATATAAATACGAAATCAATTTAAAAATTGTTTTCTTAATATAGACTATCCATCCGATTTGTCAACGACAAGATTATTTCTGTCGCGTTTTGGCAGAAGTTGATATGTCCGTTTTACCTTAGTTTACAGGAGAAGTAATATTAACTTTGATAAGCTGTCAAAATCAGTACAAATAAGCATTTTTTAAGTTTTTACAAACAATATATCTTTTGTTTGGATAATGACTGACACACCAAATTATGCCACAACATGCTGAGAAATATTTTCTATAAATTGGGAGAATAAACACAAAATGACAAAAAACGGACATATCAACTTCTGCCATAACGCCACAGATTTGTACTCCAATTCATTACGAATATACCAATTTTCATGCTATATGTCCTCAGTGAGATACAGGCAAAATCCTAGTTTACTGTGGACACGACAAATGAAAGGCAACAAACCCAGATCCATTAAAATCGTGTGTCCAAATTAAATTACCTGTTGTTTTTTCCCAAATTAACATATGTATATTTCTTGTTATGTGTAAAATAAAAAATAAAAATACCTCATCCTTTGCGGGTCCACTTGGCTTGATTTAAAAACGATCTTTTTGGCTCAATCAAATATATTCATCCTCACCAATTATTAACAAAATAATTAAAGAAAGGTTCTTCATCTAAAATATTCGTCGTCTCAAACTTACTATATACAATTCCCATCCTTATCCCAAACTTGCTATATACAATTCCCATCCTTATCCCAAACTTACTATATACAATTCCCATCCTTATCTTAAACTTACTATATACAATTCTCATCCTTATCTTAAACTTACTATATACAATTCCCATCCTTATCCCAAACTTACTATATACAATTCCCATCCTTATCTTAAACTTACTATATACAATTCCCATCCTTATCTTAAACTTACTATATACAATTCCCATCCTTATCCCAAACTTACTATATACAATTCCCATCCTTATCTTAAACTTACTATATACAATTCCCATCCTTATCCCAAACTTACTATATACAATTCCCATCCTTATCCCAATTTTCCTAAAGGTTAAGCTTTAGTTTTAATTCTCGTAACTTTTACTTTAATATTTTTATTTACTAAGTGTAAGTCACAGCCATTGATTCCGATAATAATTTTAATAAAAAGCTGTCCAGTTGATACCGATAATATGTTTTTTAATATATATTTTCGAGCACTATCGGGAATTCAACTAGAAACCCCCGGATGAAAGTTCAGCATCTTTCTAACTAGACCACGGAAGTTGTCAGGTTGTATGACCTCTTCCGAGACCGACTCATTCGTTAAGCTCGAAAGACGCCGTTTGGTAGACCATGTGGTAAGAATAGATAAAATCCGATCGCCGAGGATTATTTTGGCCAGTAGACTCGAAGGCTGTAAGGAATCCAAGACTTCGATGGATAGACTTGTTACTAAAGATGTTAACCTGAGAATGTTAGGATGACAACCTTTGTGGCCTAGTTGGCAAGACGCTTGTCTTTCGACCCGAAGCATGCGGGCATATTTCCTGATGGAACCAATTAAAAAAAAGTTATTATTATGGTTTTCATTTGAGACTGGTTTAACACTTATTTTATTGGTTTTCAACTCCAGCCTGCCTTTAAACCCGGCAGATTGTACTGCATAAAACGAAAGTGTAATATATCCTGTCTAATAAATTACCTCTTTATTATTTATACAGGCATAGTGTTAGGTGTCTGTTCTCCATCTGAGGAGAACACACCCAGGGATGACGAGTTCGATTCCTGGTGTTACTTATTTTGTTTAAATGTTCCAGACTGGTTTTCACTTAAGACCTCTTTAATATATTTCTGGTTAGTTGGTAATTAGCTCGCTCGGCTGCATAGTAAACAACAAAAGCAATAGCCGGGGTGTTCTACTGGAGTGTACGATTCTCTTGTAGGAGGTTAAGGACTCACCCGGAGATGTGTAGAAAATGATGATGATGACCTATGTTTAAAGTTATACCTAAGTTGTAAACCTTACTTGAAATATTGAATATGCATGTGAAACGTTGTTAAGACTGTTGTAAAAAAATTGGAACCACAGCGTAGGCCTGGGGATTTAGGTACAGGGAAAAAAATACAACCAAGATGACTGACGTTCTCCACTAAGCGTTAAAACTCCGCGTGTTTTCATCTTAAAGATGTTTACAAAAGTTTGAGAATCTCGAGGGTAGGATATTCACAGCTTTGGAAATTCAATTCGAAAATATCAAAGGGGGTGAAAATAATAAATATTTTTACTTGGTTGTTGAGATTTTTTCGATACTTTTGTAAAAAGACAAGATTAGTTGAAAAGGAGGTTTAAAAAAATTGAAGAAATACTTTCTTCATGAAGGATATTGCGTTGGATATCACTGTAGATTGTTTTGTTGAATGATTCGTGACAATAAAGGCGCTGTGCTGTATACGCGCATATTGTATGATTCGTGACAATAAAAGCTAGTTTACTCCACACAATGTTTGAAATTTCAATTACAAGAAGATTTATCGTTAGATATTCCCAGTACGAGTACTTTATCCTAGTAATGAAGTCGGATGATATATCCCGTGGGATGGATATTGAAAATCTAATCCTGACTTCACTTTAAGAAGATGCTACATTTTGTTCTAGTTTCTTCTCAAATGTTCAACTCAAATACTTAGGATATGATTTAAAAAATATGGCTTAAATTTCGAATTCAAAAACAGCTAGACGATACTTTGGATATGATTTTAAAAGTATGACTTAAATTTCGAACTCAAAAATAGCTAAGACGATACTTTGGATATTATTTTAAAAGTATGGACTGAATTTTGAACTCGAAAATAGCTAGACAATACTTTGGATATGATTTTAAAAGTATGGCTTAAATTTCGAATTTTATTGGTTGATTACATATTAAAAAAAGATAAAAATCAGATAAATATGATGAGTACAATTTCACAACCACAAATGTAGGTGTCTCGCCAGCTTTAGTCTCCACGCATCTTATGAAAGGGTGTTACGTTGTTCAAAAAGAAAAGAAGGTGAGGTTTTACCTGGGTTTCTGAGTGCCTTAACGCTTTTATTGGGATTCTGGAAAATACCCTTCGGATTTGTAATACTTAATAAGGGATGAAGTGAAATTTTCTTGTTTTTTGTTATGGACATTATAAAAAACAGAACTGTGTTGTTGATTCAAAAGTATACTTGAAAATATATACATAATTTTATTTTAAATCAGCGTTTACCTAATTTACCGATGGATTCGACTATGTAGTGAGTAGATGTTATTGTTACCTCTACGCGTGCTGTAGTTTTGCAAACTGTACGAAGAATCTCGATGGCCCTTAACACAAAACTCCTTAAGCTTGATAAATGGGGCCCTATAAAATTTTGCTTCCCAACGTTGTCTTTAGGCCACACTCTTCAATATATCCACAGCAGAAAAAGAAGTGTACAACACAAAATAATATTATTATCGTTAATTAAAGGTCTATATAACCGTCAATCATATATGTGATACTCTTGATGGTCTAGTTCATAAGTAGTCTCTCTTCCAACCCATTGGTTCGATTCCTGTTGGAACTTTATTTTTTTCTTTTTTAAAGGAGTTTCGGTCTGGTCTGGCATCACACAACTGGATGTGCTGTATATAAAAAAGTGTGTACACTAGTAATCGTCATTACATAAATTTAGATGGAAAGATCTCTGATAAAACTCTTAATTTCAAATCTGTGTTACATGTTTCATTCGAGATTTATCTTACCTGATCAACATCCCTTCCTTTTTCTTTTGATTGTTGACATCTAAATTTGATTATTGTTATTTACGTTATTCATAGACTTCAATTAAACAAAACTGGTATGTTCAAGTGTGAATACTTTTTTAAGCTTTTTAACTTAATTTAAACTTGAAATTGGCTATTTAACTCAAGATCATACGTTTCCAGTCAACATCAGTGAAATCAAATCAGTTCTTTGATCGCTCAACGTGGTCGTACTTTGGTAGAGAAAAGTGATTTGGAAAGTTGGGCAACTCGTCTGCAAGCGGAACGATAGGACTGTCAAACACAACGCCTATCGTATCATTTCGAATTAATTAAACGGTGTGTCAACAATTAGATGTAACCATGGGTTACCACTCCAATTTCTATATTTGACAAGTAAATGATTCAACAGTTGGTATTGCTGATAATTTGCTGTTTCACTTTTTCACTCATACATAAAATATTTAAAAAAATGTATTTGAATAAAAATAGGATATATTATATTGCATATTGTATTTTGGCGTCTTTACTGTGATGTGGCTGTAAAGGAAACCAATATTTACATATATAATACAGATATTAAACGGCTTAAAGTGAACACCAATACACACTAGAGCTACAAAGCGTTATGATCTCACAATATTGTACTGTATTACACGTTTGTTGAATACGATACAACCTGGCGGCTTTTTTGTGATGTGGCTGTAAAGGAAACCAATATTAACATATATAATACAGATATTGAGCGGCTTAAAGTGTACACCAATACACACTAGAGCTACAAAGCGTTATGATCTCACAATATTGAACTGTTTTTCACGTTTGTGGAATACGATACAACCTGGCGGCTTTTTTGTGATGTGGCTGTAAAGGAAACAAATATTAACATATATAATACAGATATTGAGCGGCTTAAAGTGTACACCAATACACACTAGAGCTACAAAGCGCTATGATCTCACAATATTGTACTGTATTAAACGTTTGTTGAATACGATACAACCTGGCGGCATTATTTATATTTGGCAGTAATGAAAACAAAAAAAATATATGTAATACAAAAAGGTTAAATGATTTCAAGTGAACACTAGTATACACGAAAGCTACAAAATGTTATTATCTCACTATACTGTACTACATTATAGTGAGATACGGTGCAAGGAACTCATCATGAAAACAGCTGAAGACACACTGGGATACCATAATAATAGTAAAAGAAATGAATGGTTTGACGACGAATGCCGTACAGTCACCAACAATAAAAACACAGCATATCTAAACATGATTAGTAAACATTCCACCAGAGCGGCAAAGGAAACCTACCAAAATCTCAGACGAGAGGAAAAACGGATACACAAAAGAAAGAAACGTGAGCACGAAAAAGGAGAAATAAAGAAAATAGAAGATTTACACCAACAGCATAACACCCGAGAACTTTACCGCCAAACCAATTCGCTTAGAAAGGTCTTCAAACCCAAAACTACCGCATGCAGAAACAAGCAAGGCCTTATTGTTAGTGATAACAATGCGGTACTGGAGAGGTGGGTGGAGCATTTCGATGAATTACTTAATGGAAGCAGCCAACCAACAATTGACGAATCTCTAACTAGAGAATCACCTGATGAAACTAACATAAATGAACCAACACTGACGGAGGTCCAACTGGCTCTTAAGAAATTAAAAAATAACAGAGCCCCTGGCGAAGACAACATCCCCAGTGAACTGTACAAACATGCGCCAGAACCTCTTATCAGGATAATACATCAAATAATAACTGAAATCTGGAATGCAGAGACGCTACCAGATGACTGGTCCCAGGGCGTTCTGTGCCCATTACACAAAAAAGGAGACCAGTTGGACTGCAAAAATTACAGAGGCATAACATTACTGAATACTGCTTATAAAATACTCTCTAATGTCCTCTTTTCAAGGCTCTCGACATACACTGAGAAAATCATTGGTACCTACCAATGTGGTTTCACAGCAGGCAAAGGCACAACTGACCAGATCCACGGCCTACGGCAAATACTAGAAAAGTGCCAAGAATACAATATTGACACCTTCCACTTGTTTATTGACTTCAAAGCGGCCTATGACAGCATAAATAGAAAAGAACTGTATAAAGCAATGTCCGAATTGAATGTACCAAATAAGCTGATACGACTTGTAAGAGCAACAATGAGCCCAACCATAACCAAAGTAAGAATCGACAAAGACCTCTCAAAACCATTCCAGACATATAATGGCCTACGACAGGGAGATGCCTTGGCATGTCTCCTATTTAACGTGGCTCTAGAAAAAGTGATAAGGGACTCAAAAATAGATACCAGAGGCACTATATTCTACAAGTCAGTTCAGCTACTCGCCTATGCAGATGACATAGATATTGTGGGACGGTCACTTGAAGCTACCCGTGAAGCGTTTGTAGCATTGAAGGAAAAAGCAAAAATAATGGGACTTGTCATAAATGAAGATAAAACAAAATTGATGATTGCTTCTAATACCACATATCCATACCCCCAGGTTTTCTCAGCTGCAAATTACAACTTTGAAATAATTAATTCATTTACATACTTAGGCTCAACAGTTACCAGTGATAATAACACCCGAGAAGAAATTGACAGAAGGATAATGGCAGCAAACCGATGTTACTACGCTCTCCAAAAACAGTTAAGATCCAAATTACTGCGAAGAACCACAAAAACACTATTGTACAGGACCCTGATCAAACCAGTCCTCACATATGCCTCTGAAACCTGGGTGATGACAAAACACACTGAAGGGTCCATCGCAGCATTTGAAAGAAGGGTTCTTAGGACAATATACGGCCCAGTGAGAGACCACAATGGTTGGCGTCGTCGATATAACCGAGAGCTATATGATATCTATAAAGAGCCCGATGTGATCAGATCCGTCAGAGTAGGGCGCTTGAGATGGGCTGGTCACATAATCAGAATGGACGACGACAACCCTACAAAACGCCTCACGCTCTCAGTAACACAGGGACGTAGAAGACCAGGAAGGCCCAAAATGCGATGGATGGACAGTGTCAACACGGATGCATCGGTGTTGTCAGTGAGAAATTGGAGAATAAGGGCATCAAACAGACAAGAATGGAGGAAGCTCCTGGATTCAGCCAAGGCCCACCCAGGGTTGTCGAGCTTAGGATAATAATAATAATAATAATACTGTACTACATTATACTTTCGTTGTAAACGATACAACCTGGTGGCTTTATTAATTTGTGGCAGTAATGAAAACAAAAAAATATTTGTAATACTAAAAGGTTAAACGACTCCAAATGAACACCAGTATACTATACAATAGAACTAAAAAACGTTATAATCTCACTATACTGTACTATATTATACTTTTGATGAATACGACAAAACATGGCAGATTTGTTATCATGTGGCAGTAAATAAAATAAATATTTTTAATTATTTAACATTTCATTGCAAAAACCTTCCAACCAATAATAATCTATTCTAACTAATCAGACAAAAGTAAATAAAGCAGGTTACATGTTCGCAAAAAAATATTCAAATGATTATTCATCTTTATGACCATATACACAATGAAGTAAAAGTGAGATATCGTCAATCAAAATAAAAATATTCAAAGGATTATTCATCTTTATGACCATATACACAATGAAGTAAAAGTGAGATATCGTCAATCAAAATAAAAATATTCAAATGATTATTCATCTTTATGACCATATACACAATGAAGTAAAAGTGAGATATCGTCAATCAAAATAAAAATATTCAAAGGATTATTCATCTTTATGACCATATACACAATGAAGTAAAAGTGAGATATCGTCAATCAAAATAAAAATATTCAAAGGATTATTCATCTTTATGACCATATACACAATGAAGTAAAAGTGAGATATCGTCAATCAAAATAAAAATATTCAAATGATTATTCATCTTTATGACCATATACACAATGAAGTAAAAGTGAGATATCGTCAATCAAAATAAAAATATTCAAATGATTATTCACCTTTATGACCATATACACAATGAAGTAAAAGTGAGATATCGTCAATCAAAATAAAAATATTCAAATGATTATTCATCTTTATGACCATATACACAATGAAGTAAAAGTGAGATATCGTCAATCAAAATAAAAACATTCAAATGATTATTCATCTTTATGACCATATACACAATGAAGTAAAAGTGAGATATCGTCAATCAAAATAAAAATATTCAAATGATTATTCATCTTTATGACCATATACACAATGAAGTAAAAGTGAGATATCGTCAATCAAAATAAAAAATCGATGGTGGAGAGAAAAGAAAAATCAGGAATGATATATTTATATATAAAAAAAAATATTTATGTATAAAACAAAAGGCTTAACCGACGTCAAGTGCACACTAGTACCTACACATTCGAGTTACAAAACAACATGATCTCACAGCACTGTACTGCATATCACTTTTGATGTATACGATACAACCTGGTGGCTTTGTTATCATGTGGCAGTCATTAAAAACAATACTTATATTATATATATTGTACATCAAAAAGATTATCTGACTTCAAATGTAATGTACACCAGTCCACACTACAGCTACAAAACGTTATGATCTCACTGTACTGCACTGTATTACACTTTCGTTGTATAATATACAACTTAGCAGCTTTGTTAACATGTGGCGGTAATTAAAACAACAGTTTGAATATATCATAATACCAAGAGGTTAACCAACTTAATCGGAAAATAGACGGCAACATCTTCAAAAAACAATTTTAACTAGTGAAAAACAGCCATGTTAATCGTCAAACATATATTTATTACAGTAAATATTTTTTGTCTAGCGCAAATTTATTTTGTTAAGTTTTTCTAATTCCTTTCTGATCCAATATTTCCTATCATTTATCACTCACGTTCTACTTGAATCGAAAGACCTGCTGATGTGACAATGTGGATATTAAAAGAAACGCACGTTGCGTGTTGCTGCCGCCGTTCACGCCCCCCTAATATAATATATAGCATTATATTAGAAGACGTAAATCATCGGAATGGCTTAAGTTGCATTCGCATTTTATTGACCTACTTTCCCTAAAGTTGTCGCCTATAGCCTATAAATAAAAATTATTTGAAATATTGGAGGAAAAACTTCTGTGCATATATTTATGGCAGTTGAGTTACGTAAATCCTCCAAAATAAAAGAATCACTGAAAACAAAGACTAACTAATTTTTTTTCTGTTTTCTGAACAACACTATATAATATACATGGTCATTTTATTATTAAAATATAGTTGAGAAGGCTTTTTATTTGTGGTGACTGTGACATATTTAACAGCGTGGCCGGGAGACAATATTATCTTCAGCCACTATGTAGACTTGGAAATCGCAGTTCTGGAGTAGGTACTAAACTCGTGGTTCGTAATTGCACATATTGGTAACACTACTTCATTGTAATGGATAACACTCGTTCAGGTAATTGGCTCGAGCAAGTATTTGTTACCTGATAAACTGTTTTAATAGATTTTGAACCCTTTTTAAACATTTCTTGGGTTTCGAACAATCCAACTAGACCACGGAGGTCACTAAGTGAGAAGTCAAATTTTCTAAAGTGGAAAGATAAAACATCTAACGACTGGATAGATCTCTCAGAAAATATGACATCTGGAGACCAACCGCAATCGCCTACTTGAAGAGCTTTGAATAGACTCAGAGTAGAGGTGATTAGATACAAAGTGAACAATCAGAGATAGGGTTTCTTGAACGAAAGTAGCATTGAATAGGATTTTTTAAAACTATCGAGCTTATTGCCTTGTGGCAATCTCTTCCAACCAACCAGAAATATTTTTAATGGGTCCTAAGTGAAAAACCAGACAGCAATCCCATTTTTGCATCCCTCAATGTGATTGTGAGGCTATATAGGACTCGGAAGATATGCCAGATTATCCAACACCGAGACTGTATGCTCTGGACAAAATCTGATTAATGCGAATGATAGGGCGATCTCTGTTGCCTACTTACTGGGAATATTTGACATAATTAATAATGATGATCCTGACATAGTAATAATGAATTGTGTTTTTAAATTTAATATCAAATAAATGCGTAATTATTGCATATATCTTGGTATAAAATAGTAGAATAATCTTTCTGATTAATAAAATATATTTCTGTTTTTGTTGTTGATAAATCAAGTGTCATTACAAAGTGGCTCTTCAACATTTTTAATATACTTTGTTAGTGAGTCGTATGATAAATGTAATGGAGATGGGGAGGACATAGAATATGTGAGTTATTGGATATAGATGTGGAAATGTAGTGTTATTGATGTTGAGTGGATAGTTGCAAAGTTGATTATGGTGTGAGCAACTTCCTCACCACACACAAGAATTATGCTCGTTATTAGACACAAAAATAAAAACAATTAGTTTGATTAGATTTTTTTATGTGCATATATCAATAATGTATTTGTATTATATTTTTATTGTTCACAGTACCAACTAGCGTGTTTGTTGCCAAGTGGCAATCTTTCCCAACCAATCAAAAATAAGTTAAAGAGGTAATAAGGGACAGCGAGACTGTAACAATTTAAAACAATATGTTACCAATGGGAATCGAACCCGTGACTCCTGGATGGGGAAACAGATGTCTTAGGCAACGGAAATGAATGAAAAACGCCTTTTAATCAAAACTATTTTTGTAAAATCATCTTATGGTCGGTCGGGAGAGATTGTTACTTAGTTATCAACCTACCGTATAGTCGAGTGTATAATAAAGTATTTATATAAAAAAAATATATTCCAACAAGCCGTCTTTCTTTTGGGTCGGAATAGTTAAACTTATGACAGATCTGCACGTCTTTCTATTCGCGCTCATATCCTATTCCTCTTCCACGTCCACACATCCTCTTCTGTTTCTCACACTTAACGTTTTCCAAAGTTGAAATTTCTCTCCATTCTTTGTTTTCAGTTAACCTCTTCTACGTTCTTCATTAAATTTGATACTGGATATTCTTTCCTTTACACAACTTCATTCTGCTTTCATCGCTCTAATTCAATGTCCAGTTTTTGTTTCTATACATCAAGTGGAACACTACTGTGCGTAATTAATTTGAAAGACCTTTTCATTGATTTATTGGTAAAACAATTCAAAGTGTGCGGCTGAACTTGTTATGTACAGTAACACGCGTTTAATATCTTCAAGTTGGTGTGGCTGCCAGATGTGGTTTGTTTTCTGTGTTTGAATTTTTATAGTAGATTGGGGGTTTGTTACGTTTTTTGGCTTTTTTGTGATTTTATATGAACACTACACTCGACTCAAAGCCGAATTCGTTACCATCACGTATTGATAAGACCTACAAATGTATCTTTGTAGTTCGTCTTTCCTTGGTAAGTTTTCAGCGGTTTTCTTACTAAATATGTTTTTCCATACATACACATATGCTAATGCGGGGAAGAACCTGATATAATGGTCACAGCCCCCACCTACCTATCATTACACTCAAATCATTTATACATTTATTTTGTAATATTTTCAATCTACCAATAATAGTGGTTTCTAATTCTTTCATTACAAATTCTGTTTAAGTCATCTTTTTCAACAACCGTGATATTTGAATTCTTATCATGTGTTTTTTGGGACTAGGGAGATACAACTATGCAATGTATTTTTTGGGACTAGGTAGATAGTTCAGATCCCTATATTATTTATCCGACACCTTTACGTTTTGCTCCTTAAAGGTATGTACAATAGATAGAACAGATTCCTTCCTATTCTGGCATATTTATTTTGATTCTGTCACAGCTTGTAATACAAACTCTCCTATTATTAAGACTTTTCACACTTATTTTCCTTCAGAATTTGACCCATAAGGTCGAGCCACGTTTTTTAGATCACAAATGAAATATTACTATTTGTATGATAAAATATTAAAATGTTCTTTCTTACCTTGTGAATGCCAGTTGTAAATATATCGTACTATCCCACGAGTTAAAACAATTTAACGCTATGTTTTTCCAATAATAAAATTCGAAGTGTTCTCAAATCGGAACAGATTTTTTGATTATTATTAATAAATTAATTAAAGAGTGTCTTTATTTATATTTCGTCCAATATTGTCGGTAACGATTTTTAATGTTCATTTTAAGGAATGTTTTGTCATATGCGAGACACAAACTCTAATTTGAATTTTTTTTTTATGTTTTAAATATCTAAAATTGAGGTGCTTTTTTTTCTATTTTAATGATTATTGACCCTAAATTGGGTTTATCCAGCTATTAAGCAATAATAAGTTGACTTTAGAATACAAAAACACAATCACAGTAAATTCATTCTATCTACATTTATAATAATACCATGTTTGTCACACAAGAATACTAATTTCGTATATTTCAATTATGATTTATCTAATATTTTGACAATTGCCGTTTATTCTTTTATATTTAACCTCTTCAGACCTGGCACCCATTATAATGGACACAAAGTTCATATGCACTTTGTAAACTACTTTATGGAATATTTCTGTTCTCAATTATGACGAATGAAGTATAGGATACTGTATTATCGACTTTGAAACGTTTTAGGCGCCATATATCTAAACTAATACGACATATCATAATGTTGCATTTAGTGTAAACAATATACTCACAAGCAAGATTTTTTTTAAACCTTACAACTAATTCCGATTTTAAGAGGTTAAAAGATCAGCGTTACTATAAAAATATGCATTTTATTTACACAAATAAAGTTAAATATCGCAAATGGATTAGATACGTGAGTTATGAAAGGAAATGAAAATAAAATTGGGAGAAATACACACCACCACAAAAAAACGGGAAAATGTTTTGAAGGTAAAATATTTTTTCATCGAAAATGTACACCGTATCATTTTCGCTACATATTAAAGTCTTAAAAGCTGTCGAATATACCGCAACGTGACGAACTGGGATAGTTTTCAGCAATTCAATTACGCTTTATCTGTTCGGCAACCGTTGAAACTTATTGCGTAGCAACCGCAAGCACTCTTCGTTTAGTAGGATAAATAAATATTTTTACTTAACTTTCACTTAAAAAAGTTTACTGGAACTTTATTATTTACTCTGTTGAACCAATACGAGAGCACTCATTACAAACATGTCCCTCGGTTTGCGGAATGATAAGATTTTTTTTAAATAGCTATTAACCCAAACTTGTCTCTTCCAAGTCAGTGAGCAAATATAAGTAGACTACGTTTATCTAGATTACAGAACATGTACTAGAAGCGCTATCACAATGACCTTTCGTTATAAAAGTTTGAAATAATACCATGATTATTAAATCTTTTTCTTCACCGCATGTTCAATACTGAGCGTCATGGTCCTCGGCCATGCCTGGAACTTGGTGCAATACCTGTCTTTATCCTTCACAGTCCTGGGATATGTTAAATTCAGCGTTTAAAGAGAATCTTGTTAACTCCTTTATATAATCTTATAAGACGGATTTGTCTCACTCGTTTTCTTTCAACTGTCCCCGTGATCACCAGTTTCTTTTGATTTTCGTTATTTTTTTTGTCAACATACTTCAAGTATGTTAGGATTCTTTTCTGTACATTGTCGCAAGTCTTTCGGTTATCTCTAATTCTTGGAAGATAGATATTCTATCGAGCATCCGCTTCGAACACCACATCTTAAATGTCTCTATATTGTTTCCACTCCATGGAGAGCTAAAGAGAATATTAGAGATTTAATCAGATGGATTATGATTCATATAAAATGAAAATACTAACTTCATACCATTAATTAATTAGAAACTATAAAAATTCTTATATTCTGCAAATATAATATCTACCATAAATTTTTTGTAAATTTTTACTTCTTTAAAATTTGTCTTTAATTTGAGGATGTGTGGAAACGTCTATTGTTTCTAATGACATAAATATATACAATTAGCAGTGGTCTTTCGGTATATGAGGAGGAATTGGTTCCAGGACCCCCGCGGATATCAACATTCGGAGATGCTCAAATATCGTATATAAAATTGCTAGAATTTACAGATAACCTATGCACGTCCTCCCGTAAACTAGAAATCTTATTAAATTACTTATAATACTTAATACAAGGAAAAGAGTTGTTAATATTATTTATGGATTGATGATAAGAAAAAAAAGTATTTGAATGTTCACTGCAGACGCAACCATCGAACTGAACATCTAAAGACATTTTCCCTTGTCATTAAATGGCCAACCTACAAAGCAAACGTCAGCAAAAGCGTAATATTTTATTTTTTCAACACTTTCTTTGCTTGTGCCATGCTGCTTTTGTTTAATGAAAATAACCTTGTATTGTTTTGTTTTTGGAACTTGCTAGTATATTTAAAAAAAAAACATATTTTACAAAACATATGGATTTCATATATATTTTTTCTTTAATTTTGTCTTGTTATTTTATAGTTTTGCTTTTTTTGTACTTATAATTTTTATTCTACATTTTGAAATGTTTTTTTTTTCAGTTTGCGTGTAAATTAAAATTATCTCTCAACCAGTAATTGGTATTAAATTTATAAGTAACTTGGCTGGAATCAGATTGGTTGGAAAAGATAAGAGACCGTAGGACAATAAACTAGTCAATTTACCAATTTGGAATAAAGTGCCAAATAAATTAAAAAATAAATAAAACCTTTTTGTTCCCTTTGTATTTCAAATAAGTATTTTTTTTCATCGTTTTAAGAGTCTGTTGGAACAAAATGGAAAAGAGAGTCAACGATTTGGGTCACACCATACGTAAAACGGTCGTCTTAGGAGTGCATAGAGGAAGTTAAGTATAGCGCTTGAAATTGATTAAAAATTGAACTAAAAATAATTGAAATATCATTAATTGATTGCATTATAAATTGACGGCGATTAATATTAATGGCCAGTCTACATATTGAAGAACTAACTAAGGATTAATTTTGGCATAAAACAATGTGATTAATGAAATCACTTTTTTTGTGGTGTTCAAACATTAGATTATTCTATACAACACACGATACGATTAGGAGAACATACAGCACATTAGATAATACATGTGAAGTGAACTTGAAACTGATTATCTTTTCATTAATTGATTGTTTATTTTTACGAAGCGTGTTTGTTGATCCCATAACGTAATGAATACGAACATACGAAATAGTAGATTAAAGTGCTCAAAATTGATACATTAAATAACACTTAGCACTTACTTACTATAGTACTCGTACTTACTTGTCTTATTAGGTTTGCATCTCATAGTCGCTGTTGGGAAACCATACATACATACCGTTTTGACTCTATTAGGAGAACATAATACAGAAAAATATGTTCTTACGTGAGTCCTGTCTAACTGAAAATTTCCATTGACAAAGTAGAGTTAACTAACTCAGTTGTTAGTTTTTTTATCTTGTAATATTTATATTTATTGCAAGCGCTATTATCAGGAGACTATAATATAAACCAGATCGCATGGCGAACGATGTGCGATAGATAGATATGCGAAAATTATTGGTGTATTTGTTAACCACTTTGTTGTATCAATTGTATTAGGAGAATATAGAGAAACATTGGATATATAACGAATTATTCTGATAGTTGGGAAATAAATTTCACCAATTACAGCGACGATATGCAGAGGCGTCCACGTCTTTCATTAAAAAAAGTGAATGATGATAATAAATGTTTGATTATTTAAATAGATTTTATTCGTAACATATATTCTTTATTTTTACAAAAAAAATATTTGTACTATTATTTCATCGCTAATAAATATAAGGGAAATCTTTTGATAACTTTATCAAAGGTTAGGTTTCAAATCAGTGAGTTGGTACGTGATGGTACCGTTACAAAATATTTAAGGAATTGTAGAGGAATCTTCGTATTCATTCATTTTGAAATGGACATTCCCAAAGAATATATGAAATTAATATAATAGATATTTGTCATATCGAGCTGCGTGGTGCTAAAATAAAAATGAGCTGATTTCAGTCCTTAAAGTATAATGACTTTCTCCGATTTATGTTCAATAGGGAAAATGAATAGTTATTTTTTTAATCAACTTTTTTGTAGAAAAATACTTCAGACTATAATCTTAAGATAATTTAGTGTATTTATCAGTTAGTTAATGACGTGGTTAAGAATGTATGTCTGGCATTCCACTTGCTTGGCGTGTTTTGGACGATGTAGCCGATAGTTATATATCAGTTGGGAAACCATAGCTGCAATTGCTGGACCATGTCTGGTTAAGCGAGATAAGTAACTGAAGAAACGTTACACTAAGTTGCAGACAGGGTACATGATTTTTTTAGGAAGTTACCTTATTAAACCTTGTCTCGTCTGCATTGCCGGGTGACGACTAGATTGAATTAAAAAAAACACCGTTTATTTTATTTTTGCTATAATTGTCATATTGCTGTGAGCAGGATAACATGACAAACAGTAGATAAACAAACGACCACAAGTCTCAGAAACTCGCGATATAATCACAGCTATATTCAACACGTTCCGCTTGTGCGTTTATCAGGAGAACATTTGCATTAGCAGATAACGGAATCAAAAACATAACGTCAACTTGAAAGGTCGACAGTTTATCAGTATTATGATTTACTCAGTACGTATGATTTCCTCAAGTTGTTCGACTTAAACACGTTCCAACGTATTTAAAAAAAATATATTAGTAAAAAAAACTATTCTTTTCTTTAAAATAAATAAATATACCTTTTTCAAATTCCGTGTTATATGTAAATAATGAATAATATGCTTATTAAGTATATTTTTAAACAGAATGATTTAACACTTAAATATGAAAAAAATCTACACAATAAACTTAAATTAAAGTGACAGACGTGTTTCGCTTATTAAAATCATTATCAAACTGCCTTGGTAAGTATTGGCAAATCAATTGGACAACGCTTTTGTGAAGCGAAACAGGCATGTTATTTTTATTTAAGGTTATTGTGCAGATTTTTTCACATTTACGAGTATCCCTCTGTTTAAATGGAGTTCTATAATATAAATACTAAACCAAAAAAAGTGAATTTTGTTGTTTTTTTCTTGTATGGCATACGACCCAGAGTTTTATGATTTATAGCCTGTTGTGTGCAGAAAATACGTATATTATTTTTAAATTTAAATTTTTTTTTTTGATAGCAATCATATGAATCATGTAAGTGTTTTGATATTTATGATATATTGTATATTGTATTCCCTCACACTCTGAATTTTAAGTGTATTGGTTAATGTTTGAAATTGACAAAAAGGTATCATACTCGTATAAATAAAAATAACTATCATGCTATTTCTTCTCTCATCACCAAGCACCAAGACTTTGTCACATCACCAAGCACCATAATTTTGATTTATGGTGCTTGGTGATGTGACAAAAACAATTTTTACAAAAGGAGTGTAACAAACTGCCAAACAACGGGTATCCATTAATACTTCTAGGTATATTATTATTCTTTGAAATTATTCTCGTCTTCTGAGTTAAGCAGTGATCATCGACTTTGAGGTAGCATTTCCGAACAAAGATATGGCACTATAGGGTGGCACAACAAGAACTGCAATTTTAAATTACTAGAACAACAAATTTTTATTTTAAATGTTTATGTTTATTGGTATCAATGTAATAAATGCACGTGGAAATTATGTGTGAAAAATGATATCGGCCAAATGGTCACCTCGACTCCTGTTACAGATGAAGACTGTTTAAGCAACATTTTCAATAACGGATTCACAAAAATTGATACGTATATCTGCAATGACACGAGTGGTGTTAGATTTAAGGTCATCGATGGTTTTTGGATTCTTGGCGTACACTTAAGATTTAAAATAACCCCAGAGAAAAAAAACTAATGGGGTTAACCCACACGATCGTGGCGCCAATGACGTGGCGCACGATCCACGACGAGAAATTACAACTTTTTCTGCAATAAAACCATTGTTTCATCAGCAGTATGGCAAGTAGTTCCATCTTGCTAGAACCACATATTTTTTAAGTCCAAATCCTTCAATTAATGCCATTTTTTTAAATCAAGTCACGATATCGATTTCCATTGACCGAAAGTATTATTTCATAAGGTGGTGCAACAAGAACTGCAATTTCAAATTTGCTGCCATTTTCAGTTATAAAATGTATATTATTTATAATGGACATACGCCATCTACTCGTAAATAACCTATAAATAAATCATGGAGTGGTACACGATTGCAGACCTTAATTTAAATTAAAAAAATGGAGTTCTTGTTGCGCAACCACCGTAGGTATATAATTAATCAATGGAACCATTAGTTATTCAATCAAGAAATGCGTCTTCTTTCCACATTTCCGCTGTAATAGTGTGGACCATAGTTGTATTATTAATATATGGTTGAAAATATTCAAAATGCCAATCGTATTTTTTTTTGTCGCGACCCATATGTTAACAATTAATGTTCTATTGTTTACTGGTGTAAAATTAAAGTTGATTAATCTGTTTGTATTATATTTAAATATTTGTTTTCATTGCATCCGAAATGATGCTGCAAAATGACAATATTCAGTCTGGATGGATTAAACTCTCCCTTTGTGACCTGACCAAACACTGAAAAATCTACGCCATAAGCCGCTGTCGGGGTAAATTGTGACATAATCCGACATGCGGCCAACTAGCTGGACACCGGCCTTTGGTGACGTGGCCCTGTTATCGACCAGATGCGCTAAGGCTTGATGCATTATATTGCAGTATTGGTCAGGTTTAATCAGCATTCGGTTAATTAAAGTCATTGCACTTTGATTGACATTATCTGTCTATTTTGTTAAAACGGTTTAAATTTATTTAATTTTAAGGTGTAAATAATTTATTAAAATTGAAAACTGATTAGGGATGAATGTAAACTTAAGGCTGATTGATGTGTTGAGTAATATTAAGAATTTAGTTCTTTTCAATTAAGTTGATTCCTTCGTATAGTGCGGACATATTGAAGAGTGTGACCTGGAGACGGCATTGTCTTCATCCCCATCGTGCTTTCAGTTTAAGAACTACTGGCGTAGACACGTTACTCGCATTTCATCATCATCATCATCCTTTGTGTATTGAATGTTTCTGATTTAAATGCATTTTTTTGGTGGAATGCATTTATGATGGGATTGAATCTGTCTTCTTTTTTTTATTCATAAGACTTTTCTATATGTGTGTTTATTATTTAGATAAATATTTGTTTAGTTGATGGAGGAGAGCACTCTGAGATGTAGAACAAATTAATTAGGGCATGTAGAACAAATTAATGAGGAAATACTAACAAAACTAAATAGTACAAATGCGAGTGGAAGGAGTGCATAGGAAGACCATGAAAAGTATGGTTGGACTAAGAGAATGATTAAAAAAAATATCAGATAAATTGTATGAGTTGTACGAGGTGTATGGATGTAGAAAAGGCGATGAATATATAGCAATATCTGTCGTTCTTTCTTCTCTGTCTACCCGAATAGGGAAATGGCTTAATGGTATTTATGTATTTGAAAGAATTTTTACTGAAGACAACCTTCATGATCTAGTTAATAAGACGCCTGTCTCCCAATCCGTGGGTTACGGTTCGATTCCTGATGAAACCCAGATTTGATTAGAAAGGACGCCAGTCAGGTTTTCATTTAAAGCTTCATTAACATCGTTCTGGTTGGTTGGAAGAGATTGTCACATGAAAATTAGCGCACCAGGTTTCACGGTTTACAACAAAAGTGTAATAAAACACAAATTTTCGTCATATTTGTTTTTTTATTTTGTTTATTTTCGTTTTGTTTTTTGGAAATCCATCCATCTGTATTTTTTTATTGAATGCTGTGAAAATTGTTTAAGTTGATATTCAATATTTATTATTATATTTTATTTATAATTTAGGCTTTAACATTTTGGAGGTTTAAAGATATTGTAATTTGTTTTATCAAACACTGTTTATTCTACTTTATGTAACGGTATAACCCTACCGGTTTCAAGGCTTTCACCTCATCATCAGGGAACCTTGTTTGTGCTCTACAGATGAGGTGAAAACCTTGAAACCGGTGGGGTTATACCGTTACATATAGTAGAATAAACAGCGTTTTATTTCTTGTTAATTGAACCGGAAATAAAAATATTGATGTAAGTGTACCCAACATACACGGGTGTATGGTGGATCCGAAATTAAACATTTAATTTGTAATACCATGTTTTACACTGCCTAGTATGGTGGATCCGAAATTATAACATTTAATTTGTAATACCATGTTTCACATTGCCTAGTATGGTGGATCCGAAATTATAACATTTAATTTGTAATACCATGTTTTACGCTGCCTAGTATGGTGGATCCGAAATTATAACATTTAATTTGTAATACCATGTTTTACATTGCCTAGTATGGTGGATCCGAAATTATAACATTTAATTTGTAATACCATGTTTTACATTGCCTAGTATGGTGGATTCGAAATTATAATATTTAATTTGTTATACCATGTTTTACATTGCCTAGTATGGTGGATTCGAAATTATAATATTTAATTTGTTATACCATGTTTTACATTGCCTAGTATTGTGGATCCGAAATTATAATATTTAATTTGTAATACCATGTTTTACACTGCCTAGTATGGTGGATCCGAAATTATAACATTAAATTTGTAATACCATGTTTTACATGGCCTAGTATGGAGGATCCGAAATTATAACATTTAATTTGTTATACAATGTTTTACATTACCACTATGTTCAAAAAGTTTCCGTATATGAACAGATACTGCATCACTCCGACCACGACTATCACATGGTCAGGCAATGTTATTGATACCTCTCCTCTTTTGGATCTTAGTGATATGTACACACGCAACTTTTTATCTTGTATAATAAAATAACCTAAAAAAACTATTTAAATTACCTCTAATTATTTCACATTTTCGGAGTAGTTTTGATAATAACATCTCATTGTGTTGTTTAACCCTTTAGTTGATAACATTACAACTTGGCAGATTTATTAGCATGTGATAATTTCTTCGAACCAACAAACCATTTGTTTAGGGTAGAAACCAAACTATTTTAACAATTTAGTTAAAATGTGTTAAAAATAACTAACGAGAATCATACCCGTTAACCCGAGGCTGGAAGACATGCGTTTTACCAACTAGTCTACGGAGGTCTTAATAAAAAAAATGCTTTGGCGAACTGTGAGTTATTTACATACTCCAGTCGTTTATGTCACAACGTACTGGGACCGAAGACAATATATTTCCCTGGTCACGCTCTTCAACGTGTTAACATTACCAATATGAATTTATTGAGGGCTACTATACAAATTAAAAAACTTCGTGACTGGTTTTACTTTCAGACCATATTACTCAGAAAATAACTTTTTTTGTTGCTTATCTCGAAAATAGCGCAATACTCGTATAAATCTGCTGAAAAAAGGTTGTGGCGAATTAAAGTTTCCAACCGTTTTGAAACTTGTTTTTTTCTTACAATCGTAAGTTTAGGTTTGTATTATATAGTATGACTTTCGTTTTTTTACAGTTCAACCTTGGTCATCCAACCAACCAGAAATATGCTAAAGATGCCTTCAATGAAGAAGGGAATCAAACCCTATTTAAAAATAATTGAGTACCATCGGGAATCCGCCGTTTTCGGGTAAGAATACAACTGTGGCTAACTAGGCCACGGTGTTCGTACAGCTATAAAGACTATGTGCTTGCTGTAGCGCAACAACTTGCATACATTACACCAATATACACAGACTTCTTCTACACGCAGGAATATTGACAATCACTCGTGATCACGAAAGATTTCCTATTCAACGTTTTCTGTTTGATTAGAAGAAATATAATTGTATAAATAAACTAGCCATATTCTACTCTGTAAACGATAGTGTACGAATAGAAACATATAAAAACATATGTTTTGAATAGTTGAATTAAAAAAAAGAAAATAAGTGAATCAGAAATAATGACTTAATTTTTTTGTGAAACATTGAAAGATCGTAAATATATTTATGTTTATATATACATATTTTTGAGTTTATTTTAGGTCCGTGACATTTTTTATCGGCACAGCAACTACGGTAAATTGGGGCGGATTGGCAAATTTATGATCGAACGGGTATAAATTTGTCCCGTGAGGAATCGGGGGCGGACCTAAATCTCAGCCCAGAGAACATTAATATGCATACATCACTTGAATTAGGAAAATACTAAAACATGTGTCAGGTCAGTCAGATATGCATACGAGTACGTTGGTATTTTATGAAATTGTTTAATTTTAACGTAAAGCTAAACATAGAAAAGGTTGTTTTAAAGAAGATTTTTCGTTAAAAGGTTATAAAGTTATATGAGAGTACGTTACGAAAGGTAACATATATTAACTCTTCTAAAGCGGAATGCAAAAATATATGAAACTGAAAGAAGTATTGGGGGATATTCAGAAAGAAGTTTGGTATTTATCGGATAGATTTCTTTCTTTAATCATTCATCATATAACAATTTGGCGGTCTAATTACCAGTTAGAAATCTTTTCTAATCAACAATCAAAATAAAAAGGATGATATGGTGAAGGGACAGAGAAAATCGGAAATGAAACATGTTACATTAATGACTTCAAATTAAGAGTTTTCAGTCACTTTTTTAAATATGCCAATGACGCAGCGAGTCTAAGATTTGTTGAAAGACGTAAAAAAAGATGAGTAGTGAACTGGGAAAGCCAATAAAAATCTCGACTTGTGTGTAACGGATGTCGATGATCGGAAATATGCTGAATCTTTTCGGCGAGATAAAGTAGTGGCGGAACAGTTAAGTACACTATATAATAGTCCTAATATGTTAATTTTGTACGTGTTTCTCACATTCAGCCAGTTAAGTTCTTCCTGATATGAAGTGATTATCTACTTTCTTAGATTAACAATAAATTTCAAACAGTCAATTAATGGAGTTTGTAGTTTGTTAAATTGTTCCTCCCTAATATCAGTATAACAGACGTCTACATAATCCTAAATCGGAAATTTTGGATTTGTAAGGCAGAAATCTTTGCAACATCTCAAGGAGACGAGGGCGTCTTTGAAACACTTTTGGCTTACCTAATTTATTTGGTCTCCCACTCCTAGGACTTTAACTGTTTCATTTAATGGTATGATGGAGTCATCAAGTAATGCTGGAAGAATTTAGTAAGCGTTGAACATGCTGAGACCCTGAGGACAGCCAATAAGGGTCATGTGAGATTTTGTAGAATTAATTAGTAAATTATGCTCCTTAGTTCAAATGGAGATCGATTGAAGGTTCACATTTAAATCGTTCAACACAGTGTGAAAGCAATTGGGTCAAAATAAATATATATCTACAGTTCATCCACATACGTATAATAAGAACAGATTTCGAATACAGATGATAGAAAAGAGGAAATAATTCCACCTTGGGGAACGCCTTCACTTAATTTTACTTTACTTAAATTGATATTATTAACAAAAGATTATATTTCAGTGTGTGTATTAACATACACCTTTACCGAAATTGAAATTATTAACAAATATACATATTTGAATTATTTGTGTGTTTTCATGTAAATGTATCATATCTACCGAAATTTATATTTTTGACAAAGAGCATATTTCAGTTTAGTGTATTTCATGGAGATACAGCTTTACTAAAATTGATATTATTAACAAAGATGCATATTTGAGTTATATGAGTGTTTATGTGAAAGTATATCTTTAACGAAATTGAAAGAATTAATAAAAAGCATATCTTAGTTCTGTGTACATTAACATGTAAATACACCTTAATTACGAAATTCATATTATGAAAAAATATGCACATTTTAGTTTTGTATGTGTTTACATGTATATACGAGTATATATCTTTATCGAAATATATATAATTAACAAAGGTGCGCATTTGATCTTGATTTTGATTGACATGTAAATTCACCTTTACCGAAACTGAATTTATTAAAAAAGATGCGTATTGTGTATATTAATTATCATGTAAATACAACTTTACCGAAACTGGTATTATCCATGGCCAATCAGGAAAATTGAAGTGCCAAATGTAGGGTTAGTAATTTACCCAACAATACCTTGATGTATGGTGTATCAATGTCAAAATATATTATAATAAAGCTTTGTTTATGAGGTATAAATTTAATGCGCATAATTTGCAACTAGTATTTGGATGAAAAGCTGCAATAAATGTCAAGACATTGACAAACTTTCCCATCACAATATATTTTCTTCGCATCCCCTACTTCATACATCTTCTTATGTAGATCCTTCTGTTTTTCTACCTTTCCTTCTTTCAAAATTTCATTTTCTTGGTCCTATTGCGATTTGTCTTTCAATGCCTCGTACTCCCCTTTCCAGCCCTCCTAGCGTCTCAGATGGATATAAAATCATTAGGTTATAAGTTATTAATTTTTAAAAGAATCACGAAAATTGTATTTTAATGTTACAATTGGTATTTCAATGTAATGTTGATCATACGTTTTTTGTTGAACCGCTAAAATGCACCTTATTGGTAAGAAGCGTGTCTTTTAACCTAGGGGTTGAGAGTTTGATTCTTATTGATTCGATTTTATTAAAAAGAGTTCAATCCTGGTTATCATTTAAGCCCACTTGAATATATTTCTGGTCGGTTAGAAGAGATTGACACATTGAAATAAATCCATCAGGTTGTACTGTATACATTGAAAGATAAATGAAAACATGTTTTTATACTCATGAACCCAGGCAGACAGGATATATCTCCATATTATCCTTACCATTCAATCATATTTTTCCTCACTAAAATATCTAGATATAAAGAAAGCAAAAGCAAATTAGTTCTTCTACACGCACTTCAGTTTTTCATTTTCTTTTATCAGTTTATTCTTTCAATCTTCTTATATACACTTTTATCGTTTATTTAATTTAATATTCTTTTTTGCTGAACAATTACAGAAGCTCTCAGAATATTCTATCCCAATCGATAGATCGGAGAAACATTGAACATATGAAGTGCTTTAATATTTTGCTGAAGGGCACGGCACACTCAGAAATACGTATCTTTCTCCAAATAATCAAGATGGAACTTTTTGAGTCACATTTCCAGGAATAAGTTTTATGTGATTTTTTTCTCGGCTTATGTGTTATTCAATTTATTTCTAAATGGCAATATTCTTAAGTAAAGTAAGAAAGTTTTACAAATGAATACTTAACTACAAAAAAAAGCAGACCAGGAAAATATACGTTGATTAATTAATGAATAAAAACATACACTGTATGTTTTTTATTTATTTATTAATCAACAGTACAATGTACTTTAGAAGAATATGATGATACAAAAGCATTAGTAAGTGCTTCATACATTACAAAAGATAGACAGATTATCAATTTTTGATGCGATAACATTATAAATTCACTGAAGTGATTATATATTATAAACTAGACGATTTACCCGTGCCATGATAAAACTGTTATGTTTTAAACGGCGCTTGAAGCAAACATACAATAAAGGTACGAGTATGTATGTTTTTTCAAAAGCGAAAAAAAAGTTCTCCGAAAAACATCATGAAACACAACAATACCGCCCCGACATGACTGACAGGTAAATGTCAAAACTATAAAATATTCACTCGCGACTATTATTTATTCAGCCCTATACCAGGATCTAGACACGAATACATGATTTCAATTTTATAGGATGTCTTCTATAAATATTTTTTTAAATTGATTTACGAATATTTAATCGTATAGTCTATCTTCGTCGTTGCTGGGCCTCATAGTCGACTATCCCCTCGCCATTCCACTGTCAATTTATTTGGAAAGCGAAGCTATACCGTGGAGTTTGCTTTAAGTGAGTGAGCTGTTGCACACCAACAAAATCATCGACCCCACCGTTGTATTGGATGCGATGGCACATCGAAGTATGTCGATCGGAGCCCACCGGTACCGGTTTTCCTTTTTAAAATGAATAGGTATGACCAAAATCATAGATATTTTAAAATCTCTAATAAGTACTAAGCGGAAAAAAATGCCTGTCATTCAAATTGGAGTAACACAGCGCGGAGTTCGAATCGGTAACCTTCTGTACGGTAGTCCAGTGCGCTAGTGCGTAGCAATGCACTTCAATTAAGTTACTTTGAAAATAACTATAATCTGTAGTTATTTTACGAATTGCTTACTTTTGGAGGAAGAATACAAATAACTCATGAATAAGTAGAATCAAATAAGATGGTAAATAATGTATTAGAATGTTAATACATTTCTGTATTTAAGAGTACCCCTCCCATATACCACTGTTCAATAAATCCAAGAGTACAGATATCTGGGATGCTGACTAAATAACCTGTATAAGTCTCACAGGATCAAAGTAAGAGTAAAAATGACACGGATATTTTTTATTTCATACCATTATAGCTCTGTGCTCCTCTTGTATCGAATGGATAAAGCATGTGAGATTAAGCAAGATAGATAAGAAGGAGATTTGATCTCTTTCGTTTTAATTTAATATTTGATCACAGCTTTTTATGTTATTTTAATTCAATATAAACAGCATTATCTAAAAAAATATCAAAAAGCAACATTTCAAGTAGTCTAAAATATTAAATATTTAACGAAACGGTTACTCGAGACTGTTTTCAGGTGGAATGATCTCGGTTTGTTACGAAAGTAATGCTTAGGTCGAATTGATGTCAGTTTCATCGTAAGTGATTTTTTTGAGGAGGGTGAAACCTTTTCAATTCTTTCGTTTTCGTTTTTTAATTTTGCTATGGCTTTACGTGTTTCTTAATTGTTTTATACAACTTTTGTTACCTGCACAAAAAAAAAGATTTTTATGTTTGAAATACTGATATGTTTCTGTAATATACGAGTATTTTGCATGTTCTGAAAAATTGTAATTAGATAGACAACGTTTATATTTTTGTATTCTACGAGTAGTAAAGTATTTGTTCATATATTACTCTATCATTCCAATATACTATATGTTCGAGTACTTTCCCAAAAAACATTCTATTTCATATGCGCCGTTTTTATCATCTTTGGTTTATTTTTCTTGGCTTTTGCGTTTAAATTATTTTTATCTATACTATTGTTCGTGTAATATACTGGTTTTATTTTTTCTGGAAGTAAACATGAGACATGTGCTCTTTTCGAATTATGCCAACCATTTAGTACTTTTATTTTGGATTTCTATCATTATTGATTAGTCGCGTCTTAAATTTATTCTTAAGAATGTTTTATGAAATAACATATCTGTATATCACATAATATATATTCCTTAAAACATGTCACTTCTAAAAATAAATCGTTTGGGTCTATAGGTCATAAATATTTCTGATGATACATGACATCAGTATGACCTTAGCATTGCTCTCGTAACAAACTGAGATCATCCCGCCAGAAAAGAACTTCAATATTTGACGTAGAAACATTTGTTGCAGGAAAATTATGGAAATTAAGTAATTTATTAATCAAATAATATAATATAAAGATCCACAAAGTTTAAGCCAAAACCATACTTTTAATTAAGATGGCATATAAAATTGAAAATAACTATTGCACCACATGCCATCACATGATATATCTAGTATGTATTAATATTGTAATTGTACATTTTATATGTGTATATGTAATTGTACATTTTATATGTGTATACGTAATTGTACATTTTATATGTGCATACGTAATTGTACATTTTATATGTGTATTTAACAGATATACTATAAGTAATGTTAAAATATTTTTTATTTTCTCCATTGGTTATCAAAAGGTTTAAAACGGTGTACATATTATTATTTGTAATCGTATTATTATTTGAATAATGTGTAAAAATAATGTATTCGAGTAGTTAGAAGGTATGAAAAGTTTGAAAGACATAGAAAAACGTAGTGTGACCAAATAAATCAAATTCCGAAATACGGATTAGCGAAAAGCCATCGCTAATCCGTATTTCGGAGAATTTAATAGGAGAGTATAGATGTGGCAGAAATGAAAGATGTGTACCATGGAAGAATGAAGAGATATATTTTATCTCTATCTACGACAATAGGGACATAACATGGTGGTGGTCATGATGATTGTTTTAAAGGGTCCATAAATCTTTGAAAATAATGTACTTGTATTATATCTTAGTATAAATATAATTTCGACTGCAGTTATTGTAATCTATACACTCTTCTTCAAATGTCGAAATTTTTTAATCAAAAATAATTTGTCTTTCGAACGATTATCATTGCCATATCTCAGGATAGGTCTTGTTTACCTTCAGGATCTCTGGTCTCTTCTGCCAGTCTATAGTATCTTTTCTCCAGCTGGTATTTTGCTAGTCTAATCTTAAAACGTATTAGATAAAGTTTTGTTGAAAGTGTATTTTCAAATAATATTAAAAATAAACTTTGTTTTGTAAAAATATTAGTTTAAAATAAATTTTAATTCTTGTCGTTATAAAATGAGGTTGACAAATTAAACTACTTAAAGCTTTTTCGATACAACATTCTCAACAATTTAGATTAGGCTTAGCGACAAATTATGTAACGGAAATAGATGATGTGGTTGCGAAACTTTGAAAATCTATGTTTTTTGGTATCGCAATAGAAGTAGGGTAAGAAAATTACTAGGGTGGATAGATATTTGTATTGGCAAACCGCTACATCTAAAGCTGGCAGCGGTTACTTCAAGTTGTAATGAGTTTTGCGACCGCAGCGCGACGGTTTAGTACCCCTGTTTGTGTGTGAATTATTTCCATAGGTGTGCCGGTCCAAAACTGTGACGTGTGGAAGGGGATCACATCGGGCAGGTGCTGTAAATCTGGGGGTCGGGTGGTAGTTAATTTCAAGTTTCGGTACATTATAAACAACTCTACCGTGTATCGACCCACTGTAAACATGCGGAGTAATTTACGGTCGCTTTGTACATGTGCAAGTTAAGAGGAATTTATATTGCCAATTATGTTATGTTTTGTATGAAAATCGAATAGGAAACGTACGAGGGTTTTTGCGGTTTACGTTGAATCCTTGAGTCATATATTATATTCGGATATTCGTGAGATAAATTATAAAAGGTAAGTGATTTATATTTGTCCTTTGAATACAATATGTTATGTTGAATATTTTTATGGATTGATTTGGATATTTACATTTTAAATTAATTGTTGCAAATACAATTTTAAACATAAGTAATAAAAAAAATATTGAAAATTTATGGTTTTTATTGCGTATTCATATTTTTTATGCTCGACTAGTAGCAAGACATCAACCAGGCGTTACGAGTATCTTCACTGAACTAGTGCTTTCGTGAGACTGGTGACACAAACAAATATCTGTAGCGATTGCCATTAATGCTTGGTGTTGTCATGTCATTTTAAGGTATGACATTGTCGTTAAAATGGTCATATTAGGTACTTGTTTTGCCTGTCTCTTGTAAGGCTTGGTTTTTTATGAGTGTGAACTTAGAAGGGTTCCTGTCTAGTTTTTACTTCAGACTTCTTTATCATCTTCACACTGTATACAACGAAAGTGTAGTCATTTAACGGAATACGATAATTTCAACGGCGAAGCTTAAAAAGTTTTACACTTAAAATGTAAATATTTACCAAAATATTTTTTTAAATATATCGTTGGTGTACTAACTAAAGATGATTGTTGATAACAATCATAATTAATCATTTTATTGTACATCATGTTTCAACAGTAAAATATCAAATAGTTTACAGTAGCATATTTGTTTAAAAAAGTAATAAATTTGATTTTCGTTGCCTTTTTTTAAATTGCGATGTTAACACTTCGTAAGGAATGTTTTAGAAGTGTATGCGATAAACATCAATCGAATCGGATTTAGACGTCTAAGTTTTGAAAAATTAAGATATAATTATATGTTTCTCGACCTGAAAATATAAAAATTAACACATTTGTTATTTTGACTTTATCAAAACTACTTCAATTATAATTTGAATCTCCCATTATTTCAAAAAAATATTGTCGTTCATTATAATAATAAATAATTAGCGTATTTTTTAATCTAAAAATATTTTTCTAATTAGATTATCATTCCAAATATCGGATAATTTCCAATTTTCTTCTTTTTCATTATCTCCAATATTCTGGATTATGTGTTTCATTTTTACTATTTTGACTATTTATCACTTTTATTTTTGTTTGTCGTTTATTTTTTTTTTTGGGATTAGTGCTTCATCGGGGTTTTCGGGTTTGATTCAATAGCTGCCTTGAAGTTGTACATTTATTTATAGTGCCATAATTACCGTCATCAGTTTGACTTGATCGTTGTTAAGTTTGTCCAACTTTCCATTCCTTCGTAACCTCGTTTCGTAATATTCATAGGGTGGAAAGTTTATTATGTGTGGTAGGAAAATAATATGTAATCATTTTGATTGAGGTAACTGAAAAGAAACCATGGGATGCGAAATTCGCTTTTTGGGTGATAGAGAATGCGTGTGCCAGATTTTTACGTTATGAAACCTTATTAAAATATGTTTGATTAAAGGAAAAACGATACTCTATGCGTTTGTTGAATTAAAGAAAGCACATGATCATGCGAGAAGAAAGTAACTATGGAGAATATAAAAATATTATAATGTGTATGATAAATAAATAAGTGTCATATTTTTGCATTATAAAATCATGTCCAAGAACAAATAGATTTACTGAGAAGTTGTAAACTGCCAAAGGTGTGAAACAAGAATGTAGGAGGTCAACGGAATTGTTTAATTTGTATTATAGGAATATAAAAAGTTTACAATGTGTATGATACATTGATAAGAGCTATATTTACGCTTAATTAAATCATGTACAAGAACAAATAGATTTACTGAAAAGTTTGAAAATGTCAAAGGTGTGAAAATGGAATGTACGATGTCAACACAATTGTTTAATTTGTAATATAAGGAAAATAACAAGAGTGTAATGTGTATGATAAATTAATAAGTGCTATATTTTCGCTTAACAAAATTATGTACAAGAACAAAAAGATTTACTGAGAAGTTTGAAACTGTCAAAGGTGTGAAACAAGAATGTACGACGTCAATACAATTATTTAATTTGCATTAAGTATCAAAGCTGCAAGGTTAACAACATACGAGTACATACATACGTACAATGACGCCACGGTTCTTTTTGGGGTTATCAAAGAGGACAGATTTCCTTGTTGACATCCATATATATCATAATACATACTTTTCCTATTTTCATACTATTCAATTTGTCCACATCTACAAATGTCTTTCAAATATATTTAAATTGATGATAAGTTTTTATAAAATGCATTGTGAATATGGAAGCAAATTTAAATATATTATTTTCTCTGGAATATCCAAAACAAGATAAAGTCAGAGCCGATAAAATTGTATTGAAAACAAGCCGTAATTTCTTGTTCAGTCGAGAAATCCCTCGGAATGAAATCAGTGGAGACAGCGCCATGAAGAAATTCAATAATAAAGCGCCCTTTTCAGGAACTGAAAATACCATGTGAAATCAATTGACGGCGGAGGAATGTCAAGTACAAATTGAATTTCTTTGATAATACTTGCGAGACCTTTCATTCTACGCAAGTATGTCAGCTCGCATGTAGTTATTATTTTATTTACATGATTTATTTAAACTGACACAGTTTCAGCGCCCTTCATTCATTCGTATGGTACGGCACCCTTCAGCATATCCAAATTGCGTGGCCAGAAGACACTATTGTATTCGGCCACTGATTATATTTTATTTACATGATTTGTTTAAACTGACACAGTTTCAGCGCCCTTCATTCATTCATATGGTACGGTACCCTTCAACATATCCAAATTGCGTGGCCAGAAGACACTATTGTATTCGGCCACTGGTTATATTTTCGGGTACAGAACCACAAAACTATTTTTTTTTCGCAACAATTCTTTACTTTAGGCGATGAAATTTTTTTGTGATTAAGTATCTGGAGGATACAATATTTTTCGTCTCATGTTTTATATTTTCACGAAAGTTAAGGGGATAATTTGTGAGTGTGGTCAACCCCGGTTTTTTTTTAAAGGAATTCGTCAATTTCAAAGGCTTATAAAGATGGGCTTAGTTAGGGTATGTCTTTTTGTAGTATTTATAAAGCAAGCAAATATATGAAATATAATATTTAGAGTACTTATCATTAAAAGTGTGTATGGGCTCTAACTGAAACTGAGTGGTGGATGTTAAGTTATCGATTTTTCAATTCAAGAGGAAGAAAATTTAAAACGTAAAAAAAAACGTTCTCTCTCTTTCTCAGTTTCTTTCAGGCACTTTGAGTTAGATACCTTGAAGATCCAATGTTAGCTAAACCACAATACTTCCGAGACTCTCGTCAGTAATTTTCATCGAATTTTAAATAGGGTATTTAATAGAGATGGGTTAATCTTTAACCCTTTGTCCAACTTCTAACCTAGAAGACAGTGGTTTGATTAAGGCAACCAATATTTGCATCTTAAAGGAATGATCCCGAAAACGCGTTCATTCTCCAGGTTCATTCTAAATTATCAAACAAAGTCGGCTGTACTTATGTCCGTATGTAACTTAAGGTGTTATTTGTCATTGCTGGGCGTCAAAGATCCGCGATCATTCGATCATCAATTTAGTTTGAAAACGAAGTTGTACCATGGAGTTTGTTTTAAATGGGTGAGCCGTTGTGCAAGTGGGACGATCGGATTACATCCACGTGTTTTCTCTTTTTTATTTTTTCCCTTTTTTGAAATAATAGATATAACTATATAGTATAAGTCTTATTCCCTTGAATACTAGGCGGAAACAATGACTGAGTCATTCGAGGGGAGTAGGATAGCGGGATTCGAACTGGCGACTGACCGCACGGAAGTCTAGTGCGTTACGGCGCGACCATACAACTCACATTAAGATGTTATTTTAAATAAAGTTTAACAGTTATTATTTAAAAATAATTAATTAATGTTATGGTTAGTTTTTTTTCCTTTTCAAACATTGATTGATGGCTGTCGTTTCTTGATATAATTTTAAGACATAAACAACAATGGTAAATAACGTTTTTTTTATTGAAATAAATTACTTTACTGGTGAACGGTAAATTGTAAATATTATAACGAGAAAGCAATTTACACAACTTCAAACGAGTTCGAACACTTGATTCTTCTAACATTTATAATATTAACACTCAATTATCAGATTCATATAACTCTCCCTCATAATATACTATTGCTATGTAAATAAATGAATTTGATAGTTTACATAAAGTGTTCGTTCAATAATACATTAATTCTGTTTTTAGTTTTATTTAATTAAAATTTCAATCGATTTTCAGATTCATATCGTTCTCTCTCACTTTACACTGTTGCCATGTAAAAACAATTCTATTTGGTTGTTTGTATAGGTAAAGTATTCGTTCAATAAAATAAAAATTCCGTCTTGAGTTTTATTTGATTCAAATTTTACTTATTTATCCGATTCATACAATTCTCTCTCACTTTATACTATTTTTACGTAAATACAATAAATTAATTTGGTTGTATAAACATTTACGTAAATAAAGTGTTCGTTCAATAAGATATAAACTCTGTTTTGAGTTTTATTTTATTCAAATTTTACGCAACTAAATCTTTCCAATTTTGTAAAAAATAACCTTTAAATGTCAGTTTTTAATTGTTTCTACAAAACAGCACTTTAATGTCGTGTATTTAATACATATACTTATTATAATGTATCAAAATGAAATGATGGCTGCAAAAAGAGCTATATAGACTAAAAAGAAGACACGATTGCGTCACTCACAACGAGTAAGCAAGACTATAGAGAAGCAGCAAGACGATACCAACAGGGAGCAGCACAAAGACATACACAAAGTCATATTTAAAATAAAGTTATTTATTTCCACGCTCATTGACAGGTTAGTATTAAGGCCCGTTCTCACGGTTCAAGTTTAGTTGACCGATTAAAGTTGATCGAGACGACTTGAATCAGTTTTTGTTCACACGGTTCAAGTTTAGTTGACCGATTAAAGTTGATCGACAAAAGTTGAGGACGACAAATCGATAAACTCAGCGGGCATCCAGCGAGTTGTTGATGACTCATGAACGATATAAAAAGTTGATCGACTCTATTAAAACAAAGGTTCTCACTACAAATTTCATTCAACTTTTGTTGATCAACTTTAATCGGTCCGTTCAACTTGAATTCACATGTTCACACGTTTTGGGCTCGTTCTCACGGTTCAAGTTTAGTTGACCGATAAAAGTTGACCGACAAAAGTTGAATGCAATCTCTAGTGAGAACTTTTGTTTCGATAGACTTGATCAACTTTTTAAAAAGATTGACCCAGTCAAACTTTATCGTTCAAGTTATGAGTCATTCGTCATTTGCTAGAATTGCATTTGCATTTAATTTTCGTCAGTGCAGTATTATGGCACCACTGTTTGCGTGGAAGATTCCATTTTCATAATTATAGATTTTGTAAAATTTGCTTAGATTAAATAAATACCATTGCTATCATTTTAGAAGCAGTTTTATTTTAAAAATATAATTATTTCACAATATTGGAACGTAATAATTAAGAGAAAATAACAGTTTTTATTAAGTACAAAAACATTTTAAATCGTGTGAATAAATGGAGATACTTCACTATTATTCTGAAAAAAAGTGAAAATATATATGTTAACAAAAACATGACAAAGCATTGTGGTATGATTTTATCTGAAACTAATACAAAAATTTTATTGGAGCATTATTAATCGTATATTATCTTACATCAGAATCTCTATCCTTGATTTCTGACATAAATGAACGTGTTGCTAGTTCAGTAGGTAGATTTTTATAAAAATTAGCAAAATTAGGTGGGATGAACGATAGTAAATTCATCATGTACCTTTTTTTGCAAGAAGAAATGGATCTTCTGGAATTGTATAATAAATTTTGGTAAACATTTGATAGAACATCGAATCGTCTTCCGGGACCTCTTATGTCTAAATTCACTGAATAAAAATCTACCTCTGTATTGAAAGTTTCCTTAAATTTAAAAATCATGGGAGACGACGTCTCATATCGAAGCCATCGTATTTTTAGCCAATTAAAATCATAACCACAAACTGTTTTTTTTTTCTATTTGTAACAGAATCCTCCAGATTTTTTGTAGGTAGAAATTCAGTTCTGTGTACTTCTACCACTTTAAACTTGGGCAGTTTTCGTTTTGCATTTTTTATGATTTATATCCAGTATTTGGGCCCAAAAATATAATAATGACTGCGGTTTGATTTTTCGATAATCCCGAACTCCGTATCATTGGGCAAGGAATAGTGCCCAGGAAGTAAAAAATTGTGATCAATAGTTTCTATGGCAATGTTAGTATCCCGAAGTAACTTCATTAATGATAAAGTAAATTTTATATTTCTATTTTGTCCAGTGCATGAATCCGAATACATAATAATGTGTTTGTTAGCCGAAGCATTTTCTTTATGTGTTTTATTAACACTGACGCAATATCTTGAGATCCACGCCCACCTTCTGTTTCACCCCAAGTATACATATGTCCCACTCCATTATTAAAACAATGAATGCCAAAGTTGTAAATATAAAGATTTCGTTTGTAATATGTAATAGATGTTGTGAGCTTTGGGAATGGAAGAGCTTTTTGGAGATCAAAAGTAATAACGTAACTTTGAGTTATTTCATTTTTATAATCCATTTTCAAACATTCTCTATGTTAGCTTGTCCTGCCTTCCGCAAATGTAGATGTTTTTCATTTATGATACTCGTAACATTCTTCAACTCCGGATTTACCTCTACTTTCATTTTCATTTCTAATTCATCACACAAACGATGAGTATCTCGGTTAGGTAATTTGAAACTTGGGTTAAACTTTCGGTTAAAAATATGATAATAATATTTGAATTTTTCGGTTCGATTCCATTTTCTTCGTATTGTCCCTTATACAAATCGTACATTTTGCGGAGAGTCAATGCCGGATTCAAGTGGTTTCTGTTCGAATTCTGTACTCTGGAGTAATGGCTTTGGTAGGCTGGAAAGTAATTAATATGTGCAACTATATCGGAATCATCTAGTTTTCTGGTGGAAGTTTTTCCGCGTTCGTCAACAGTTTCCTGAACATTTTTTCTTGGAAATACATATTTACTATATAGCCTGCCATCGCTTATTTGAAACGTATTTAAGAAAAACGTTTTGCATACTTCGACACTTTTATCTTCCAATTTCAAAAAGTAAGAAAATGAAATTGTTTTCCCTTAACGGAGTTATCCGCGGAACGTTTGCGGTGCGGTGTACTAGTTTAGATTAGACCAGGCCGAAAATAAATGAATTTTGAATACCACAATCACCTAATTTCCAAAATGAATTAAAATTTTGTTTCCTCTCGTCTTCTTTTATTTTTTCAATGCATTTTTTATGCATTTGCAATCTTTGTTTACAAATATTTTTTTAATCACAACATTTGCTTTCTTGGTGACATATTCTTGGCCACAGTTACGTAATATTTTACGTTGATTAATTTTCCACGTAGCTGGACGTCTTAACATTTTCTTAGTTTTCTTGACCTCTTGACCTTCATTTTCCTGATTATCATCAGCTTGTTGGTTCATTCCTGACATCTGCTCGGCCTCAGATACATCTAAAAAATAGTATAATAACAAATTTCATGCCCCCTAACTTTACGTTTTAAATATGTGAAATTTAGATAAATATTAAAATATGTTAGCTTTTTAAAGGTGGGATAAACATAATACGGTCAAAAACATAACCTTTAAATATTATCATCTCTATATAGTGCTTTAAAATACTCAATGTTGGAATTATAAATGTTATTTTCAAAACATGTTAAATAAAATTGTTTTTAGTTCTTCTTTTAACAAAATAATTATTGTCTGCACAACTTCACACACAACTGCTTTCGACGCCATTTTTAATTAACTGAATAGTTTCAACTTGAAAGCAAATGGCGACACTTGAACGATAAAGTTTGACTGGGTCAACTTTTAGTTGATCAACTAAAAAGTTGATCAACTTTATTAAAACAAAGGTTCTCACGTCAAATTTCATTCAACTTTTGTTGATCAACTTTTATCGGTCAACTAAACTTGAACCGTGAGAACACGCCATTAGCAAAATACTAAATGTTCATGGTATTATATTCTGAATTAAAAAAAGTAGACCTCCGTGGTCTAGTAACTAGTTGGTAAGACGCCTATCTCCCAACCTGGAGGTTGCCGACACAATTGCCTTTGGAATCCTAGCCAAGTTTCACTTAATGTCTATTTAACATATTTCTTGTTGTTTGGAAAGGATTGACACATGGCATTAATCTCGCAAGATTGTACTGTGTACAACGAAAGTATAATACAATAGTTACGTTGGACTTGGATAGCGTTAAGCTTCTTGCAGAAGGTCAATTAATCAACCGCAATCAGGTTCTCCTTTTTGAAAACTTGAGTATCTTTTTCGACTAGTTTTCGAGGATAAAATTATATTTTTAACTTCGGTCACATATAATGTATTTATAATATTCACTAATATTTATTATAGTCAATTAATTAACACAGATAATAAATTCTGAGTTCAAAATTAAATTGTAATGAAATATGCCGACAAATAATGTGTATCCAACCTTTTATAAAAATCAACCTTGACGAATAATCCAATGCCAAGCAATATGAGAACCTTCATTACAAACATCACTCCTTCCGTTTGCAAAGAGTTAAGAAAGTTTACGTGATGGTAACGATTATGGAATAAATGTTTGAATAATTTAAAGTATCTTCAAACACGAAATATAGAATAGGAAACCGGTGTACTCGTATTTTAAATAATATTAATTCTCCTTTGTTTTAAGAAAGTTTACAGCGTGATGGTTTTAAATATGCCTTCTGATATACCTACACCGTAACACTGTATCCTCCGAGGAAGTGAATTATTAAGGAGTATGTACGCGTGGAATGTAATCATTTAAGCTCTCCAGATATTCCGAATGCCTGGTGTCGGAGGAGCTTGAGAACAGGGCTGCCACGACAAAACATTGACAGGATGTTTTTTTATAATTGTGGTGATATGTAACAACCCCAGGCACTTCAACTATTGCCAAACATTTATGCACTATTGGAGTCAGAATTTTCTACTCCTAATGAAAAAAAAACGCTGAGTTTGATGTTACTTTAAACAAATACAGCCTTGAAGGAAATAGTACTCTGTTCTACCTCGTCGTCGTTGCTGGTAAAGATCCCTTCGCCATTCTAACGGTAATTCAGCTGCAAAGCTAAGCGGTGCCATGGAATTAGTTTTTTTAAGTGAAAAAAAATCGTTGCATACCAGTAACCTCACAGACTACACCGATGTACTGGATCCGATGGCAGACAATTGTGAGACGATTGGAACAACTTGTATACTAACTTAGAGAAGAAATCGATGGCCTTGCGCACAAATGTGTTAAGTGCAAGATTGCTCAATTAGAGTAAATGCAACTAAAAAAGCATTATAAACCAAAATAAACAAAGACTTTTTAATTTTATATCTGTTCAGAATACTTTAAATTACGATTATGGATATTAATATGGATGCAATTATTTTAATCAATAATTGTCATTACCAAGTAAACTTTAAGATTGCATTTACTAATTGAGCAATCGTGCACTTAACACATTTGTGCGCTAGACCATCGAAATATTATGGCAAAATACTCAGTTACACATGTTTTAGAGATGTTCGGAGCAACTGAATGACACTGTGAATACATTAGAGGCATCGTGTGCCAGTATTAGAAGAATCATTGTTGATGGTTTTCGTTACGAATAAATTGAAAAATATCCGACCCACTTTGTATAAGAGGAAACATCAAAGCGGTCTATATGTTATAAACAAATCTTCAATCCTATTTCAATAATTGCATTAAAATGATTTGACAGAGCAACAACTTTCTTGTGAGGCAGGTTTTTACTACGTAAAAGCCAATTTAATAATTTATATAACATACTTGTATAGTAGTTCCTTATCGTCTTAATGATTAAGAATTTATGATGAGCAAAATGTAGAAGTGCCCTTGTCGGTAAGATGCCTGTCTCTCAATCCGGAGGTTGCAGGTTCAAATCCCGCTGGTTTTAAAAAAAAATCCAGTCTGGTTTTCACTTAAGGCATCTTTAACATCTTTCTGGTTGGTTGGAAGAGTTGTACTGTATACAAAGAAAGTGTGATATAATACCGAAGTTGATCGTGACATAAAGATCCATGGAAAAAAGGATGTTGAACATTATTAGGTAGCAAACCAAATTATCAATATTTTTAAACTGTCGCTACTCAGATGTTGAACTAAGTGGGTCATGTCTTACGACGCTCTTAAGATAGATGGACCACAAAAAATCTTGATTGGAGACGAGTAAGACATTTTCATATTTTATAGTTTGTGAGCAGAAGTTGGAAACATGTTCAGAAATGATAAATGTGGATAGACAAGAGGAAGGCTTATGTCCAACACCGGATACTAATAGGCTGACAATGATGATGATGATATAGTGTAGATAAAGACGAAGTCTCACATATAATGCCGGTTGAGCGGTTGTGTGTAGTGTTTGATATTTCCATGAGACATGAGACAGTTCCTGATAGATAATAAAGTCATAATACCAGAAGGCCAGATAATAGATGGAGTTACACAATGTTCTTAGTGGAGAGCGCGAATTTGACATGGGAGCATTAGGGAGTACAGATAACGAGGTCCAAGTTGATATTTTGAACTGGAAGCAGAGGGCAGATGATTGACAATGGTGGCATGTAAAACGACAGGCTTATACCCAGCAGTCCATGCGCACATACTGACATTAGAAGTAGTACATAGAAAAGTTAGTATAGAAGTCTGGGGATCTTTACATTAAACGAGAATTGACGCGCTGTATGTTTACATAAAATAAAAATTTACTAAATGGGGGCTGCCAAATATGTTAGTTGTCCAAATACATTGGAAAAAACGTTATTTTTGCCTACCAAAAATGAAAATGGCATACTAACCTACTCGTATATTGAGTTGTCTTAAAAGAGATTTCCTACTTTTAGCTCAATTTCAACACATTTTTTAATTTTTAGATGTTACTTGTTCGTAGACGGTAGTTTTTAATATGTTCCATATATCGGCCATCTCTGGTGTCGAAGAATATTGATGACGACCAAAGCCTTGATTTGGTCGTCATCAGTGGTAATCAGCCCTCTAGAGCGGATGCTATCTTCCAGTGTCCTATCACCATTACGGATTTTTCAGACTAAATTTGACACACAATCGCTTGCTGCATCATCGACATACATTGTAAATATATTTTTTTGGTTTGTGTCGCATTTTTCTTTTGCGATTGTAAAAAAAAACAAAGCACTGAAAAATAAAAACTTAATTTATTTTATCTTCAAAATGAAGTCAAAAAACCTATCAACCGATTTGTGTAAAAAAATAACCGAAAAATACGCTAAACTACTACCTTTAATCATAATATGCATTCAGCACGTTAGACATGAAGTTAGCAATGAAAGTTTTACCCTAACGACATCTATCCGAGAAATATGGAACTAGTTTTCGAACAACCTAATATTTATTAATATAATGAGGAGCAAAATCAGACTAGATGTAGGCCGACCGGTACTTGGATTGGCCGTCATATGAGTTGCGCGCCACTGGGTTTGGCGGTATTGTATTTTGTATTACTTTTTCACAATATAAAAACTGGTGGGTTTATTGCCATGTGGCAAACATTTCCAACCAACCAAGAATATAGTAAACAAGCCTTAATTGGAAACTCGACTGGAACCCTATTTTCGAACCACTAATTAACGAGTAGAAGATAGACGACTTACCAACTAGGCCACGGAGGTTGACTTTTACTTGGATGAACAATCATATTGGTTTGCTTTCACTTGGATTGACCGTCACTTTGAAAGGTTGTCACTTGAAATAGCCGTCACTTCAAAAATGAGTTACTTAGATTGAATTTACTTATTGCGACCATCTACGTACACCACATATATTTCTTATTAGATGTGGCAACCCTGTTCTTGAGCTTTGTGTACAAATAATCGGTGGAAAATCAAAATCTTCTAATCAAAAGATCTCACTCTCTCTCTCCGTTTTCTGAGAGCTACGCGGGGAGATTTCTAGAAATATTGACGTATAATTTGTTAATCAAGGAGTATCATTACACATATGTCAAGAGAAATGATCGATTAGTGAGACAGAGATATAGTGTTTCACAGAAATGAAAATTCTACCAATTTATGATTTTGAAAATTAAACAGGCATTCTATAAATGCTTCTTGGCATTAAACCTGTACGTAAACACTTTGATTTTCTTAAGAAATGGGGAGAAAATTAGAAAAATACGGTAAAATAATATTATACATGTCCCAGAGTACGTATCGTCTTGCGATGTATCACGCTTTCGTTGTATAATCTGGCTGGTTTGTTGTCAAGTGTCAATCTCTTCAGACCAACCCAATAGATTGAATTTTATTTGTTTATTTCAAACACCGATAAAGGTTTAGCCCAATTTCAATGGAATTTCCAAAAAAAAAGTTAACGATGATGAGTGCTTTCTAACTTCCCTAATCTAGGAAGAATTTTTTTTCAATTTTTGGTGCCGCACTTATTTTATGCTTTAAATTATTCCGATTTTACATTCTCGATCTTAATGTTCATTTGTTTGTCCATGACCGTTTCGTCAGTTTTGAATGAAAATGATAATATGTTTTGATTTTTTAGGTCGACAGATTTAAAGAGATTGTCAGCAGAAACTAAGGCACCCTATTTTATTCCCAGATTAACTCTAGAGAAACAAAAAAGCTCTATACTTGAAAACATTACTACGTTTCCTCAGTATGATACAAGCAAATGCTTATTTTACTGATATCATAAAGCACGATCACATTCACGTTATTTTAGGTGTTTTCTTTATAATTCAATACAGTTGTTTCTGATGAAATTATGCATAGGTATACAGAGAAATGTTTTCTTGATCTATTTCTAAGATATGCAGTTGGGTGAAATGAGGCTAAAGAATTTTCTCATTGCTCCTTTTATCTAATGAAAATAGTCATTGTTTGGTCTGATAAAAAAAGAAAACCATTATATCACCGGAGATTGCTTGACTGCCTTAAAAATTTATTCATATTTTGTTCAACACACAATGATTTTCATGGAGTATTTCTTAAATGTGTGGTTGGGTGAATTGAGAAAAAAAAACATCTTCTTATGGAACTTCGAATATCACGAAAATGATCATTGTTTGATCTATCCGTAATATAAAATTGAAAAAATCTTATCATTGAGGATTGCCTTAAAACAAGTTTTATGTATTATTCAGCAGTCAAAAATTCCCTTGATGTTTTTTTGGATGTGTAATTGGGTTAATAGTGAATAGAACCTTTCGACATCATGAAAATGACTATTGTTTGATGTAAAAATAAATAGAAAAATATGATATCACAGAAGGTTGCTTGACTGCCTTAAAACAGGCACAATACCTTGTTCGATAGTCAAATATTCCAAAACCACAAAGTGTGATTGATTTAGCAGTTGTAATGTATTGTAAAGTATGACAAACATATAATATTTATGTATAAACACGCGAAAGAAATAACCATATATAATAGATTTCACCGAAAGGATAAAATTTCCATGTTGTACGTGAGATTTCCCTATTTCAACAAAAATAATATATTTGTGTGCGATGAATCAAACTTTCGTGTATAAAATATGGCGTTTCTTTGTCCCCATTGTTCAATATGGAAAACTTTTACTGCGTCCAAAATAAATTTCGACGGTCGTCTATATTCTTATCAGTTTTCGTATCAATTCCCCAATAGATGTCGTTACAATCGCCTGCAACATATAGGTGAAACGAAGCGGGGTCGTATACGAGAAAGAGTAGGCTTTCCATAGTATATTTTATCTAAACCGGGACAAGAAAATAGAAAGTAAAATAGCATAAAGAAAAAAAGCTTAAAACAATATATTTAACATAAAATATCAAGTAAAATCATAATTTGTCAAACTGATGGTTCACAACAGTGCATTAGTGTCAATAATGATGTTTAGGAGTGAAACGTGTACGTGGAACATAAATTCAAGGATCTGATGCAAAATGCGGTGGCACAGCAAGCACGCCATTTTCTCGGAAACTCTGAGAAGAATATGTAGTGTGTCAATGTTTGAGTTGCATGTTCAAGCAGTAACGCGCTAAACTTCCGTGCGGAAGTCGCTTGTTCGAACTCCGCGCTGTGTTTTTCCCCTTGAATAACAAACATTTTTTTCGTCTAGTATTCGGGGGTTACCTATGAGTTGGTCATATAAATTCTTTTAAAAAAATGTATGACTACATAAAAAATGAAATGTAATCATTAGGAATGAATATGAGCTAAAAAGCCATGTGTTCAAATTTTCACCATTAAAAAAAGCACGTTTAGGGATATGGACATTTTAAGTAGATGGATGGTAAATGACTGACAAAATTTTACAATACAAGCACGAGTGTGAGTCGGTAGAAGACAACCGAGAAAAGAATGATCGGACAAAGTAAATGCAATATTGAAAGAAGGAAAGGTAATGCGCAAGAGAAACACAAGAATTCTATGAAAAATGCGAATTAAAATAATTTCTTTTTGTCTACGTCCTGATATAGTGTTGAATAAATAAAAGTCGTGAGCGAAAGTTTCATTGTTTTAATATTCAGCGGTCAGTTGATATGTTGGGGGGGTTATTGTTGTGTTTAATGTGATCTTTCGGAGGGAAATATTTTTTAAACTTATTTTTGTTTTTGAAAATGTAGGAATGAGGGAAGTGTTTGTTAGGAGCAAATGATACAAGTATTGTAGAATTAAGAAAATAATATTGAAATTGTAAAAAATTAAAAGGGCTATTTCCGAAAAACTTCAAAGAAGTTTTTTTTGAATGGATTGAGATCGAGGAAAAAATGAAATGAGATAGTTGGAAAAATTTTAATTGAGAGGTGTCTTTGAAAATGTTGGTGACTTTTCTCTTGAAAGTGTTTTCTTTTCCTTTGCCTTAGAATGGGTGTGTGATTACGAGATGTATGTACATATACCGTATGTGTGTATGTATGCATACGAGTATATATTTAGATACTCATATATGTGTGTACGTAGGTGTATATTACATTTGGCATCCTTTTTTAATCTGTGAACTTATTATTTGTTAACTAAATTGATTGTATTGACAGTTTATTTACTGTAAATATTTATTTGTTTTTTTATTTATATGTACAAGGGTGTGGACTGTTAAACATCTGATGTCCTCGCGGTCGGGCTCTACCTCTATTGGTGGGGTTGTATCTCGATTGGGGGGAGGGGGGATGTCATGAGATGAGCACAGACCTTTTGATAGCTTTGGTCTTAAATATTTTCTTCGACATTGCCCTCAAATATGTATGTAATTTCAGGTTATGCATACGAGTTTATGTCCATACTCGTCGTCGTCGTTGCTGGGCCTCGTAATAAAGAATCCTCTCACCATTCCAACGTCAATTCAGATGGAAAGCGAAGCTGTGCCATGAAGTGAGTGATCCGTTGCGCACCAGCAAACTCACCGATCACACCGCTGTACTGGATCCTATGGCACACCGAAGTGAGACTATTGGACCACACTGGCATGTTTATTTTTCCTTTTTAATTTTGATAGAATAAATATGGCCGAAGTCATAGGTATCCTTATACCCCCGAATACTAGGCGGAAAAAATGTCCGTGTCATTCTAGGGGAGTAGCATATCATGAGGCTCAAACCAACAATCCTCAGCATGGAAGTCCAACGCGTTACCGGGCGCCATGCACTTCCTTACTTTGTTACTATCAATAAATCTATATTTATTAATTTATTTAAATCCAGACAAAATGCCAAATCGGTTAGGATTTTGGGACGAAATTTCTAACTGTCTCGTACTTTCCAAATCGTTTGGTTAGCCTAGTTTGAGGCACATTCACGTATCACGCGAATACGTAATTCGCTTAATGTAAAATGTGAAAGTCTTTGAATAAAGGGAAAACGAGGTCTTTAGAATACATGTTGAAAATAGTTATTTCCACGTGTGATGAAATCATAGCGTAAGTATGAATAATCAATTTAGAATTATTTCATTCATTTAGAATTATGTAATTAATTTAGAATTATTTAATTAATTTAGAATTATTTAATTTATTTAGAATTATTTAATTAACTGAGAATCTTCATTTGTTTAGTATAAAAAAAGGTACAACACTTAAGATCTTACATAGGTGGAAAAAAAAATTGTTCCATATACACCAAACACATAACACTAACTCGCATACAATAAAATGGCAGCTAAACTTATTTATTAAACGATTTTAAAATTACATTAAAGAATTAAGTAGGTTAACAATTTTTATTATTTCCTATATAATTTACATATATTAACATATTCATACATACCATTAAGTCATTTTCCTGCTGGGTAGGCAGAGAGACTTCACGACTGATGAGTTATATATATATATATATATATATATATATATATATATATATATATATATATATATATATATATATATATATATATATATATATATATATATATATATATATATATATATATATATATATATATATATATATATATATATATATAATGTGTTACTGTCGTTATCGAATTGCTTTTAACACGTTTAAATTATAAAATAAATCTATGTTTTCTAACAGGATTACGGAAACCGATATGAACCAATGTATAGGTTTATATCATCATCATTGTCAACCAGGGTCGATCCATTGCTGGATGAAGGTCTCCACAAGTTTACTCCAAATAGTTCGGGTTTTTGCTCGTTGATGCCATGTGATGCTGCCATGCTTCCTGATTTCATCTACCCAGCCTACCTTCGGTCTTCTTCTGGGCCTCTTTATGCCTCTTGGGTACCATTGGATTATTTCGGATGTCCATCGGGATTCTGACATTCTGGCTACGTGTCCTGCCCATTGCCAATGTTTATATCATATATAATGATCTTCCGCTAAGTCTCGAATTCGCCGCACCGCCTGTCTCTATCCTTCCCGGTCCTGGGCCATGCTGAATGCAGCGCTTAAAGGTGACCCTGTTAACTCCTATTTAGCCCGCCATTTCTCAGCACAACTTCCTCTTGTTCACCTTCAGCTGTCCCCGTGATCACTAGCTTCTACGAACTTTTGAGCAATATGCCTAAAGTACGTTAGGATTCTTTTTCTGCACGTTAGATTTTTTTTATTACACTTTCGTTGTATACAGTACAACTTGGCGGGTTCTTCGCCATATGGAAATCTCTTCCAACCAATCAAAAATATGTTAAAGATGTCTTAAGAGAAAACCAGACTGGAATCGTTTTTGAAAATCTGAGTTCTAACGGGAATCGATCACGCTATCTCCGGGTTGGAAGACATGGGTTTTACCAACCAAAAATGATGAGAAATATTTCCGGAGATAAACGACTTAGACGATTTCAGTGGCCTTATTGATTTAGACGTCTGTCGTTCAACCCATGGGTTCCGAATTAGATTCATGTCGGATTCAAATTTATTTAAAAAAATGTTTTAGCCCATTTTTCCCTGAGGCCCCTATAACATTTTCTGGATGGCTGGAAGAACATGTCAATAAACCTACCAGGTTATACTGCATACAATAAAAGTGTATTCATAAAATACAATAATGCTATTAGTTTTTTGATTTTTTTTATTAAAACAAAAACTGATCAACTTTGACAGGCCGCATTTAACATAATGAGTTTAAAAGAGATAAAAATTAATTTTTCAATAAAACCAACATACAAAAAAAAAAACATCTCATTAAGGGCATGAAGCACGAAAATGATTAAATCAGCCCGTTAATATTATTATATATTTCTTTCAGTGATCGACACTTAAATTAATTTCTAATATAAATAATGTTAAAAAATAGCTCTAAAATTTTCATGATTAAAATATGAAAAATTTAGAGCCATTTTTGACGTTCTATTGAACTGTGACTGGGATGTGGGCATTCTATTTTTCAGATCTGTGTCTGACATACATTGCATGGAAGAGAAGTGGAACATTTTTCATCGAATAAATTGATTGTTTTGAATTGATCGAATGGGGTAAATTATGGGGTATTATGATAGGGCTATACTTATACTGGTGTCATAGAGTGGAATACCTTGCATCTAAATGTTAGAGATATAAATGGCGTTTATAGCTTCAGCAAGCACTTGGTGAGCTTTCATGGGAGGTACTATCAACATTTATGATTATATATAATATTTACATATGAACACTACACACATAAACTACATTTTACGAATGACCGAATTACCGAATATATTGATAACAACACTTCGCCCGTTTCCAGAAATTTTCTTGACATATGCAGATGCCGGAAGAATCCAATCGAATGGTCGCAATCACCACCTTCCTCTCAAATTATTTTATTTTTGGTCATATTTTTAATCTTTTAATAATAGTGAGTTTGATTCCAGAAAATAAATAAGTAAAAATCTTTTTGAAGAGTATTCTCTAAAGGAGGACCTTTTCAGAGCGCTCATTTGGAGAGTGTTCTCTTAAGGAGGACCTTTTCAGAGCGCTCATTTGGAGAGTGTTCTCTTAAGGAGGACCTTTTCAGAGCGCTCATTTGGAGAGTGTTCTCTAAAGGAGGACCTTTTCAGAGCGCTCATTTGGAGAGTGTTCTCTAAAGGAGGACCTTTTCAGAGCGCTCATTTGGAGAGTGTTCTCTAAAGGAGGACCTTTTCAGAGCGCTCATTTGGAGAGTGTTCTCTAAAGGAGGACCTTTTCAGAGCGCTCATTTGGAGAGTGTTCTCTAAAGGAGGACCTTTTCAGAGCGCTCATTTGGAGAGTGTTCTCTAAAGGAGGACCTTTTATGGGAGATATTATCAACATTTATGATTATATATGAACACTACACATATAAACTACACTTTACGAATAACCGAATTATGTATTGATGAATCTAAAAATATTTCTTGGTAGTTCTTATTTCCTTGGTTGGTTTCTAGAGATTTTCTTAACAAATACGTTTTAAGTATCCAATCTAATGTCCGTAGTCACAACCTTCCTGTTCTGAACTCTAGTTTTTTCATTTTTCGTTGTGTTTTTACTCTTTCAATAAAAGTGGGTTCGATTTCCGAAAATAAATAAGAAAATAACTTTTTTAGAGCACTCATTTGGAGAGTGTTCTCTAAAAGCGCTATGTAAATCGTCCTTTAATTGTTTTTATTTGAGATTCGAGAACGAAACACTATTCAAAATGGATATTTACTGAGAATAAAACACATTTCTATTTAAACTTTTTGTCATTAGAGTGTATCAAGAGTCTAAATGGGCAAAAATACTCCGCGGATGTTGGGAAACCGTGCGTGTTGCACATTAAAATTCTTTTAAAAAACAGTTTATTTAAAATGTTTTTTTCTTTTCCGGGGATGCCTTCAATTGCCACTTAATTTCATATCTTTTTCGGTTTTGTTTGAAATTGTTTTAATTACATCGTTGAAAAGGTTTGCTTATTTCCATTAAAAACCTTAAGGCTTTTGAAATTGTGCTAACTTTTAGACAATATAATCATTTTCTGTGGAAACAAGTTAGTGCCTTTTTTAAGATAAGAAAAATGATTTAAGTAAATTTTTTTTTGATAGATTTATATTAAAACCGGTTTTTTTACATTCGTCATGACATTACCCCGAGCTTAGAACTAACGAGGCGTTTTATAACTCATAAATATTATTAATAATAACTTTATTCCAGCCAGTGAGTAAAATGGTGCAATACAACACAAACTATAATTTTACATCACCATCATCTTGTCGTGTAGCTCATGACTGAGCATTGTGGCTGTGACCATGATAGCCTCCGACGACTTCCCTCTATCCATCTCTGCACTTCGCGGCTCGATGGGGAGTTGTTAAGGGTAGTCCAGTTGCGTCTCTCACTTGGCCAGTCTCCTGTATATTAAAAAAAACAGACAACAATGTTCCTATAAAAAATGCCATCCAGTTCAAAAATTAATAATACTGTAAGGAAGTCTGCTGATGGAACTCCAGGTAGATCCAAAGTAAGATTTCAATTATTTAACATCTACTTACTTACAGCCCGCGAAGTATCTGAGAAAACATATAACTCACATATAACCCTTCGCTAAAAAAACACACCCAAAAAAATCATATATATATATATATATATATATATATATATATATATATATATATATATATATATATATATATATATATATTTATTTTATTTATTATTACACATGACAAGAAATATACACAATTTGCGAAAAAACAACAGGTAATTTGATTTGGACATACAATTTTAATGGATCTGGGGTTGTTGCCTTTCATTTGTCGTATCCCCAGTAAACTAGGCTTTTGCCTGTATCTCACTGAGGATATTTAGCATGAAAAAATAAATCGATACTTCTTTCCGATTTTTGATTACACAAAAACAAAACACCGTTGCACGCTCTCATCAACCTGACAAATAGTGACAGTCAACTACAACTGGAAACATCTTGCGAAATTCAACTCCGCACACATCATCCCTCCAGAAAGACCAAAAATATTCATCCCACAATATACCGCACACAATCATAAGAACAAAAATAAAAATTAAAACAAAAAATACACAGAAACACAAATACAAAAACAACCAAAATTAAAACAACAAGAAGAAACCCACGCTAACGAACTCACACAAATCTTTTCCACCCGTCATTCATCCTGGAAGCCCAAGTACTCAAAATCGTGTCGTAATAACAACCACGCTCCGATTTATTGTTATATATATATATATCATCATCAGCCTGTAGCCATCCACTGCAGGATGTAGGCCTCTCCAAGTTGTTTCATATTGGAGGGGGTGGGCAAGCTACTGCGTTGTAGCCTTTCATATCACGCTGCCCAAGCGGGTTGATATGAGGTTTTTTAGTCATTGTTTCGAGTTTTCCTTCTCTTGTTATGTACAGGTATTTATGATGGTATTGGAAGTAAGGATTTTACTGCTGTACAGATGTTAAGGTTATACCACCTATTCGGTCGTCATGTGCCGTATATATGTGTCATATATATATATATATATATATATATATATATATATATATATATATATATATATATATATATATATATATATATATATATATATATATATATATATATATATATATATATATATATATATATATATATATATATATATATAAATATATATAATAGTTATAGGGTACTTTTTATAAGGTTATGTTTGAATTTTTATTTATATAATGAACACTGCACATATACACTTCACCTAAAGCCAAATGTGTTACTATCACATATCGAAAAATCTACAATGGTCTCTTTGTAGTTCGTCTTCCCTTAGTGAGTTTTCTGCGGTTTTCTTACCAAATATATATTTTTTGAACATATGTAGATTCAGGAAAGTACCTTATCTAATGACTGCATCCACCACCTTCCTATCCTTCCACTAAACTCTCATATTTATTTTGTACTATTTTCAATCTGTCAATGATACTGAGTTCGGGACCCAAGTTGGAGAGCCCTTTAAAAGAGTCTGCTCTCTAATCGGCGCTATCTGAATTGTCCTTTTATTATTATTAAAGTAGTTTTAACGGGCGCAACTTTAACATATCATCATCATCTAAATAACAGTGTTGATGTTGATGATGATGTAGTTGGTAAAAATGAATTTATGATAATTTACAATAGTTCAAGAACATTAAAATGATGATGTTCTAACTCATTAAATTATTGATGTACATGTATAAAACATGAATAGAAAAAGGAGCTGTTAGCATTTGAAAGTTCATCTTATTTGCTGATTAATTTAGCCATGTCGATTCGGAGAAAATATAATTAATCAAATAATATACAAAGGTATCAGATCTTCACTAATTCAAGTTGATGGATTTAATATGGAAATACTTATTCAAAGGTAAAATATATCAGATGGTAAATTATAATGAATAAACGGCTCGATTTTCGCGAGATTTATTGCTTTCGGAGGCAAGCTCGCATATTGAGAGAGAGAAAGAGAGAATGGGGGATGGAAGTTGGAATCGTTAGAGAAGATCTAACTTTTGCAGATAATTTGGACCGAAGAAAGAAGAAGAAAACGCGTCAAATTGAGCGTGAAATTTGTTCTCCTCTCCGCAGATTACAACAGCACCGATTTTGGACCGATTTCGGGCCGGTTTATAGAATCGGGCACGCCACAGATGTGGGGAGAAGATTTAAAGGGAGAGAGAAAAAAACGGAATTTATTTGCGTCGTGCAAAGCGTTTAAATTTAACTATTATTAGAAGCCTTATCTGTGAGGAAATAAGAAGGAGGAAGTCAGAGCGATGAGAAATTAGTATTTGAGAAGGGAGGAATTACTTAAATTTTCAGCCGACGTATGTAATTAATGACCTCTATAATCTAGTTCCACTTTCGTTGTATACTGTACAACCTGGCGGGTTTAGTATCATATGGCAATCTCTTCTAACCAATCTAAAATATATTAAAGATACCTCAATTGAAAACCAAACTGGAACCCTAATTGGAAAATTTGATAGGAAGCTACGGGTTATATACGAGTACCAAAGGAATGTAATCCGTAACTCCCGGGCTGGAAAAACGCCGTCTCATCAACTAAACCACTGACACGTTTTCACTTTAGCTTTTAAAACATTTTTAAATATATAACCCTATGATAATAAATCCGCCTGGTTGTACTGTTACAACGAAAGTGTAATGTAGGTAACAACTTCCGTGGTATACTTAGTAAGACACTTGTCGTCCAACATAAGGTTTACGGTGATTTTAAGATAATTTTTTAATTTATTTGAAAAATATTTTCTTCTCAACGTACTACGTACGTTTGAAGCGTGATACATTGAGGGCGACTGGATATTCGAACATACCAACTTGTAAGGTGAATTGAGCAAACAGTTCCTTTTACCTTTATTTGTCAATTTATATAAATGTTTGCATATCTACATATAGTCATTTCAATGTGCTCATTGCCTGTTCTGAGATCACAGACCTATACCCGCGAAATCTGGTGAAGTCGGCCGTAGTATAATGGTTATAATTTACGCTAAGCAAAGCGGTCACTCCAGGTTGAATCTCTGATGGATTCACTCCGGACTGGTTAGATCGTTTTATTTCATAATTTATGTTTTAATGCTGCTTATATTCTGCTTGTCATAAATTCTCAGAGCGCTGTAAAGTATTTGAAAAAATAGCGCTATGTAAAAAAACTCTATTTGACGAAATTCTGTATTAGATTAAACCCACCAATCGTTTTGGAACTTGTTTCCTTACCATCGCAACTTTGGGTTTAAAATGCCAAGACTCGTCATCGTCGTTGCTGGGTCCCGTAGTCGAGGATTTCAGTTGAAAAGCGAAGCTGTGCTGTACAGTTTTTTTCTTACCTTTTTTTATCTTCCTCCTCTTTTTAATGAGTAAGACGTTGCACATCAACAAAATCATTGGCCACACCACTGTACTGGATCCGATGGAACACCTGAAGTGAGACGGTCGGAGCACATCGGTATGTTTGTTGTTCCTTTTTTTGAAACAATATTTATAACCAAAGTTAGACGTTTTCTTATACCCCCGAATACCAGGCGGAAAAAATACCTGAGCCATTCGAGGGGAATAGCACAGCGCTCGGTTCAAACTGGTGACATTCACGGTCACAAACTGGTGACATTCACCGCACGGGAGTTCAGTGCATTACCGCGCAGCCATGCACTTCTAATGCTATAATATATAATTAATAGCTCATGTTAAGACTAAGTCCTTGTTGAAGTGCAACATCTTGCACATAGTATGTTAAAATAATACACGCACAGGCGTCTTACATCCACAGGATGGAAGACAATCATATTTGATCACAAGGGATTATCTTACACCTTAGAATCTATATTGTCTTGTTAATATAGAGTGAGCAAACAACCCTTTTAACCTCTACTGGCCATACAATTTATTAAAAAAAATACGTACGTCTATAAATCAGTCATTTTAATAGGTTAACTGCTTGTTCTGAGACAATTGACTTATACTCGCACAATTCACACATAAACAATCCATCAAGTTCGAGCTATAGTCACAAGTGAGATTTGACAATTCGTTGCAAAAAAAAACTTAAGCCGCATTTCATTGAAATGCGCATTAAGCTGATATACCACTAAGGTCCAAAAATATCTAACCTGCACAAACTAGAGAGTGTATGGACGGATAAAACGTCGGCAACGCCAATTGCATGGGCAGGCTATGTCACAGTTAAATGTTGATACATCTACTATCAGCAGTATGTCAACTAGAATCGATAAATGACGTATTGTTTCGTTACATTCTTGAATGTTTAAAATGGAATATCTCATGGTTGTCAAGTTTCTTTCAAAATAAGACGTTTAGATGGTGTGTACGAAGAATCTTCTGCGTCACGTTTTATTGTGAAAAATGGGTTTACTTTAATCTATTAAAGATTACCTTAGTCAAAGTGGCCCAGCAGAAGCACCCACTCCAGAAACAGACGCTGTATTCCTACTAGGAAGTTGAGGGTTCGATTTCCATTGGTACTATTTTTTAAAAGAGTTCCAGTTTTTTTCCCTTTTGTGTTTTAAATTTTCTTTCTGTTTGATTGGAAGATATTGCCATATGGCTATACACCATAGAGGTTATACTATAGTATATTCAATGAAATTTTATCACAACACAATACAACCTCCATGGCCAATTTGTTGAGATGCTTGTTTCTCGATCCGGGAGCTGTGGGTTTGATTCCCGTTGAAAATCAAACCAGATTTTTTAAAAAGGATTCCAAAAAGTACAATACAATGCTTTCTTTAACGGCTTTAGGAAGATACTGGTATACTACGCTATAAGATTTTTTAAATCTGGCCAATATTTTCAAATTGAGATATAATGATCAACTAATTTTGATTCTGGTTTTTCGTCTATATTTCTGAATTGCGTTTGTAAGCAGTGGTCACGCACCTTTTGGGAATTTGATTTTCAGGTATCCTTTGACCTTTTATGCGGTCTACCAGGGTGACATCTGTCACTGAGTTTACCATGAAACACAATGTTATAAATAATTGCCCATTCTTTGAATAAAACCACTCAACGGTTATTATTATTTATCATCGTAATATTTTAAAATGTAATTATTTCATAATGATGTTTCAAAAATATTTTTCGCGGTTTTCACTCAATTTAACTCAACTCATTTCAATCCATTAATTTAGTTACATATGTGAATTTATTGTCCTAACCTCTTATAAACGATGATTATAGCTTAAATGAAATTATGGATACAAAAAACGATTGATTGGATAAAATAGAATAATTAATTTAATAGAATTATGGATTTAAAAAAAACGATTGAATGAAATTATTGACAAAAAAAAAAGAATTATGGATTAAGCAAATACTATTAATTCTGGATTAAATGGAATTATGGATTAATTTTTTTAACTGATTTGCATTTTGAAAAAAACTGAATCAAGTGGACCAGATTTAGGAAGGAAGTAAATTAAGAGATGAATAAAAGAAAATTGTGCATGACGAGATATAAAAATGTGGAACAGGCCAATGTTGTGTGCTTGGAAAGAAAGCATAGAGATCTGTTCGTTCATCCTGCCTTACAAGGAACACGGCGTGATGAAATGTATGTATGGTAAAGTGTTAAATAAAAAATACATAAGTTCCTTTGCCTTCTTTTTTTAATTAATTTAGCAATTTTCAGCCAAACAAAGATTAGCCAATGCTTAGCAATTTTTTATCCACCCCACTCGAAAATAGAAAATACCAAGAAATTGTCAATTCTCAAAACAGTTTCTCTTTTTGTCTCAAATAAATAACAAGGAATAAGAATTTCGTGTGCCCACAATTATATTCAATTACACTTTCAATGTATAACAGTACAACCGGACGTGTTGGTTGCCAGGTGGCAATCTCTTCCAGCCGACAAGACATACGTTTAAGTAGTCTTAAGTTAAAACAGACTATAATTCTTTTTTTAAATGGGGGTACCAGAAGGAATCAACCCTGTAACTCCAGGCTGGAAAACAGACGTTTTACCAACTACTATAGATCTAGGAATACCGCGCATGCTGGAAAATGGACGATGGAGATGGAATGTAAATTACTACTGACAACTTAAATTGGAGAAAAAACTATGAAGTTAGGTCTAATATCTATTATGCATCTTTATAATTTAAAGTTAACGAAATAACCATAAAATTTAACCTGTATAAGTCAGTAGTCAACATTTTTAAGCATATATTAACAATTATCAACTTCAGAGCATACAACAAAGAAACTCTTTTATAAAGTAAAGAAACAATATTTACAAAGGATAAATGAAAGGGGCACATCCAAAAATATAAACCAAAAATTAACGTAAACGAGCTAAAATTAATGGTGTAAAACAAACTCGATGAACGGCATGTGAGAGAAATTAAATTATAAAACAAGAGCGCGATGTTTGCATATCTCGAGAGTTTGTTTTCAAGGGATGGAAAACTGGATAGAGATATCCAAGTATATAGGATATCGCTGAGAATACTCGTATGTAATATGATACCATTTTAATTCAATTGCTGTCGGTTGGAGTTACCATTGGTGTTCATTCCACTTCTTAACTACGGAATTCCCAACGAATCGAGTAGGTTAAATTGCCATAGCATAATATATATAAATGTTTTCAGAGTTTAGAATTAATGTGCATGATGGGAAATTGGAAAGAGATTTTGAACGACGAGTTGCAATAGATTTTTGACTATTGGGATATATTTAAAACTGTGCACAATATTCCGTATATTTAGTCTATTTCTTGATTGGTTTTGAGTGAAAATAGTGCATGTTTCGTCATTTTAACGTGTTTATTTTGTGATTGCTACAATCATATTATTATAGCGTAATATTTAATGATTTGGCGATCTTTATTTTATTGCGTAATATTATATTTAATGAATTGGCGATCTTTATTTTATCGCCTTACATTATATAATGAATTGGTGATCTTTGTTTTATTGAGTAATATTAAATGAATTGGTCTTTATTTTTAATTAATGTCCCGAGAAATAGTTGTCTATTATTGGCTTTTCCATTCGTATGTATCCCCTCTCGAACCGATTAAATACCAAATTTCTTGTATAGTCAGTTGTTGGTGTATCTATAATAATTATATTCGTATTAACCAAGCTAGCGTTATAACCTTTTTAAAATACTGACCCGACCTTAACATTTCATTTTTATAGTTTAAAGATCGACTTAAAAATATTATATTTGTCCTCAATGATAAAATTTGTTTCTCCATACCTACTTTACCAGTCGTTAACGACATTTGCAAATTTTTTTTGTGTTTTTTTTTCAATTTGTTTTTCAATGCGTATTTTATTAAGATACAGCGTAATAAAACTACAAAAAAATACCTGTTCCCACCAATCTTAACATAACTTGGAAAAATAGTGTTTCTATTTAAAAATATATTTTTTTAAATAACATTATAATATTTTATCAGCAATTGGCATAAATATGTGTAACTCTTATCGGGTTAGTTGGGAGATATATTATACAATAAAGTGGCGAAACAAATAAAATATGTTAATACAATGATCTTAGAAAAAGTGTTAATATGAAGTGTGTGAGGTGCAAGGCCGCGCGGTAATGCACTGGACTTCCGTCCGGAAGGTCGTCGGTTCGAGTCCCGCGCTGTGCTACTCCCCTCGAACGACACAGACACTTATTTCCGCCTAGTGTTCGAGGGTATAAGGATACCTATGACTTTAGTCATATCTGTTCTTTAAAAAAAAAAGTCCTATTTTTTTCTGACTGGTGTACGTGTGCTTAAGAAAACAGTCGAGAAATCGATCTTTGATGTCGATAGTCTGTAGCACCACATGATACTGGAATCATCAAACTCAACTTTCTTCAAATATAATTTCATTTGCATACTGTTCCACGACATACATTTGCACTACTAAGGCGTACATGTTGAACAGCGTGGCCGAGAGTCAATATTGTCTCTGACTTCGCCAATCGAGCCGTCGAAATTAGAATAATTTGAGTAGGCACGTAATTTTCTGTGTCCCATCGAGTTGTAACAATTTCCTCGCAGACAACCATTATCTCAAGATCCCTTTTTATTTTTGAACTCCATTGGTAATCAAACTCTTAAATCGTTCTACTAACTTGGACACGGGGGTCGTCTTTCTTCGAATTATTCTTAAGGGATTCGTCAAACTCTCTGTCAGTTCGCGTTCTAAAATCGTGCCGATGGTTTCTGTAATAGCTGATGACTGCCCATATCTCGAGACTTGAGATCCCCTCAAAAATAGAAAATCCATTAGGCTTCGTTTAATGGGTAAACTGGGTAATCCACGGAGGCGGAATTGTTAAGGTCCGTGGAGTAGGAAGGGCTAATGCGGACGTGACGAGGAGTTGAAGAACGCCTTGGATGAGCAGAGCCGACTTCAGCAGATTTAGGTTTATTGATCTATTTAATTGTATACTGAAAGACAAGGTCTTTCAGTATACAATGAAATAGAATTTGACCTGACTCAATAAGAACATATTTTTATTTTTTAACCTGAGCCGACAGCCGCATTAAACACGGAGAGTTTTTAGATTTAAAAAACTTATGCACTTTGCACGATGACATATATCATATACACCAGACGACCTCCATGGTCTATTTGGTAAGACGTTTGTCTCCTAGCCAGGAGGTTGCGGGCTCGATTCCCGTTGGAACCCAGTTTTTTTTAAAAGGATTCCTGTCTGTTTGTGATATTTAACTATGTATGTTACTTAAATAAACCTAAATGACAAAAGTCATTTAGCTTTATTGATTTTTTTATCTTCAGGGCGAAGTCGAAAAGCGTTACCAACTATTTCATTTAAGGCCTTATTAACATCTTTCTAGTTGGTTGTATATGCCGACATGGCAATAAGCCCACCAGGTTGTACCTACTGTGTACAACAAAAGCGTAATACAATATATTAAATTATTATATTTCAAGAAATCTGATATCACTAAAATTTTCCCTTTAAAAAAATATCAAAAGTCACATAAAATGATACGCGTTTTCCAATGTCACAAGTCTTAGAAGATTTTTTTACTTTTGATATACGAGTATGATATGAAATATGTCGATATTTGAAGCAGTCCTGCTAGAAAGAGTAAAGGGTCTTCCAAAAGGAATATCGGCTGGGAAGCCCGTTCTTGCGTGAGTGATTGAGAAAAATTCATGTCTAGTTATGCTGAAACAACTAGACTCGGATCCAGGCAATGTCATATTAAAAATAACATGCAAACATACGAGGCCGTTTCCATGTCGGGGTGGGCAGATATATGAAAGCACCAGACTTTCATATCACGACACACATAATATTTTGCTTCTACTACATCCATACACTATAATTCCTACAGCTTCTCCATCTTTTTACATTTCCTTACTTCAAAATATCATACACTTGATCCAACCACATTATCTTTGGTTTCCTCCACCACGCCTTCTACTCAAATTTGCACTGTATATTTATTTTTTTAGTCTTCCTTTCAGCCATCTCAGATTGCTCTTCTTGATCTTACTTTAAAAAATCAGCCTTTATTTCATATTCATTCTTAATCCCTTTACTCCGTTTCTGTCATACATTGTCAACCCGTGTATTTTTCTCAGTTTATGCATTTATACATAATTCATTTGGCTCCTTTCAGTTTTTTCCCACGTCCACGTTACATTTCCATACATCAAAGTTGGTATTTGGATACTGTTTTGGACTAACATCTGAACAGATTTTGATACTGTTTGGTTTTAGTATATATGAAACGTTAAATAAAACGCTACATCTTTATGTGTATTCAGTGTACTATGTTCGTTTTCGCAAGCTATGTTTTATAAGTTGTCAGCGCTCTTTATATTTTATTGCCCTGGTCGAGAAGCCTCTTCAAACTACCCTTAAATGGACCCTGAAGCAAATGAGGTGCGGTGCTGGCTGGAATCGGAAGTGATTACAGTACCTAGGCACGTGACCAAATGCACCGGTTAGCAGCGAGGCGTGTGCAGGGAATTCAGAAAGAACTATTTTGGAAGTTGGGGACAAATTCAATTAGAAAGGTTGGAAATGTTAGTGGGGACTGGAGAAATCTGCTAGTATCCGCGTTTAATACGTTGATTTTCTTTGTGTTATTTGTAAATGAAACGGTCAAAATGCTAATGTATTTAATATGTGCGTTGCATTTATCGCTGTTTTAGATATTACAACTTTTTGTATATTTCGTAAAATGAGTAGAAGATAGACATTTCAACAAGGGAAACGTAGGAAGTATGAGAAACAAGAGAGTATAATGACGAGGCGTATGAATGTGAAAAGGCAAGGAAGAAAGCTGTGAAGATCTGTTCTTTCAGCCTACCCCAAAAGAGACATAATAATAATGATATATACATACATAAAATCAACAATTTTGTTTCCAAGTTGTTTAACTCAATGCCTAAAACTGATATTAAGGTTAAACATACTTTTTAGAATTGTTGCCGGTTAGGTTGGCTTTAATGATTGCCGAAATTTTGAATTTAGCTTTGTTGCAGTCTTCCTTCATCTTTAGGGCGATGAAGAAAAGCATTACCAAACAATAATAATATTCATAGACCAAGGAAATTATGGTTGGATAAAGTGAATTATATTCTGAAAGATGGAAACGCCGAAAGTCAGATAAATCGTTTAAGTTATATTATAAGGTGTTAGGTGAAGGTGAGATAGGAAAGTTTGGCGCTTTGTCCTCTCTGCGTACCCCGACAAGAAAATGGCACGATGGTATTTATGTATACATATTCGGTAATGTTTTTGACATCGCCTTTATGATGAAGGTTGCAACGCCTTCGAAACGTCAACTCAACACGTAATAACTCCGAAAAACATTGAAACAACCTTGAACATATCTGACGTCAAACGTACATTTTGCTATCAAGTAAATTTTAAATGTAACTTTTGTATTTTATGAAATCATATACCTATTTGAGTGTGTTTGTGGTATCCTGCTATTGTTGTTTTATGAATGTTTGTGCATTTACACATGACAAGAAATATAAATAATTTGCGAAAAAAACAACAGGTAATTTAATACGGACACACAATTTTAATGGATCTGGGTTTGTTGACTTTCATTTGTCGTGTCCCCAGTAAAATAGGCTGTTGCCTGTATCTCACTGAATATACAAGTGTAAATCGCGGTTATTTTCAGTTTTTTTTTATTAATGTATTGTAATTTTTCAGTGATGAGAGAATTTAATGAACATAACATATGTGATAAACTAGTTTACTCAAAACAGGAATTCCTATAATATTCAGTCTGCCAGTAGGTCCTCGGTATCTGAGCATAGTTATTAAGCATAATGGGTAAAGGGAATATGTTGTTTTTATCAATATTGAAATGTTCGTTTTTAAACCGTTGTTTTGATATTATCCTTATCACGAAAACAAACATAAATTATCCAAAAATAACACTCAAAATGACTTTTCCACATCAAAAAAAAAAAAAAACTTATATTACTGAGCAAATATTATTCAATTTGTTTTATTCATTACATTTACGCTTAATAAGTGTTTTTTTATAATTATTTTTAAATTACATAACCTCCTATTCCTAGTTAAAAGACGTCTGTCTTCTAAAACAAAAAATGCGGGTTCGATTCCCGTTGGTAACTAGTTTTTAAATTGGGTTCCAATCAGATTTTTATTTAACACCTCTTAGATATATTTTTCTGGCTGGTTGGAAGAGTTTGACACATGATAATAAGACCGCTAGGTTGAACTGTACACAACGAACGTTTAAAATAATAAGTAAGTTTATAATATACTAGAATATTTTTTATCACATATATCATATTTGATAAAAACCGTGACCCAGTTGGTAAGGAAGTTGTCTTCTGAATCGGAGGTCATGGATTCGATTTCCGTTGGGGGGCATTTTTTTAAAAGGTATTGGCCTGGTTTTCACCTAAGGACTTTTTAACATCTTTCTGGTAAGATGTTAAATTTTTTTAACATCTTTAGTGTCATGTTACATCGGAAATGTGTGTGGTCTATTGACCGAAATGAAAAATCTTTCAGATGTAGAAAACCTTTTGAATTCTATGGTTATTTATTATTTTTACTTTTTGTTTATCTCATTTTAATATAGGCACTTTAAAAATCACTTTTTATTTCACGTACGCCGCTCTTATATAGTTTGCCTAATATAACATCTCACGTCCTCGCAGCCGAGCTTGCCTTCTATTGGTGGGGGTGTATGTCGACTGGGGGATGTTATGAGATAAAACCTGACCGTTTGATAGCTCTCTTTTAAATGTAATTTCCTCGCCATAATATTGAAATGTACGTGTAGTTTTAGGATACTTGTATATATAGTATGTACTCGTGTGTACTAAGTATATTGTTATCAATAAACCTATATTTATCTATCTCCATTGTATTTGGGGTTAAACATATTTTTACGTTTATTCTTTTTGGTGTATACAGATTTTTTATCATTTTTATTTTGTATCAGAAACGCGCGTAGCGAATATTAATGTATTGACAGAACCTTAAATGTGTAAATGTAAAAGCTTTTACGTATGTGTAACAGCTTTTATAAATTAGAAGTTTTCTTATGATTTTATTTTTTCATTTAACTGTATTAATACCGTGACACCATTCTGAAGACTGAAATGAGTGATTAAGTTTATAATCAAATGAATTGAAATGAGTGATTTAGTAAAAGTTTTTATATTGTAATGTTCATATTCGTATAATGTTAGACAACAAATTGCTATTCAAGAAATCTTTATGAAAATAAAACTAGATAAATTAAAAGCACTTTCATCAATACTTGTTCAATTACGAATTAATTAGTTGTAAAGCCTATAACATAGCAGCAGGACTTAAGGATTTTAAACTATAGTAGTTGACTCGTAATATAACAAGTGTTACTGATAAACAAAGTGTTTTTAGTGTAATAAAAAATACAATTTCCTGCAATATGAAGCCTTTTCTGAAAACATATATAAAACAGCTGAAATTCAGGACTTTCCAACGTGACAAAAAAGTTTTTTTTTTCATCGAATTCCACGAATTGTAAGTGGGTATATTTCGTTGTTCTGGAGAGTCGGCATATTGTTAGAATGAAGATCGATTCGCCTGTGTAGCTCGGACGTACAATATTTTGTTTGAGAATATTTTCCTTAGCAAAGTTACAATTATTTGCAGCTGTTACCGAAAAAGTTAATTCAAAAAAGGATCAGATCGGAACGTTCATAATTTTTTCGTTCTACGTGAGCTTTAAATTAAATAAAACAGTTTTCTTCGCAAGGTTGAAATGAAATTATAATTTATTGTAAATTATTGCGAAGTTTTTCATTATGCCTAAATTCTATACTAATTTTATAAAGATGATAATTTTGTGAGTGTTTCGTTAATATGAACTGTTTTAAATTTTATTTTTTTATAAACCTTGAGGAAACTCCGAGTCCTAGTGGGTAAGACGCCTGCCTTCTTACCCGACGTTGCGGGTACGATTCCAATTGGGACTGTTTTAGAAGGATTCCAGCCTGATTTTCAGTTCCGGCCTTTTCAACACCTTTCTGGTTGGGTGGAAGAGATTGCAAAATGGCAATAAACCCGAGAGGTGATTCTGTATATAAAGAAATTGAAAAACAAAAATACATTTTTTTTTAAATAGAGTAAGTAAAAGTAGTAAAACCTCAGGGTGTTGTCTTTACTTTTTAATCAGATGTGTTTTTACCACAATAGGGATTGTTAATTTTTATAGAGGCTTTAATTTTTATGTTATTGGAATCCTTAAATATTTGTCTTTTTTACATTTAACTGCATATTGTGTTGTATTCCGATTTGTCAGAGTAATTGCACTAAGTAAAACTCTTCCAATCAATCAAAAAGATGTTTCCGAGTTAACGAGCGTTTTAGTGAAAGCTCAACTGTAACCCCTCTTTAAAAAAATGGGTCTAATGGTAATCGAACCCGCATTTTCCGGGCAATGAGAGGTTTTTATCAATTAGGTCAAGGAGGGCATTCGTTTATTATCGAATTTTGATGCGACTTTCACTGGTATCGTCTTTATTATGTCTTAAACATTCCTCTATTACACTAACAAAATACACAAAAAATTAAAGTAAGCCCCAAAAAGCGTGCATGCAATACTCTAAATTGGTTACGCTTGTCAAACTGTCCGAAATACGGAAGTATGAATGTACACAAAATGATGGCTCATATAATTTTTTTTTGTTCATTTCAAATACTAATAAAACATACACATATATCAAATATGTATGTGCAAACATACTAAGTCAGCTAAATGAGGTTTTTGTGGTTTAATTTCCTCTTAAAAATATTATTCTATATAAGCGCATACAATGTAACGAGATGTTTCATCAATTATTCTCAAAATTTATAAAATATGGGTTGGGCCTTTCTTTGCATAAATTAGTCAATATATCAAAATAATGTAGAATGGAAATGATTCTTTCATAAGTTCTTCGAAAAAATATCGGTATCATATACTCGTACCGGAGTCTTGTAAATAACTATAATTAAATATAATTTCTTGCTTTAATTAAATTTAATCAAGTAAGATTAAGTGAACATTGACCAAAGCATTCTATGCTGAGACAAAATCACTAGGTGTTCTCCAAAGCTGTACGGCAGACAGAAAATGGAGGTAGCCAATACCCGTATATGACAAAACTTGCAAAGTTTTACCAATGCACTAGGTGAACAAATGTGCGAACCGTGAGCGACAGTGGTAGGGGTGCCCTCACTCAGCAATGGGTAGAAAAAGAACAGATAAATATATATGTACGAGTACATACATACCATCACGCCCTATCTTCCAATCTCGATACACATTCATCACCTCTTCGACGTACAGATTCTCATACAGCTCCTACGATTTCTTTGACTTTCTACATTTCTTTCTTACAAAACATCATTCATGTGATCAAACCATATTTTCCTTGGTTTTAGTTAACACGCCTTCAAGCCACATTTGCAATTAATATTTGTTTTCTTAGCCTTTTTTCATCTTTTGTTCTACACGTCCAAACCATCTCATAGTTCAATATATACTTAAGCAAATAAGACAAATATAAAGTAATTTAATACGAAAAAAAATTCTCCACAAACTATATTTTTACTACTAATTGTTACTGAAGTAACATCCTAAGATCATAACTAAGTAATGAGAAATGAACAGCAAATTGTCCATCAGTCCTTAGTCTTGTATAAAAAACATATTCAAATCAATCATAAGAAAACGTGTCCATATTGAAATGAAAGAATGATATTTTAGAGCTTATAAAGCTAACAGATATTATAGATATAACTTAAACCCTATAAAGAGCAATGCTAATGAAGGAATAGAAATATACAGTTGGTAAAATTCTCACAGAAGGAAGGGTGAGAAATATGCAAATCAAAAGTGATGTTCGTAGATAGAAATGTCCTTTGTGTTCGTCTATAGAAATGAGAAATGTCCTATTTGTCAATACCAAAAGGGATATTGTGTAATAGTTTGTATGTAAATGTTCACGAGGGCCAGATAAACTGATTCATCTTTTCTGACTATTTCGTCAGGACCATGGATAGGTTATTAATAACGTTCGACTAGTAACTTTGTTGTATGTTTGTCGCCATCTTTTCCTATCAATCGTAAACAAGTATTTAAAAAAAATAACTATCAGACGTTCTCCTATTTGTCAACCTCTGAGGTCAGTTGGTTAGATGTAAGTCTTCCATGCTTAGGGTGATGGGTTCGATTCCCGCTGGCACTCGATTTTTTTTATAAAAAAGGGTTCCAGTCTGATTTTTACGTTAGGCCTTTGTACCACATTTTTGTCATTGAGTGTGATTGCAATATGTCAATAAGCCCGCCAGATTGTATTGTGTACAACGAAATGGTAATACATTACAATTGTATTTCAAATAAATGAATTTTTTTTTTAAGGATTTTGTTAAATCCAGTACAAATTGGTGGATCTATTGTCATGTGGCAATATTTTTCGATGAACTAGAGCGATGTTAAAGAAGCCTTAAAGATAACCAGACTGGAACCCTTTTTAATAAAATTGGTTACCAGCGAGAATCTAATCCATAACCCCCAGGTCGGAAGGTAGGCCCATTGTTAAGAAGGCGAAGGAGGTCAAATTAATCTTCTGCATTTCAAAACATTTCTTAATCAAATTTGTACCATCTAACTTTTTAATAAGTTGTTATGATAACTCAAACCTGATAAAAACGTTATTGAAACTCATCATTTTTAATCAAAGATTAAAAATACACGAATGGAAAGAAATAGAGAAATATCAAATAAGTTTAAGAAATAGAAAAGCACGTATCGCGAGATATATGGATGTGGTCGAGGCCAATGCTAAATCCGTGGATAGGAATATGCGGCGAACCGTTCTATAGCCTACTTAACAAGGGTGTGTGTTTATTTTGTTTTACACAAAAACAACTAATTTTACCGCCGTTTAGAGAGCCAATTCTTTTTAAGGGCGCTTTAAACGTTTAAAGAAAATAAAATTTCTTTTGAACTTTAGACGATAAAAAAGAAACTTAAAGAGTGTAAGAATACGAATGTAGTGACTGCGGTTATTTGATATGGCACGAGTACGTTTCCGCATCTGGCAATGCGTAAAAATATGTTTGGTAAGAAAGATTTACATGTAAAAATAGCACGTATGCTTGAAAAAAAAGCTCCCCTTGAAATTCATTAATTGTTTTTTAATGATATTGATTACTGATATTTAAAATTTTATATCCAATTTGAAACCATTAATCGTTCTTTAATTGGGACCATATGTGGTTTAATTTTTGGGAAACGATATCATAAAACCGAGTTCGTGAATTTAATATCAAATCGATTTGAATCCGTTGCGAACGTGGATTTTTTTATGTGCAATTATCAAAGGAAAAGGATTTTGTGGAAAAATGTTTTTATATATTTCCAAGGAATTTTGAATTTATAGTTAAACGTTATTTTGGATATTTTAAAATTGAAGTGATTGAATATAATTCTGATATTTTTTTAGAAGGTTTTGATATATTTAAAATGAATAATCTTGCGGATTTGTTGTAATACTCGTACTATCAATTCTCACAACTCACTAGAATTAATATTTTGCATGTAAAATAAAAATCAATGGAACATTTTTCGTTAGACCGCTATCGGAAATCAAAAAGTTTAATTAGATAACTTACGTTACGAGTAGGTAAAAAACAGTACAATTAATTTTCAAGTATTATCCAAGAACGGTAGTTTGAAACCCATAGCTTATTTCCTGAAAATATCAGTATATTTTGTATTGCATTACAATTTTTATTATATACTTGTAGAGTTCAACCTGGCAGATTTATTACTGTTTAGTTATATCTTCCAACTCTCCAGAAATATATTAGAGAGACCTTAAAAAGTCTAGAAAGTGATCTAAGGCTCGCTGATGGATGGTGTACATACTATAAATTAAAGGCATAACGTGACAGCAAACAGCAATGGACAGGCGATTTTGAAGAAGTGGCAGAGACGTAAATGTTTTATATTACATTTGAAGACCCTACGGAAATCAAGACCACTGATTGATTCTGATTTTTTTGAAGGGTGTATTAAAATTGATATACCAAACGGATTATTAAGAATATTGCACCGGAACTTTGGATAAACTTTTTAAATATTTTCATAATTTAGTTTAATTTGATAATTCTGCCAACATTATCTTTGTGTGGAGAACTTTATTACACTTCTTACACATGTACCGAGTCTCACTTCTCATCTTGTGCTTATCATAACACTTATTTGATACATGTCAGCAATACGTGCTTTTAGAAGAGGTATCGATCACGTGAAAACACGGGACCAGGACTCAATACTTGATACAAGTTAGCAATATGTGGTTTTGAAAGAGGTATCGATCATGTGAAAATACGGGATCTGGACTCAATACTTGATACATGTTAGCAATATGTGCTTTTGGAAGAGGTATCGATCACGTGAAAATACGAGACCAGGACTCAATACTTGATACATGTTAGCAATATGTGTTTTTGGAAGTGGTATCAATCACGTGAAAACACGGGACCAGGACTCAACTCAAATTTAGTTTATCACGTTAAAACATGGGATAAGGATATAACGTCTTAAACTAGTACAAAGCCTGAAAATGTATTGTGTTGTATTTAAATTTGATTGTACACAGTTTGTCGAAAATTATATATTTTGGAATCTTATATTCACTGTCACATTTAAAAAAAATATAGAAATAACCCTTTTTTCTTGTTAGAGTGCAGTTCATTAATTCATTCAGTCGTATGGTATCTTTCAACTTAATTAAATTGGTGATTCAGAAGAAGAGTTTGGTCGGGAAAACCATTGTGTTCGGTCCCCATTATTCGAGCTGTGAAGTTTAGAGGTGTCGAGGTTGAGAAATAAATACTCATAGCAAAAAGGCTTTAAAAAAATTCTTTAAGATTTAACATCTGTTTAAGGCATAATATAATATTACTTGTTATCCACGTAAAAAAAGCTACACTTTGTACTCAACTTACATTTCGTTTATTTTAACTTGAAAGTTGGAATAAACGAAATAAAAATTGAGTTATAGAATTTTTTTTTGACAGTTAACCTCATAAACTCGTTCAAAATATTTCTAATTTCAATGACACATACATAATATTGCTTATAGCGAAAGGTTGACCGCCATAGGCCAATTGGTGAGACACTGCCTTCCGACTCGGGGATTACGTATTCGGTTTTAGTTGAATAGTACGGATTCACTTTTATTAAAAAGGCTCCAGTCTGGTTTTCACTTCAGGCCTCTTTAATATCTTTCTGGTTGGTTGAAAAAGATTACAATTTTGTAATAAATCCACCAGTTTGTACTATATATTACAAAATTGTAAGAAAAGAAAGTTATATGACACTTGAATTTCTAGGTGATTGTTTTGAAAATATTAAAATAAATATAAAATAATTTGACAACGGTTATAAAATTATTGGAACATAAAATGAGATATAAAACAATTAGGGATAGATAAAATGTGTTGATGCTCTGACCCAAATAGTGTTGTACATTAAGTTGAGTTACTAATACTGGTTGAACGTGAGAAATATATGCCAAATTCACATATTATCTCTATTGTATAATATTCTTAACTTTCCCGCCATCCCCTCTTATCTCGCCGAAAATTTTCAGCGCCTTTCTGATCATGGACTAGCGCAACGCTCAGACAGAGATTGTTTATTGACCTTCTCAGTTCACCGCTCTTCTTTTTTTATGTCGTCCTTTACTGTCCATGCAGTCAGACTCTGGAATCAGTTACAAACCAATGTTAGACTCGCTCCGTCCTTGGCATGCTTTAAGAAGCGACTGACAAAACTCTTAATTTCTAGTCAGTAATATGACGCGTTTCATTCCTGACTTTTTTCTTTTTCTCTCCACCATCTCTTCCTTTTCTTTTGATTGATGATATCTCACTTTTACTTTAATATGTACATATATGTCCATAAATTTCATAAAGATGAAATCACTTGAAATTTTTTTGCGACCGTGTAACTTGCGTTATTTACGTTTGTCTGATTGGTTGGAAGAAATTGCCACAAGGTAATAAGCCCACCAGATTGTTTTTGCAATGAAGTGTTAAATAAATAATACTTAAATAACACAACGATTTAATCCCAGTTTGTTTGGGCTGTTCTAAAAACAAAATAAGTTTTCTTAGATTTTCCGTACCCTTATTTGTAACTTTTTATACCTCTCTCCCCAAACCACTTATTTGTAACTTTTTATACCTCTCTCTCCAAACCACTTATTTGTAACTTTTTATACCTCTCTCCCCAAACCACTTATTTTTAACTTTTTATACCTCTCTCCCCAAATCACTCATTTGTAACTTTTTATACCTCTCTCCCCAAACCACTCATTTGTAACTATTTATACCTCTCTCCCCAAACCACTTATTTCTAACTTTTTATATTTTAAATTTTTTTCTTTATTGATGTTTCTGACATCTATTTCTTTTATGACAGATTTTACAAAAATAATCGAGTCCAATAAGACGTTGTTATATTAAAAATACCATATTCACATTTTACCTGTTCTGAGATTATTGTGAATATACGAGTATTTCGTTTTGGTGATTTGGAAGAAAAAAAATTACGATAATCATAAAATACCCATTTAACTAAGCTCATAGAATTTGCCTGTGATTTTGTTACATTCCAAACATATTATTTATTATACGTGCCCAATTTGTTGTCGTTGCTGGGCTTCGTAGTCGAGGATCCACTCACCATTTCGACGTCAATTCCATTGGTAAGCGAAGCTGTGCCCCGGAGATAGTTTTTTTTTCAAGTGAGTGAGTCGTTGCACACCAGTAAACTCACTAGCCACACCACTGTACTGGATCCGATGGCACACCGAAGTGAGACGATCAGATTACACCGGCATGTTTTCTCTTTTTTGAAAGAATAGATATAACCGAAGTCAAATGTAGTCTTTTACTCCGGAACACTTGGCAAAAACAATGCCTGTGTCATTCGAAAGTAGTAACACAGCGCGGGGTTTGAACCGGCGACCTTCCGCACTCAAGTCCAATGCGTAACCGCTTTGCCATGCCCCTCTGCGTCTAGTTAAATATGAATCAAATTACAAAATTCATATTAATAATGGTACGGAAACTCGAATAATGATTGAAACAAAGAAGAATAAAATAGTTTTCTTAGTGGTATAAATATTATTTAAACTCCCTCTCAAACGCCGTTAAGAACAATGCATATCTGAAAGCTTTTAAAAGTTTGTTTCACAGTCGTTCCGAATAGATAGTAGATGAAAATGTGTCAAATAAGGTGTGATGCGTCACAATACACGATTTCTCATCGTTAAATTAAAGCAAACATCCCTACTCTGAAAAAAAGTTGAATTTTTCATCCAGATGTAAAGAAGAGCCGCAATGGCTTAACAAACAATAGAAGATTGACATATTTAAAAAAATGAACATTGACTTTCGTTGTAAATGTCAATTAACCATTGTCTGACAATTAATTTGATGGGTAGTACTTCGTGCACTGAATTAAAAAAAATGTTAATGTCTTTTTGCGTTTATGCGATTCAATACTAATGTGAAAATTAACTCCCGCGTACTTGTGGTGTTGCCTTCTAAAAGCGTAACGATGACACCAGAATCGGGTTTCAGCACCATACTGCGTTGCTTCGTTCGAAAAAGGCAATAAATAAAAGCGCAGCCACCCTGTTTGGTCCAAACTTGTGCAGAGGACTTGTAAAGCAACTTTATTTCCTAAATCACTCTCCAGCTATTTAGAAGCCCTCCAAGCTTTTAGGGTTAACGGAGTATAGAAGCCTGCCAGAATGATTTTAGATATTTTTTTTACTATTACCAAGATTTTGAATTTATGAAATATATTTGGTGAAAAGTATATTAACACGCAAAAAGTCTGATAAAATTTTTTTTCATGATAAAATATTATAGCAAACTGGAAAGCTTAGGAGGACGAACACTTTCTTATTTTTTTAAATTTTATAATAAATAAAGGTGATATCTCTGAGAGTGTGTTTGACAACTAAAAATGCCATTGAATATTTATTAAATCGCTCAGTAAACATATATAATCATAAGTTATATCGACATTAAATCGCTCAGTAAACCTATATAATGATAAGTTATATCGATATTCCGGTCAAAAATGTGTTATTTTTTATGCTCCAAAATTGTTTAATATGCATACATATTTGAAGTTCAAAAAAAAACTTTAAACATAATTGAATAGCAAAGAAAAAAGTATTTAGGTTTTACTCGTACCTGTTCATTTTACAGTCTACCCCGTCAATTTTTTATGTTAAAGATTACGCTCTTTTGCTCGGGATATAAGCGACCGGGAATTTCCCAGTGAGCCAATGTACATACAATTTAACCGAAATATACAGTTTACAGTTTCAAATAAAAAAAATGAAACAAAAGAAAAATGATTAGATAACTGTCTAATTAAAAAATGTATTGAGGAGGGTGAGGGAGTGTGCGAAGTATTTGTCATAAAAAAGGGGATGATTTAAATCGATTTTCTGGGCTTATTTTAGTTGTTAGTCCGCCACTGCTTTGGTTAGTATGTCTGTATAACACCAGGCACCCTAGGTTTGACTCTCGGTGGTTACCGGACTATGTGTTTCATCAGAACTAGAAGATTTATTCCAAATATAAGTAATTCGACTTCAGCTGTTAAGTAATGCTTTAGTAGCTGTGATGAAGCTATGTTCTACTTTAATTATGTTCAAAGGTTTTCACGGCTATTTTTCATTGTATAAAAATGTTTTCGGAGTTGTGTCATTAAGGCGGTATTTAAAAAAATCATTTTAAACTAGCTTTAAAAGTGTTACTTTTACAAATAACTTTATCAACACTGGATTTTTATAGATTATATTGTACTTTATAACTGTTCCATTGTATACATTACGATTTTGCGGGTTTATTCTTCTTTTTCCTCCTCTTTTAGTCCTGTTAGTCTGTTATGGTCCTACATCATGGTTTCCCTCTTGTGACGTCGACTGCCAGCTGTCTTTCCATCTTTTGGGAGGTCGTCCTGGAGGTCTGCTTGCTTGGGGGATACTGTCCCTGGCCATTCTTGGTTCCGCCATTCTGGATACATGTTCGTTCCAGAACCTTCTTCTCTGTCGTCTTCATCTGACAATATCTTCAACTTCACACATCCTTCGGATTTATGTATTTTGTACTCTATCACGAAGGGGTTTGCCAGTGATACTCCTGAGTACCTTCATTTCGCTGGTTCGAAGGAGATTTTTGGTTTTGAAAGTGTCGGCTCTGGACTCTTTGCTATATGTCATTATGGGGCGGACACAGGTATTGTATATCCTCACCTTGCTTTGGTTGTTCATATACTTGTTTTTCCAGAAAGTGTTCTTTAAACATCCGGAAATAGCTGCGACCTTTTGTGATTGATCAAGCACTTCACAATAGAGGTCATTATTGCGTATTATTCTAGCACCCAAGTATTTAAATTTTGTAACTTGTTCAATCGGTGTGTCGTTGATCGCCACACTGCATCCAACTTGCTCTCTGGTTAGAATCATGCACTCCGCCATTGCCGGTCCCATGCCCGGACGAGAAAGGAGGAGGGATCATGGGTAAGGCCAGCAACCTGCCTATGATAACAATATATACGCTCACAGACCTACTCCCACAGCCTCGGACAAGGTAATGAAAAAGGTAACAACCAAAGCAAGGAAAAGGACTGCGGGTTTATTGCTATGTGAACATTTCTTTATATCAACCAGAAAGATGTAAGAGACAGGTTATAGTCCTTTATCACATAAGAGGTCTTACGTGATAAAGGACTGTTTAAAAAAAATAAGGACCAACTGGAATCAAAACTCGCCACTTCCAGGCTGAAAGACAGACATTTTACCAACTAAGTCACAGATGTAATTAAAATTAGTTAAAAAACGTATAGTTATTAAAAAGAATAATGTTTGATTGAAAATGATAATAAATTCAAATCTGGAAACAGATTTTCCCCATGCATATATTTATTTCATATTTTATTCATTTAACAATTAAAATATTAATTGACATTGAACAATTGAAATAATAATTGATAGCCATCTTTAAACCGCTACACATGAAATGATAAGAAAATATTTTTATCAAAATAAGATACCACAAAAAAACCTGTACAAAGTTACGATTCCTAGACTTGAGTCTGTGGTTTGCAGGACCGGACTCAGTAAATATTGTTTTGAAATCAAATACAATGGGGAATTAAATACGCTTTTGCAAAGGCCGAATTGCTGATACCAATAGTCTGATAAATGGTGGGCATGTTATTTACAATTTGCATTCCGGTTTAAACATATTTTTAGACATTCCATTTGAATTTATTTAGTGGCTCTTACGAATACACTTTTATTCATTTTAAAATGAATCTCCGAATGTGGACTTCTGTGGCCTCGTTGGTAAGATGCCTGCCTACCAACCCAGTGGACTTGGCTTAAAGGTTTGATTCCTGTTAATACTGATTTTTTAAATAAAGGTTTCAGTCTAGTTTTTGAGAAGTTAAGTTGGTTAAAAGAGAAATAAGAAATAAACCAAGTTTTCGAGAAGTTTAGTTGGTTTAAAGAAAAATAAACCTTATTTTTTTAATAACTGTTTAAGTCTAGTTTTCGAGAAGTTTAGTTGGTCAAAAGATAAATAAGAAATAAACCGAGCTTTCGGGAAGTTTAGTTGGTTAAATGAAAAATAAACCTTCATTTTTTAATAAGGGTTTCAGTCTAGTTTTCGAGAAGTTTAGTTGGCTAAGAGAGAAATAAACTTTATTTTTTTAATAACGGTTTTAGACAAGTTTTTGAGAAGTTTAGTTGGTCAAAAGAGAAATAAAAAATAATACAAGTTTTCGAGAAGTTTAGTTTATTAAAAGAGAAATAAACCTTAATTTTTTAATAACGGTTTCAGTATAGTTTTTGAGAAGTTTAACTCTTATTTTAAAGGAACATTGTCAAATTTTACTTGCTTCGGCAGTACATATACTAAAATTGGAACGATACTGAGAAGATTAGCATGGCCCCTGCGGAAGGATGACACGCAAAATCGTGAAGCGTTCCACATTTTTTTTAACTCCACCTGTGCCGCCTAGGAAGGAAGCACTGCCAGTCCCAAGCCCGGATAAAGAAGGAGGGTTCCCAGGCAAGGTTAGCAGCCTACCTGAGGTAAAAACACTGTAAATGCTCATAGAACAGGAGAAGGAGTCTCGGACATCGGACTGATCACGGACAGGACCAAGGCAGGGAAAAGGAAAAAACGATTATGGAAACGTAACAACATAACAAGGATCGCTTATGGAACAACAGGGATTGGGAGATCATTGCAGAGCTCGACAACCACAACATAGACATATGCGGGATGTCCGAAACCAAAAAGAAAGGCAGAGGAACATCCAAGTGCTCGAACTATATCTTTATCTATAGTGGAAAGGATAAGAAAGACAGGGCCCACTCTGGAGTTGGCATGCTGATTAAGGCACAATATGAAAACTCTATAGAAAATATTGACTATATCAATGATAGATAACTCAGGGTCACACTAAAGATAGGAAAAACCATCTTCCACTTTATTAACACATATGCGACAGATATCTCCAAACCACGTGAAGAAACATAAAACTTCTATGACAAACTACAGGAGACAGTGGATAATATTTCACGAGAAGACAGGGTGGTGATATTTGGGGACTTAAATGCCAGAATAGGAAACCGACAGCTAAATATGGAGTTATGCAAAGATTTAATGAAGTTGTTAGTAATGAAAACGGGGAAATGCTTGTGGAATTTTGCGCCAGAAACGAACTCAGGATAAACAATATATTCTTTAACCACAAGGAGCAAGACAAATATACTTTTCGGAACGTGAGAGGAGATAAGTCGATGATTGACTTTATAATCACAAATAGACAAATTCATCCAGTTGATGTCATTGACATAAGAGCACTAACATCAGAAAATATAGGCTCAGATCATAACCTAATACTGGAAAAAATCAGAATGGAAAGACCAAAGTTAAACAAAAAGAAACCAAACTACATAGAGAAATACAATATGGAGTCGTTAGAAGCAGACAGCACCAAAATATTATTCAAATGTAGACTTGCTGAGAAGATAAATATCAGCCATATGACTGAAGAGGATGACGTGGAGACAGCATGGAGGAAAGTGAAACAGAACTTACATGATGCATCAATGGAAGCATTGGGGAAAAAGGAAGTAAAAGTGCTGGCCGAGGAGAAACGAAAAAGCTATTTAAAATATAGAAGTACACCATCAGATGAAGAGAGACAAACATTTGCGACAACTAGAAACCGAGTCAACTCGGAAATAAAACGGATAAAGAGGGAATACTGGACTAAATTTACCAAATATATGGAGTTTGATCTCAAAAGAAGGTATGGAAAATGCTAAGAGAAAAGAAAGTGGGAGAAGTACTTTCAGGAATTATACAATGACTCGGGAGAAATCCCATTGCCTCGGAATGTTACAGATTCGGAAATTATTGATGAAATTGTATAGTGAAATCAAAGCAGCTATATCAAAACTGAAAAACCGGAAATCAACAGGACCAGACGAAATTCACAATGAGATGCTAAAATATGCCGACGATCGATTAGTAGCTGAGCTTTCTAAACTGTTTAATAAAATATTGGACACATCAATTATTCCTAACGACTGGAGAACAAGTATAACAATACCCATCTTTAAAAAGGGCCAGAAAACAAATCCTGAAAACTACAGAGGTATATCCCGGCTGTGCTCTCTACTCTTAAATTGTTCACAATGATAATAAAGGAAAAACTTGAAATATATATTACAAATAGAGAGGAACAACAGGGATTCAGAAAGAACCGCTCTACTACCGACGCTATATTCACTCTTAGACAAATTAAAGAAAAAGCATTAGAATATAACAAACCAGCCTACTTCTGTTTGGTCGATCTTACAAAAGCTTTCGACAGGATTCGGCTAAAAGACCTTCTAAACACTTTGTCCACAAAAATGATACCTCCATCACTCATTAATGTCATAAGAGAGATCAACTTGGATAGTAACACAAAAATCAGAGCAAATGGGAAATATACTAAAGCCATAAAAACATCTGTTGGAATCAGACAAGGCGATAGCCTAAGACCACTTCTCTTTAACTGCATAATGGGTAATATCATTGCAGAGGTTGCATCTCTCAAGTTGGGGTACACTCTTGGTAAGGAAGCGGTGGAAATTCTCTGTTATGCTGACGACGCTACACTCATAGCTGAAAATAAAAATGACTGATAGAGAATGCTCACAAAGTTCAATGAATCCTGCTCAAAGTACAATATGATTATCTCCATAGCAAAAACTAAGTGTATGACATTCTCCAAAGACCCACTAGAGTACAGAATTTCAGTACGTGACGAGCCAATTGAACAAGCAACCCAGTTCAGATATCTTGGCAGTGAACTGCTCAGCTCTCATGACCTCCCCAGAGAAGTAAGGCCTCAGATAGATAAAGCTGCAGTTGTGGCGGGCTGCCTGAGAAATGTCATATGGAGGAATAAAGATATGAGAACGGATAGCAAAGTACGCATTTATAAGACCTGTGTGCGACCTATCCTCACATATGGAATCGAAGCGAGGGCGGACACTGTCAGGACAAAAAGTATGCTAAGGACAACGGAAATGAGAACTCTACGTGCTATTGCTGGGAAGACTTTGCGTGATCGTGTAAGGAACACCACAATCCGAGAGGTCTGTGAAGTCCAAGGTGTGGTCAGATGAGGACGACAGCGTCGACGATACTGGTACCAACATGTACAGAGAATGAATTCCACAAGATAGATGGCGTCCACCAGGGAGACCCCCGAAACGATGGAGAGATAGCTGGAGCTCAGCATCACAGGAGGACAATCCTGCAGTAACAGACTCTTGAGTCTATAGAAAGTTTAAGAAGAAGAAGATTGTCAAATTATCGAGTATAGAGTAATTCTTTTGCCTAGTTCTGGCCCTTATTACACTGCTTAAATAATGTGGTTTGATGAGAAGTATTATTGAATAATTTACAAAATTTAATAAATATTTTTGTTGTGTCTATTGATGTCAATTTAAACGTCACCTTATGTGGTATTTAATGTGGTAGGTTCAATTTATTACAAAAGTATATTAACCATGGTAAATTTAAATTTCAACATCAGTCGAAAAGAAGAACTATCCAACTAAACATTTGTAAGTTACCCTTTTTCTATTTGTAAGTTAACATTTGTAAGTTACCTAGACTTATTTAGTTGTTTTTTTATTTTCCTAAAGTAAAATCTGGAATCAAAGCACAATATGTATATGTATTGAGTGTTTTGAGAGTTGTATTTACAGTATATATTCAGAGTTGAATTTCAGCTAGTTTCTGTATTGGTTTCATTTTGTGGCTAATTAGCAGTATAAATATCTCTTCTTATAACGCAAATTTAATTATGCAACAAGGAGTTATTTAAATTAGACTAAACTAAAATAAAACATATATTTTTTTATAGGAAGCATTATAAAACATCTTTTCATCAAAATGAATCCAGAACAACGAATACAAATATTGAATCAAATGCAGTCTTTTATGTACGACCCTAATAATGAAAAAGTTGTTCACGATATAAGAGATAAAGACATCGCATTATTTGTTGGTAACACAAGAGATGGGAAAAGCACAACTGTCAACTTTGTCATTGGAAATCCTTTAAAATCAGTTCCTGTTAAAAGGAAGTTTAAGATCACTCATGCCAATGCACAGTTTAATGGTCCTGCTATAGGCATGGGATCAGTCTCTGAAACTACTGTACCCTCAGCATGGAATTCCTCAAAGATTAGCGGAATGATCGTTGATGCACCTGGCTTTGATGACAACAGAGGAGAAGCGCAGGATGTGGCCAATGCCTTTTATATCAAAGAAATAATTACAAATGCTCGAACTATAAAATTTGTCTTGATATCTGACATAAATTCTATTACCGGTGATAATATCAGTCAATTTATTAGACTAATGGATAAAGTGCACTTAATGCTGCCCCAAAGTCAAAATCTCCATCATGGAATGTCTATTGTTTTCACAAAGGATGATGGTGACACTACTAAGGATGAAATACGACAAGAACTAAGGGATAAAATTATCAACCAACCAGGTATCCAAGTCAAAAACAGGCCATTGGTACAGTATTTTGCTGATAATCCAAACCATATTGTTATTGTTAAAATGCCAATTTCTGAGAGAATGCTTGATCATAATGATGGAATATTTACTGATCTTATTCATGTTATCGAAGCACAAACAGCAAAATTACCCAAAGAATCGCTGGCTGCAGTTACTCCAGGATTATCTGATCGGTCACGAAGCTTTCTTCTTGAATCACGAGCACAACTTTTGGAATTACGTGAATTTGACACGATCGTCCAAGGTGTGCAATCAACTTATGCAGCGCAGAGATTACAACCTTTAGAGGTATCATTTGGCGCAGTGGCTGAAGGAGAATCTATAAAACAACGTTTGGCTGTTGTGGAAAATGAACTTACTCAATTTTTACAAAGTCCGCAAAATCTAAGAGATTGGCTGGTACGATTGAGTAATTTAGTTCCTTCAATGGGTCAACTTAAAGAAGTGGACAAAATTTACACTAAACTGAGATTTGTCTCATTTGTTGATCAGATTCTGGGGATGGGACCAAGTGATATATTCTTTGCGAAAATTCGAGCTATGTTGGATAATTTGAGGAATGCTTGTATTAGAGCCCAAGCTATGGCGAGAGATAGAATAGCGCAAATTGTAGCTGCAGAAGCTGAAGCAAGGCGAAGAGAACAGGAATTGGCGGCACAGCAAGAACAAGCTAGATTGGCCGAATTACGGAGACAACAAGAAGAACAGCAAAGGCAAATTGAGTTGATTCAGCAGCAGATAGCTCAGCAGCAACATCACAAGCGTCGCAGGAAGTGTGTACTCCAGTAAAATGAAATCCCACCGCTTTGAAATATGTTAACTCTGTTTGTCTACTTTTAGAAGTATCAAATGATTTTCGTCCCGTTTTATATTTACTTGGAGTTTTTAAATTTTAAATAATAATTCAAAATAAAGAATTTCTTTAAACAAAATACACGATATAATGTAACTAATTTGTTGAATTGAGATAAATAAATGGTTTTTCAAAATAAAAAGCATATTTACTCGTATTATACATATAAACATTACGTGAAATTCTAAAGTTCTTCTAAAAGTTCTTTTGTGATAGACATATTTAAAAAAAATATTTCCACCTTAATTTATTAATATACGAATTCTTAGAAGATTCCCAGGCTATCCACCATAATACATCTAAATTATAGTACCTATAATACGTTTATGGTTAGTTCTTATTCTTGCGATTTGATCTCTAGTTGGAAATACCAAACCATCAGGAACAATATATCTGGATGATAGACCAGAGCAGTTGACTATAGAATCAAAGTTCTTTTCTACGTCTACACCTTTGTGAAACGACCCATCAAATACGGTAACAGCAAGGTAGGCTCACACGTGAATGAAAGATGAGGAAAACCTGATTTGTATCAAATATAATGAATGGAAAAAAAATAGAGTTTAGAGTATTTCACTCTTTCGACTTCCACTCGCAGGTTTTGAGTTGAATTGCGAATTAACTAAATAAATTTTGAAAGAAAGATGACCTCTGAGCCTAGTTGGTATACGACTGTCTTCCAAACTGGGCTTTGCGGGTTCGATTCCAATTGACACCCAAATTTTTTAAACATTTCTAATTTGATTTTCATTCAAGGCCTCTTTCTGATCGGTTAGAAAAAAATACCATGAAGAGGTTGCACTATACACAACGAATATGTTATAAGAATACAATAACTTGCGTCCCACACTGGTTTTTGTACATTTTTAAGACTATCAAGATAAATTTGGTTGGTTGCTAGATTTTTTATATGGCACTAAGCCTACTAAATTATATCGTGCACAATCAAATCTATTGGCATCCGATATCGAAATTTCACTCAATATCAGTTTGACTCGGAACCAATATAATATTTCATTTATTTAAAAGTAAATAAAAGGGTTTTTTACGCATCTATTAGACTTAAGTAGTAAAGTTTTCATCAGTTGTTCTTTTTTTTCTCACTGTCTTCAAGGTTTCGACATTTCAAAAACTTTTTGGGATATATTTTTAATAATTTACTGTCACATGAACACTAATGAATAAAAATACTAGTCCACAGAGAACAGTGATAATAATTATAATCCATTCCATTTAAATGTAGCGAACTTTAATAGTACATATTTAATCAAATATTTCCACTTAAATATAATGATGTAATTCAAATAGTACTAAACATGTGCTCAACGCAGAAATACGGGGTATAAGGATGACCTTTGATATTTTAAGGATCTGGGGGCAGGCAATTATATTTATCATCAAGGTTGTTCCCGTATCTGTGAAGTTATACCTAAGTCAAGGATAGCTCAGAAAATAAGTAGAAAGAAAATTGGGAAAATTTATTCCTCAGCGAATTAGCACAAAAGGATAAGTGTCCCTTATGAAAAACATGTTGTTGCTCTATTATACAGCATGTGAAGAACTTGTGGATAAATTTCCCTTCTACGTGTTCTTTAAATAAAAATACCTTAAAAAGTACATATCCTTCATGCTTTATTTCATATCCTAGTAAAGCTCGCTACATTTAAATATAATGGACATTGTTCTCCGTGGACTAGCCTTTTTATACAAGGGTATTTATGACAGTAAATTATCAAAAATATATCCCAAAGGCCTATTGAATTGTCGAAATCCTGAAGACAGTGAGAAATTAAAAGAAAGGGGACATCACGTAACGTCCGTGGGGAGTCTTCCCTCCTGCAGTTGATAAACAACCGCTGAAGGACGAGAAAGATAATTTATTCGTCGCTTTCACCTTTTCTGTTCAGACCAGCGTTGCAATCTTACCACCTTAGATCTACTTATATTCTTTCTCTTTTATTCTTTCCAAACCTTTCCTAACACTACGGTTTCACATGGTTCTTTTAGAAAAACCCTCTGACCTTTTGTTTCGGTTTCGAAATTGAGTATGGTATTTGAATGATATATCTCAGGCACTGTGATCGTTTATTTGCTTAATGCTCCACAGATATCCAGGATATATGTTTCTTTATATGTGTGTCGTCAGCACTGTCTGTATTTCTCAACCTGGAGTCACCAGTTCAGGTTCCATGTGAGGTGCCCATAAAGAAAAAGGTAGCAAACACACAATTCTGTTTATTTGTTATAAGTTACTTTTTTACAAACTAAAAAACAATGCGCTTTTAAGGTGCTTTTATAATATGAAACAACCCAACAGGTTTAAATAAAATGAAATATTAATTAAAAGAGGCAAGGTATTTTTTTCAATTAACCCTTAAATGAATGTCGGTTGAAGATAATTGCATCAAGGATGGAAGGTCTCTGAAGGTAGCGTATAAAATACGAACAAATTAAAGATTGGTTTAAGATAAAATAATACTATTTTGTAAATACTAGTTGAACCTATATTAAGGCGAGAAAGCGACAGCTAACCCACATTTTGTTTCCGTTAAATTTGATACTACGTGTGAGAAAACCTAATTATTTTAAATGTTGTAATTAACATTTCTGTTATTCAAGAAGTATGTTTTCAGACTACGTGAAGATAGTACGAGATATGGAACGCTGAGTTGTAATAGGAAACAAAGTTAATGGAGCACTAAAATACGTATTTTTAAAACAAGTAATAATATGATCTGCTAAAATGACGGTTCAAAATAGCATTTTATTGCCAACATACGAGTATGTTAATGAAACGTAGCCGTGAATTAATGAAAACAACCGAGTAAATGCAGTGAAAATGTATGCACAGAGAAGTGTTGTGTTTATGCATGATAGTAAAATAAATATAACCATAAAGGATGAATGCGCGTTAAAAAATGGTGGCGTTAAGTAGGGTGGAAAAGAACACGATGAGGTCGGTTTGGACATGTGGGACGGATGGGGGAAAAAATACTGACTAAAAATATTTATAATTCAAGCATTATTGGAAGTCGTGCTAGATGAAGGAACTGAGGCCTGTCTGTCATTTTTAGTGTGTTTCAATTTAACGATGATATGTGACCACTTTGCTTATCTTTGATTGGTTGATTCATTTTAGTGGAAATCGAGATGGTAATTTTCACGATACTGTAATGTTAAAATCAATTATGTTTTTAAGTCAATACAATACGTATCAAAATTAAATTATACTGAGAAATATTAAAAAACATTTTATTTCGTAACAAGATATTTTTGGGGTGTTTGCGATTTAAGGTTTCTAGAAGTGGGTTTATGTTTGTTAGCAATGCAATGCGAACAGAATCGGATTTGTGGTGATATTTATAAGATATATTCGCTGTTGTTTTGGAGTTCTCGAGTTTGAAACATTTAAATGTGGTTGTGGGTTGGGAGAAATTTGACTGATTTATTTTTTGTTGCTGTTACATGTAATAAAATCTGTTGGGATTATTGCCATGTGATATTTTCTTCCATCTTCTCTGGGGTCGTAGTCTAATGGTTAGTATTCACGCTAAGTTTGCGGGCGCGTAAGTTCAATGCCTGGCTTTTCTCTTAGGTCGTTTACCATTTTAATTTATGTTTCTCTGTATAGCTTGTACGAGTAAACTGTTTAACATAAATTATTGTATAATAGCGCTATAAGTAACACAAATAACACTAAAAATCTGCATAATAAAAGACTGCCGCAGCTTTATCCTGCGTATTGCCTTGAAACTTTGATCTCTTTTCTATCGGAACTTTCATATTGATCTGGCAAGACTGCGTGGTTGCTGAAGTGTACACTGTGAACTAATACTGGTAGGCATTGTCAGACTCATTCGAGAAGTTGTGAGCTGTCCAGCATTACTACAAAGATTAGATTGGGGGCGTTAGAAAACACTTATCAACTTATTTGTGACTTTGTCATCATCATCATTGTCAACCAGGGTTGATCCACTGCTGGATGAAGGTCTCCCCAAGTTGACTCCAAATAGTTCGGTTTTTTGCTTGTTGGTGCCATGTGATGCTGCCATGCTTCCTGATTTCATCTATCCAACGTACCTTAGGTCTTCTTCTGGGCCTGTTTATGCCTCTTGGGTACCATTGGATTATTTCGGACGTCCATCGGGAATCTGACTACGTGTTCTGCCCATTGCCACTCAATTTTCTTGCACACCTTAATTACGTCTTCTATCTTTGTTTTGTTGCGAGTCCAGGTATTTCGTTTACGGTCTCTTTTAATATATCCCAACTTGCATCTCTCCATGCTCTTTTGTGCGGTCTGGAGCTTTTGTGTGTTCTTTGCTGTGAGCGTCCATGCTCACAGCCATACGTGAGTACTGGGAAAATACACTCGTTGTTGACCTTTTGCTTCTAAAACATTGGGATATTACTTTTGAAGATGTTGTTCAAACGTCCAAATGAGCTCTATGCTAGTTTTGTCGATCGTGCTATTTCCTCCGATATGCCACCTACAAAGGAAATAAGTTGTCCCAAATACACATATTCCTGAACAAGTTCCAGCGGCTTTCCATCAACAATTATTGGTTTTGGAGAAGCAAAGCTGTTCATCATATATTTGGTTTTTGATATATTCATTTTTAAACCAACTTCTTCACTTACCTCAATTCCTGCAGTTGGTGCTGAAGATCATTCGAGTTTTGTGAGAATACAACGATACCGCCTGCAAATCTCAAGTGACTCAGATATTTTCCATCAATCGCTACCCCTTTATTGTTCCATTCCAGTTTACTGAAGATATATTCAAGTGTAGCTGTGAATAATTTTGGGAAAATAGTATCTCCTTGACGAACTTCCTTACCAATTTGGAAGGTTTCTGAGGATTTGGGGATATGTATTTTTACTGTTGCATCTTTATAGATATTATTCAATAACGGGATGTATGCCCTATCAATACCTTGTGTCTTTAGAGCCTCTAGTAAGCCAACTTTCTTGACTGTGTCAAATGCCTTTTGTAGTCCACAAAAACTCCACGTTCACCACATGACAGCCTCGAGATAGGAAGTAGAAACACGTTGGCCGGATGATTAATGAAACTAGTGAAATAACAAAAATAATTGAAACATTCTAATGTGCAGCCTATAAATTAAAGCTGAAACCATTAATAAACTGTATAATTTATTTGATTGTAAGCTAACAAATTGATGTAAAATATACATTGTTGAGCACATACTTGTAAATTGAAATTATGTAACCAGCTTCGTTGTCACAAAGGAGATTCGCACAAATAGGAAACGATCCCCTTTTCATGAACTTCCACTATGTTAACCACAAACACAGTGTTAACTGCATCAAATTGCTACTGAGCCATTGTTAATGGTAACTCAGGTAATGCCATCCCTTGGTACTAATATCAAAATGCATTTCCTATAGCTTCTCAATTTGTAACTTTGGAATAGAATTTCAAAGTACTTTTATGTAAAATCATCATTATTGTGGCTCAAATGTTCAATGTAGAACTTATTTCTTACTAGAATTACCTATTATCTTCGGCCCTAAGCAGTTTCTATCCCTGCGTTGTGAGTTTCATAACAAGGAAATTAAAACTATGAAAAAAACATAGTTTATTTCATAGTTTTAATTTCCAACATTTCCTTTAAACATTGAAATCTTAAATGTAACAGAAGTCTTGTGTGACCCAAAAATGCCTATAAAACCGAAAGGAAATGTATATCAGACTATTGTTAGACCCGCAATTATGTATGGCTCAGAATGCTGGACTATGTACAACTCTTACTCTAGGCAACTTGAAACAGCAGAAATGCGAATGCTTAGGTTGTCGGCAGGAGTATCACTGAAAGATACAAATTATGAGCTCACGCATTCGTGGTAGCCTGGGAGTCACTGATATAAATAGTAAGCGGGAAGAGCGACAGCTGAGATGGTACGGCCACATACGACGGAGACCACCAAACCCTACTGTAAATCAGCCAATGTCTGTGGATCTTCCTCGACAGCCATCCAGAGGAAGACCAAAGATCTCCTGGATGACTCAGTGCTCCAAAATCCTACAGAGAAATGGCCTAGATAAAAGCGACACCTAGAACCAAAGAATATACAGCCTGAGAACGAGAAGAGCCGACCCCAACAGCCTACCTTGGCAATGAGTTGGGACAGTGCCAGGAAGAAGATTGAAATCTTAAATGTGCTTAGCTTATGAGTGTTTAACTAAAATTACACCAGAACATTTTTTCATGTGAGTTGTCAAATCTCATGAGTAGCTGTACTAGTAGTAGCTCTGAATTAATGGATTGTTGATGTATCAATTTTATATCCATTTCAGATACACAAAGCGTGACTGCGGAACAAACTTCCAAGAGTTTTCAGTAAAAAAAAGGGAACAATTTATTTCGCGCCCTTTCGAGAGCATACTCTCGTCAATATCAGCTCACATTTGTCCACAACAGGATATATGGTAGACCTCAACAAGTTGTTTCCAAGAAATCCTGGCTGCAAAGTAATTGCTGCTTGATTACGTATTTCGTCCACCCAGCGTGCCCAGATCTTCTTACAGGCCTAGTTCTTCCTATTGGATACCACTGGATTACTTCATACGTCCAACGATGGTCCGTTGTTCTGGCGATGTGCCCAGTCCACTTCTTCTTCATTCTTTTTGCGACCTCTATTATGAACTTTTGTTAGGGCGCGTATACATTCATTGCGTTTGCTATTTCTCCTGGTATAACCTAGCATGCACCTCTCCATGCTGCGTTGTGTCTGGAGCTTTTGTGTCATTCGTACAAAAATAGTTCATGTTTTGCATCCATATTTTAATACTGGTAAGATGCATTAGTTAAATACCTTTCGTTTGCGACAGATTGGGAGATAGCTCTTGAAAATGCAGTTCATTCGTTTAAAAAACTCCAAGCTTATTTAGCTTTTCTATTTATTTAATTGAGAGTGCAGTTCTAAAATGAAATACTTTGTTCTAAGTTGATATATTGTTGGACTTGTTCTAGCCGCGTTCCGTTCACCTAGATTGATGAGTCATCATCAAAGTGGTTCTACATGTATTGTATCATATCTTTTCAATATTCATTTTACACCATCTAGTTTGCTTGCATCTGTCAGTTACAGTACCTTGTAGTTCCTTACGACGTGTAACGAAGAAAATAATATCGTCTACAAATCTTAGACAGCTCAGGTATGAACCATTAATACAGATTTCTTTAGTTTCCCAATCGAGCTTCTTGATCACATCTTTTAGGGTTGCGTTGAGTAATTTTGGTGAGAGTGTCACCCAGGTGGACTCTCTTACTTATTGTAGATTTATCGGTACTTTGATGAAAGTTTACAACTGCTATCGCAATATTGTATATATTGCTGATGAGTTCAACATAGCGTTTTCGAATTTCTTGATTAAGCAAGGCTTTGATAATAGTGGATACGTGACCGAATCAAAAACAATTCAGTGTCCACGGACGCAATATACAGTGGAAATTGATACACTTGACGGCGTTCTACGATTTCCTTTACAACTTGAATGTGGTCCATTTGGTTGTAACCTCCTCTAAATTCAGCTTGTTCTCAACCTCCTCTAAATTCTGTTGATCTTCATCAACAACTGCTTTAAGTCAATTGGAGAGAATCGTAGAGAAAACTTTATATAAAGTTGGTAGTAAGCTAATGGGTCAGTAATTCTTAAGGTCTTTTTTGTGAAGTAGGACGATGGTGGTTTTTTTCCATTCTTCGGAAATATCTACGTTTTGTACACACGATGTAAAGATTTTCGCTAACATCTTATCTATTTTTTCACACGTTTTTTAAGAATTGTTAGACTGTTTTCCGATTTTAAATTACATACTTAAGGTTAATGTAAATTTAAATAATTAAACATTAAGAATATTGGAATGAGTCATAACTCGAGGTTAGCTCAGCGGTAAAAGAAAGTGAACACAGATCTCTATCGTCTCGGGATTCGATGGGCAACAACACTAGAATTTCTCACAGCATTCGTCTGAGGATAAGGTAATAACAATGAAACACAGTAGTAGTTTAAATTAGATTATTTATTATCACTACCGGATCAATGATCTCGGTAGGACTAGGTTGAATTTGAATAAGAATCTGACTCTAATAAATTCCCTTTAAGAGTTTAACTTTAAAGATTATTTCTAACGATCGCTCTGGAAGCGTCGTGACCAAAAGAAGCAAGGTAGAGTAAAATGTGAAATCACCAAAGAATTACAAATAAGATAGAATTACAATATCTTCAA
>OX463853.1:16597896-16686175 GCA_949825065.1 Odontocerum albicorne
TATATATATATATATATATATATATATATATATATATATATATATATATATATATATATATATATATATATATATATATATATATATATATATATATATATATATATAATATATATATATATAGTATATATATATATATATATATATATATATATATATATATATATATATATATATATATATATATATATATATATATATATATATATATATATATATATATATATATATATATATATATATATATATATATATATATATATATATATATATATATATATATATATATATATATATATATATATATATATATATATAATATATATATATATATATATATATATATATATATATATATATATATATATATATATATATATATATATATATATATATATATATATATATATATATATATATATATATATATATATATATATATATATATATATATACTATATATATATATATATATATATATATATATATATATATATATATATATATATATATATATATATATATATATATATATATATATAATATATATATATATATATATATATATATATATATATATATATATATATATATATATATATATATATATATATATATATATATATATATATATATATATATTATATATATATATATATATATATATATTATATATATATATATATATATATATATTATATATATATATATATATATATATATATATATATATATATATATATATATATATATATATATATATATATATATATATATATATATATATATATATATATATATATATATATATATATATATATATATATATATATATATATATATATATATATATATATATATATATATATATATCTATATATATATATATATATATATATATATATATATATATATATATATATATATATATATATATATATATATATATATATATATATATATATATATATATATATATATATATATATATATATATATATATATATATATATATATATATATATATATATATATATATATATATATATATATATATATATATATATATATATATATATATATATATATATATATATATATATATATACTCGTATATATATATGTATATATATATATATTTTTTTTATACAATCCACCCACATTATGATGATTTGTGCCATCACTGTTAAAGACAAAAATGCTATTTTTAGAGATTTGATACAATAAATTAATACTTGATCATATAATCGATATTAAGAAGATTTGAAGCTTTAACTGTAAAAAAAAGAAGAAACGCATCCATTGGGTGTAGCAAATAAATATCATTAAGGAGATACAACTAGAACCTATGGTTTTTTTTGGGTATGGTCGGAAATCGAGTCCAGGCAAAAGGCTAGTGTTTTAACAAGTCTAAGGGGGTTATCTGTTATACTTTATAAGGTTTCATTGAAACTTTGAATGCTAAAAAAACTAAGTTTCAAAAACAGAAACAATCGTTTTTTATTCGTTTTTTTGTGAACATTTAAAATGCAGTCTGGTTTTGCTTTTCTGGTCGTTTTCCTGCATTCAGTTCATCTCCTGCATATTAATCGAATTTGTACGAGAGCAGACGGCTTTCTTATAGCCTGCAAAATCTGTTTTACACTAACGTTATATGTTTTACGATAGTTATTTATATTGAGATTGTGATGTTTGCTTATTGTTTTGATTAAATATAGTGATAATATTAAATTATTATTTGAATGCATCTGACCACCAGCCAATAATATCGAGATTGTAAACTAAAAACATTTTCATGAAGAGAGCGTAAGAAATGACGATTCCTCCGGATAAAACGCGTTTCTATAGCGAATAAATCTGATGATTAAATAGCGATATTGGAAAAGATGGCACAAGAACAGCAACTACTTTGACTAGATTGAATAGATTTTGGGTAGGAGTGATCAGAGAAATGATAAAAATGTGGAGATGGGGCTTCTTAAACAACAGTTGCATAGAATGTGAATGTACATAAAATAAAAATACATTAATATACCGCGCATTTCCCTCACATAACAAATGGAATGAAATGTGCTGTAGAGGAAGATCAAGGAAAGCATGGTCGGATTAAATGAATGGCATTTTGAGTAAGCGTCCAGAGCAACCGGCTCATAAAATTGATGAAATCATTCTGGGGCGTAAAACCTTCTGTCTTCAGAATCTCAGCGTTACTCGGCAGGTGAACATGTCTACCCCTCTGCAATAGATCAAGTCACGCTGTATGTAGCCTTGAATGAGACATGCCGTCTGATCACGGGTTATCTTAAACCAGCCACCGTACATAAGGTGCATGTCTTTGCCGAGATAGGGTCACTAAAATCAGAAGATACATTGGGAGAAGTACCTACTGAGAGATCCAACCATTTGAATAACTTAAGATATCCTTTACGTAACTCCCAGCTCCTATGTTGAAATTCACGCACCGCTTTATTAGAGCCCTTAAGCATCTTGAACAACCACCTACTATTGGTAGGATGAACGAGTGAAGAGGAACATCAGGCTCCAGCGGGTGGATTTTGTTTGTAGATGAATTGCCACCCGGCTTTGAACTGCTCTGGAGAACTTGGAAATCTCTTAACAGGTTCCGTACAGAAATTGGTAGAACAACATATCAAAATAGGCAATGTTACGTGATCGATAGACTCTCTGCACCTGGGGGAAGGAATAGTCCATGCGACACTTGGTGTAGAGTCCAAAGAGCTTTTTATCTTGCACCGAAGAGGACTCAATTCGTGAAACGTCCAACACTATGATACAGGAGGCAAAATTCTGAAATAAGTAGTGTCTTCGACATGAAATGAAGAAGACTACATATAAAAACACAAGATTACATTTTTTAGGGATCTTATAAAGATTAAGAGGAAAACATTAACGTGAAAATCGAATCATGCGGTGATCTTAATTATTACGTTTCTTGTGTTTACGATAAGTTAATTCTTTTATTTTAAATAGAGATAAGTCAGCGAAATGAAATGTTTGGAAGAGATTTATTGGCAATTTCTTCCCCTCCCGATCAAAGTTAAGATATTTACCCATTAAAAAAAACATTAAAAATTAGCCCCAATTAAGCTGTCGAGGCGGCACCTTAGTGAGAAGGAAATGGGGTAAAAAGCCATTACGGAAGTTCAGCTATCAATTCTGGGCCGGAAGTCCAATTTCCAATGGACAAAGTTTAATAGAATGCTTTAAGAATTTTTTTGCGGGGAAATGAGTGTGAGTGAAAAAATCAAAGGGTTTCTTAATAAGGTTGAACACGCTTTTATTAGAACTGCTTCCGGCTGAATTATTCAGGATTATTTTGAATAGAAAAGAGATAATTATTTGAAATTAAATGTGCTAATCAAAGTAGGTTCACAGTTTTTAAGAGGAAGGAGGAAACTATATAGGATTTCCTCTTCTTTTCTGCTTCCACTTATATTAAGATTGAAAATACTTTCAAGTTGTCCCCCAGTCATTTATGATATGAATATTTTATTAAAGGTTTCGGCTTTCAATTTGTGAAAATCCAAATTAGAACATAAAACAGCAACTTAATTACATATATTGCAATGTGGACTAACTAAGTTATATCTTATTAAATATTATAATTTTTTTTGTAATATTAAGAAGTGTTTTTAATAATTATTGGAATATTTTGAATCTTAAAATATATGTTTTGTTCACTTAATGGTGTCATATTTATTGAGTTTTCGATAAAATAGATTAAACACCTTCTTCGTTAGTTCTTCCCCACCAAGCGAAGAAGGCAGAGGTCTTTGAATTCGTTGATATGTCCAATCAATAAAACAGTGGTAAATAAAAATAAAATTAATGTAAATTGAACATTAATTTTATTTCAGTTAATAAAGTAAAAAAAATATAGAAAGTTTGAACCATTCATATCATTCCTCTTTGTTTTTATAAGTTTTTGTGACTTAAATGATTGTATTATGTTATGTTATGTAATTTGATATAATCTGCATCAATATTACAACAAAATAAATAATTTATTAAAAACTATTGTTTAATATTTCCGACACATTTGTAATTTGAAAACATTGATCAAAAATTTCTATGTATAATTTGGTTAGTAAAATTGATTCAAAAGATATTTTTGAAAAACAAATTTGTGTGAAAAACAATTCGAGGTAACTCCTGCAGTCTCGTGGTGTCAGATAATTCTGGGCATGTAAGATTATACAATATGGGAAATATAAAAACGTGGATTGTCATATAGTTCTTACTGGAATATGAAGAAGTGGATTGTCACATAGTTCTAACTGGAATACGAAGAAGCAAATTGTCACATAGTTCATACTGGAATATGAAGAAGTGGATTGTCACATAGTTCTTACTGGAATATAAAGAAGTCGAATGTCACATAGTTCATACTGGAATATGAAGAAGTGGATTGTCACATAGTTCTAACTGGAATACGAAGAAGCGAATTGTCACATAGTTCATACTGGAATATGAAGAAGTAGATTGTCACATAGTTCTTACTGGAATATAAAGAAGTGGATTGTCACATAGTTCATACTGGAATATGAAGAAGTGGATTGTCACATAGTTCATACTGGAATATGAAGAAGTGGATTGTCACATAGTTCATACTGGAATATGAAGAAGTGGATTGTCACATAGTTCATACTGGAATATGAAGAAGTGGATTGTCACATAGTTCATACTGGAATATGAAGAAGTGGATTGTCACATAGTTCTTACTGGAATATAAAGAAGTGGATTGTCACATAGTTCATACTGGAATATAAAGAAGTGGATTGTCACATAGTTCTAACTGGAATACGAAGAAGCGAATTGTCACATAGTTCATACTGGAATATGAAGAAGTGGATTGTCACATAGTTCATACTGGAATATGAAGAAGTGGATTGTCACATAGTTCTTACTGGAATGTGAAAATTCTTAAATTGACTCTCGTACACTAGAGAACTAGAAAAAGGAAACTAAAAAAAGACAAAAATCGTGTTTTTTAAATTAATGTCCAATAAATTATAGTTTATTGTAAGATAAAGATTATCAGGAAAATTTCTCAAATATATATCGTTCCGGAGAGTTCTTCGGGAGGCGAAAATCATATTTTAAGAAACAAGGTGAAGCTTTTTTACTAATAAAGCTAAAAGATGACTAAATTTTTGAAAACTTTTGAAATAATTTTAAATAATGCTTTGAAAGAAAAATACGTCATATTTTTTTGCGGAACAATTTAAGCTCTTACAAGAGTTTTTTAAAATTATATTATAGAAGAAGTATTGCTTCTATTCCAAGTTTATAAATATATATTTTTTATAGAAAATCCACCCACACAAGAATTAGTTGTACCGATACCGCTAATACAATTTTTGAGACAAATGCATTCTTAGGTGATTAAGTTTCAACTGATTAAAATTTTTAATCAATCTGTAAGTGGAAAAGTTCTTCTAAAAAATATGAAACCTAACATTCGTAGGACATGGCAAATATTCATATTTAGTTCGAAATCCTAATTTCAACTGATCCAAAAATAATTACCATCACGCCGATTCCTTGCTGGGGTAGGCAGGGAGAACAGAACACCAGACTTTTCTATTTCGACAAACATATTTCGTCTCTTTCACATCCATACACCTTCTAATACAGCTCCTGCGATTTCTCTAAATTCTTACTTTTTCTTTTTTTTAAATACTCAATTGATCAAACCATACTTTCCTTGGTCTTCGTTTACCACACCTTCAACTCATATTTACTCTGTATATTTGTTTTATTATTCTTTCTTCATCTTATTATATTAATACGCCCAAACCATTTAGTGTTCTTCTTCATTTCACTCATTACGTCACCCTTAAGTTTACATTCATCCCTAATTTCATATTCTGTCATACATACATTCTCTCATATCATGCATTTTTCTAAGTACACGCATTTTTCCAGCATTTATTACGCTCTTTTCAGCCGATTTCCATGTCCACGTTTGAGTTTATTACAAGTCTTAATGTAAATTTACTTTTAATTTTCAAAACAATTTTTTTTGATTCGTTGTTATAAAATAGCTTTCGAAATTCTAATGGAACCGTTCAACACATCTGTATTATATTATGTATAGTTAAGGCATTAACATTGTGGAGGTTTAAATACATTGTGATTAGTTTTATCAAAAACTGTTTATTCCACTTTTTAACGGTATAACCCTACCGGTTTCAAGGCTTTCACCTCATCATCAGGGGAGCACAAACAAGACTGAAGAATTTTGTTCGAACTGGTACCGACGTACACACTTCTAACGGTAAACATTCGGGTTTGGGGACTGTGGGGGGAGGGAGGGAGGAGACAACCTCAACGAGTAGCGGCGAGATTCTGGGTATATGTGTGTTCACCCCGATGCACTGATTTAGACTTATGACTTACATCTGTATTACCTTTGGGAACATATCGAAGAGCGAGGCTTGAATATATTTTTGTATTCAGCTTCATTAATCGAGAAATTGGGTTTTGAAACCACTGGACCAGACACGGAACTCGGAGTTTATCATGTTGGTGATATGTACTACCGCACATGAATATGTAACAAGACTCGTCCATGTCTACAACACGAGTATTGTTACCAGATGAACTATTTAACATACATATATTGATCTTACATTCAGGCTTTATTTTACCTGAATTTAATGAGAGGTTTCTATAAGCTATCTTTGATTTATTTTCTAAAGCTTTTCAGGTATATTTTTGGATTTTCACAATCAGATATGCAAAGCACTGTCCTGCCTAATTATGCGTATGCTAACCATAAGGCAGGTAGTTTATCATATATAAAAAACTAAAGAAACATACAAAGTATTAAAAAATCAATAGCATAAAATAAAACAGTTTAAAAAATCAAAATCATAAGTATAAAAAATCCAACCACAATATAAATTTTATAAAAAAGAGTATTTAAATTAGAAATATTTATTTTTCAAAGGATCATTTGCTAATTGGTATTTATAAAGGATCATTCGCTTATTGGTATTTATAAAGGATCATTCGCTAATTGGTATTTATAAAGGATCATTCGCTTATTGGTATTTATAAAGGATCATTCGCTTATTGGTATTTATAAAGGATCATTCGCTTATTGGTATTTATAAAGGATCATTCGCTTATTGGTATTTATAAAGGATCATTCGCTTATTGGTATTTATAAAGGATCATTCGCTTATTGGTATTTATAAAGGATCATTCGCTTATTGGTATTTATAAAGGATCATTCGTTTATTGGTATTTATAAAGGATCATTCGCTAATTGGTATTTATAAAGGATCATTCGCTTATTGGTATTTATAAAGGATCATTCGCTTATTGGTATTTATAAAAATGACACTTGTCAATGCACAAAATAAAGTTTAAGAATAAGGGAACTGCGCAAGGAATATTTCTCCTTGTTTTGTTCTTATCCTTTACTAAATCTGATCTGAATTATTTCAGCCACTTTTTAATTCCAGTTTTATGTTTATCATGTCTTTTATTTTTCTAATTGCTTTTGCTAATGTATTCAATAACTACGGAGCTAAGTACACAACATTTCTTAGTCCGAAGGTCGTTCGTATATATGGCATTTTTTCAATCTAAAGTTTCTTCGTCTTGTTTTATAAATGCTTGTATTATAACGAAATATCGCTATACAAGATATATCCTTCAACATTATTCCTTTCAGTGATGTAGCGTGTTTCCTGGTTTTCCCGCTATCCTTCTTCCCAATATCCTATTCTATTTCATAACCGCAAGTGTTATATTTTTAAATCTACGAATGATTACCGTCTTATTTTTATATTAAAATTCCTTTATTTCTTTGTATAAAGTTCTAATGTAAATATTTCCTCCCAACAAGGGAACTTTTTCCTCCTAACTCAGGGGAGCACAAACAAGGCCTTGTTTGTGCTCCCCTCATGATGAGGTGAAAGCCTTGATACCGGTAGGGTTATGCCGTTATAAGGCTTTCCGTTACAAAGCCTAAAAACCGGTAGGGTTATACCGTTACAAAAAAGTGGAATAAACAGTGTTTGATAAAACAAATTATAAATTCTCATTTATTGATTGGTTTAGTATTTATATTGTAGAAATGAATTTTTAAACACTATGATTTAACACTTAAATGTAAAAAATTCTACACAATCAACTCAAATTTAAGAGACAAGCATGTTTTGCTTTTAAAAAGCATTTGACAATACTTTTGTTAAGCGAAACAGCCCTATCACTTTAAAATTTAAGATTTTTTTTCGCACTTAATTGTTAAATCTCTATATGGTATTTAAAAAATCTTCTTTATTTTATGTTTTTGAAACATTTGTAACTTTCCCTCTCTTTGATATCCTTATCAGATAATTAGCAATTATATTAATTAAAAACACTAAGATACTGACGTTTTTTAATGGTTTTCTTTATTCCATGGGAAATTTAAGAAGAAAAAGACGCGCAAACGTTACTACATTTCATAATGAAATTTTTCGGAAAATCTACTCGAATAATAATTAATTTTTTATCAACTTTCTTCATTACTAGTAATCGCCGTAATTATTTAGAAGTTTGCCTTTTTCTTTTTGGTTCAAGGTTCTTCGCGCTAATTTCAACTTTTTAAGAACAAATTATTATTTTTTCATAATGCCATTTTAAAACATATGTTTTTTATTAAACAAAGTAAATTATTGTACAAACATTTGTCAAGGTTAAGTAATAAATTTGTATATACCTATATACCAATTTATTACTTAACTAATCTTAATTATATGTTATGATTTATGAACTTACTTGATCTTATTTTCCTACATATCATTTTATTTTATTTATTCAATCTTAATATATGAGATCTTAGAAATAATTAACACCTGCATACTTCTTATAACTAGATAACAATTCTTACACTAATTATTTAGCAAAAACAAGTCCACTCGTTCAGGCTACTTATATTCCATCACATTCACTTAGACCTTGGTCGTTCCAGCTAATACTGTAGGTGGACTAGTCAGGCAACAGATAATGCTTCGGGAGCTTGTGCTTATAACGGAAGGGTAGGTTGGATTTACTCTCGTACACCCCCAGGGCAGTGACTAAGGGATTACTGTGATTTTGTTGGCTTTTATAGAACTTCACGGTCCAAGCGAGGATGTGGTGTTGTAGGATTTCTTCTCGCTGTTCGGCGTGAAGTCGGGTAAGGTTTGTTCTGGGATGGGTGTTAAAAGATATTTTGAATGCCTTGTTCTGCACTCTCTGGAGTTTCAGGTGATCCGTGTTGCTTACACTACCTCAAACGGGTGCAGCATAGGTCAAGATAGGACAAATAAGGGTTTTATAGAGGAGGAGCTTATTTTTGGGTGAAAGGAAGCTTCGTCGATGAAATATCAAACTGATAGCCCCTATGCTCTTGTGACCTTTCTGTCTGATGGTATTTAAATGGGGTTTCCACGTCAGCCGCCGGTCAAGGTGCAGGCGGAGGTATTTAACCACGTCCTGCCACTCAACCAGGCAACCACCGATGAATAAGGGCATCGACGGTACTCTTTCCTTGATTTTTTGGGAGAACATGATGGCCTCAGTTTTGGAGTCATTGATTTTGAGCCTCCAGTCCTGGTAGTATTTCTCAAGGATCTCAAGAGCAATCTGAAGACGGCGACCAGCTCGATCCACCTTGAGTGACGATGCGTAGCATGCCGTATCGTCAGCAAAGAGTGCAAGCTTACAGTTTGGGGGAGTAGGAATGTCGTGTGTGTAAATGTTAAATAGACATGGTCCAAGTATACTGCCTTGGGGGACACCCATAGGGATGGGCCTGGCGGATTACGTAGAATGATGAGTGGTGACTGTGAAACTTCTATTGGAAAGGTAGGATTGAAGTAGTTTCACGAGATAGAGTAGAGTGCCAGTAAGGAGAAGTTTGTGAAGAAGGCCATCATGCCAGACAGTATCAAAAGCCTTCTCGAGGTCCAGCAGTACCATGCCAGTACTTCTGTTCCTATTGAAGCCCATCGACACGTCTTCCACGACACGGGTAAGTTGCTGGACCGTGTTGTGTCTTGTCCTAAGTCCAAATTGCTCATGAGTGAATGTATTATTGGATTCGTGATAGAACACTAACCTTGAGGCAACCACTCTCTCAAGGATCTTGCCAAGACCTGGAAGAAGGCTGATGGGTCTGTAGCTAGTTGGATTTTCGGTAGGTTTATTTGGGTTGTGGATAGGAACAATATTGGCTACTTTCCAAATACTCGGAAAATAGCCATTAAGGAGTGAGGCATTTATTATTTTAGTAAGAAAAATCCTCGCTTTGAGTGGTAGCTGTTTAAGAAGGTTATTGTGTATATTGTCGGGACCGGGTGCTTTTCGTGTTTTAAGTCTGTCAAGGATACGACCAATTTCGGACGGGGTGCAAAGTTGCAGCTTGTTTTGGTTGGTCGGGGAGTAAGCAAAGCTGGTGAGAGTGTCCTCGACAGCTTTGTTGACATCAAAATTTCCAAGGTCGGAAGTAATTGAGTACGTATTCTCGTAAGCGTCCGCCAAGGCATTAGCCTTGTCAATGCCAGAAACAGCCAACTCTGAGGCTGTGCGCAGAGGTGGTATGCTTTGAGACGAGCACTTGATACCCTTGACGATGCGCCAGAGAGTACCGTTACCCGGTTCTAGAGCTGCCAATTTTCTCTGCCATAACTGGTTTTTAAGTAGGCTGATTTCTTTTTTGATTTCATCTTGAAGGACATTTAGAAGTGTTTTGTCCCGTTTGTCTAGTGTACGTCTGTAGGTCTGTCTTTGTTTGTTTTTTAGAGATATAAGGAGTTTGATATGAGGAGTAAGAGTTATTTTGTATGGAGTGACAATTTTGAGGGGAACATTTTCATCACGGGCATTATGGATGAAGGTGGAGATGTGATTAGTTTTGAATATCTTATTAAAAAAATGTAATTTTTTCTGTATATTTAATTAAATATAGTAAAGGCCGAATAATTTAATTTTCTTAATATTTTTTCACCGTTGATGAGACGATCTGAAATAAACATTTATTTTTTGACCCTTTAAGGATAACTTAAAAATAAATTTGTAATTTTTGTTAATGAGTTCGACTTTAGTACTGTGAAATACCATATGAGAATATTGAAAAATATTTTTTTGTCTAATATTTCAGCTTTAATTTTATGGACCTTCAAATAAGAATATTTTTGACGTATAACTTATGATTTTGATTTGAAGGCACAAATCATCGTGTGGGGTAAAAAAATTCATTATTCCATTAATAAGCATTAAGGAGCTAGTCCTTAAGGGAAGAGATGATGAGGATGATTTGTTGATAAATAATAAAACACGTTAGATCGCAATGCGGAAAGAGAGTTCCCATTTTATTAGTAACGTAGGTATTTATATATTTTTAGAATGTGCGCGAGAATGCGCTCGCGATATGCCTACGTCTCGTTTCTGTGAATGAAAAACGATTAATTGTTGTATGTAGGTATCATTCAAATACGGAACTAGCAAGACAAGCGTGGTGCGTTCTCTCTCTAGTATGAAATGCGGTCCGCTCGGCTATGGGTTGAATGGCCGGCGGGTGAACTTCGGACTTGAATGGCCGGCGTGTGAACTTGGGACTTGTTTATTTAGATTTCGTCGAGGAATGCGAAGGTCATTTCATCGGTCATTGACCGTATGTATGAACACCCACAGTATCCGAGTGTGCGACCGCCACAAGCATTTTGTTATTCTATTCTGACGACCTCCGTGGCCTTGTTGGTAAGACGTCTGCCTTCAGTCTCGGAGATTGTGGGTTTGATTTCCGTTGGACTCCAAGGTTTTATTAAAAAATATATATTTTGTCTGGTTTTTACTGAAGGCCTCTTAAACATCTTTCTGGTTGGTTTGAAGAGATTGCTACATGACAATACTCCCACAAGGCTATATACTGCATACAAGAAAGTTTAATACATGATTCGCTTGGGCACTGCCATCTCTACCAGACGTGATTTATTTAAAATAAGTGGGTTCGAGTTCAGAGGTAGAGCCTCCTTGAGAAGACTGCACTCTAAACGGCGCTATATAAAATAAACCTTTCTTGTGGAACTAGTGGAATAATAAAATAATGTGTAATGTAGAATAACGGTTTTTAGTTTCCCCATTGAAAATATTTTTTATGTTAAGTGTAATTAAAATGTTTTTTAACACTTTCGTAGTATACTCGTATGTCCGACAGGAGTTTGAATCATATCTCACAAGGATCCTTCGTAGTATACTTGTATGTCTGACAGGAGGTTGAATCATATTTCACAACGATCCTTTTTTTTTAACCTGGCGAGTTTATTGCCATGTGGCAATCTTTTACAACCAACCAGAAAACTGTTTTTATAGGCCCTAAATGTTAACCAGACAGGAATCCTATTTTAAAAAATCTGGGTTCCAGCGGGGATCGAATCCGCAGCCTCCGGATCGGCTGACAAGTGTTTTACCACCAGGCCACGGAGGTCGTATATCCTTCGTAGTATACTCGTATGTCTGACAGGAGCTTGAATCATATTTCACAAGGATCCTTCGTAGTATACTCGTATGTCTGACAGGAGGTTGAATCATATTTCACAAGGATCCTTCGTAGTATACTCGTATGTCTGACAGGAGCTTGAATCATATTTCACAAGGATCCTTCGTAGTATACTCGTATGTCTGACAGGAGCTTGAATCATATTTCAAAAGGATCCTTCGTAGTATACTCGTATGTCTGACAGGAGGTTGAATCATATTTCACAAGGATCCTTCGTAGTATACTCGTATGTCTGACAGGAGCTTGAATCATATTTCACAAGGATCCTTCGTAGTATACTCGTATGTTTGACAGGAGCTTGAATCATATTTCACAAGGATCCTTCGAAAACCTTTTTTTTTTTTTTTTCCCCTGAGTAGTTACGTATAAAAGTCAAGCGTGACAAAAGGAAGATAACATTCATTGGAAATCTTCCGTTTAAATATTTCAAAGGACAATTATTTTATCCACCATGATGTGAAGGGTGAATTATTTTTTTTCTTTGATGTTGATTTAAATTCCGAGAATTTTCCTGTTTGTTCAAATATTTAACCTAATTTTTTCCCTATGCGGTACAAACACAGTTGAATCAACAAAGAAAAACCCCAGATGAAAGTAAATATTAAACATTCTGCCTCAATTAACTACTATGCTGGAAGGAAAAAAACGTTGGGAAATCTTGCTTGAGATTTTTGTAACGAATATTTTACGTTAATGGGTCATTCTGCTTAAAACTCCCAGTTATTTACCCACTCTTTCAAGACTTTTTTATACCCTCCTTGATGTACATAAAAGGTGTTCATTTTATATTAAAGCTCGAGGGCTTTCTTTTTTTAAATAAAATTGATTTTCAGCAAATACGTGCGATAAACAGCGTCACAAAATATAACACATTATTTTTATTTTTCATGATATTAATTTTTTTTTGCTAAATGTTCTGCCGTATTTCCCATGATTGATTGTATTAAATATTATTTTTTTCTGTGTTAATTAAGATGAAGTATATCAGTCTGGAACATGTGCGTGATAAATAATTTGTATTAAAATAATCAGTTCTAAGAATTGTTATCTAGTTATAAGTTAGTATGTAGGTGTTAACTATTTCTAAGAAATTAAATATTAAAATTTTTATAAATCAAATTACTTAAGGGAATTAAAATCAAGATAGTTCATAGTTCTAATAAATAAATTAGAAAAGTACTTAAGATATAAATTTGTATAAAGGTTTTGGCAAATATTTGTTTTAGATTACTTAACTCTATAAAAAAAGATCACTCTGAAATGTTTTGAGCATGTGTGACGAATGAATAAAGAAAGACAACAAAACAAATATGCAGTTTAAATGTGAGTAGGAGGGATGGTAGAGAATTACCACAGAAATCGGGTTGAATCAAGTGAATATTTTGAAGGAAGAATTTGTCAGAGAAATCGTGCGAGAAGGTATATGGATACAGAGAAGTGGTAAAATGTGTATCTCAATAGTAAAACCTAGTCCAACCGGATTTTTTTTTCAAATTTACTTTTTGAAATTTTATTTGTAAACAAATTTTACAAAAAAACAAATTAATATTTTGTTTCTACGGACCTTTTTGACGCAAATATTAAAAAAAAAACAGCAACAAACAGAATATAACTTTAAAATGTAAGCAGTATTATAGAATATGAAAAAAACAGTACAATTCGAACAACAAAAATAAATCTATATAATTCAATCAATTCATCCCGGCAAGTACAACGTCTTCACTTTACTCCGTACAAGTAGTCAAAACCATATGAAAATCCATAGAATGTCCATAATGATTACACAATATGTGCAGTCTATTCAACAATTGTACATATAATTAGTTACAACCACTTCACTATGGAACAAAACGTTTTGTCGAGTGTGTCTACAAAGAACGTGTAAAATGACAAGCTGAGTAATATGGAAAAGTCTATGAATAAAATATATTATATTACACATTCGTTTTATACAATACAAACTTATGGGTTTATTGTCATGTGTAAATCTTTTTTAACACCAAATCTGTAATTAATAAAGCGAGTAATAAAAAACAATATATCATTCGTGAATATTAAAATTTGAACCTTTTAATTTAATTTAATTCTTAAATAATATCAAAATTCTACTTTCTAACATGTGCAAATGTGATCTCAGCGAGGAAATATTATATAATATATTCTTTGAATACCCTCTAAATTGTGAGTATCGGATCTTTTATGGAGATATAATTTTGACGAATTACTATATGCCAACCAATAAGAGAATGCTTATTACACATATGTTACCAACCATTTGCTGAGTGTTAAGAAAGTTTATAGTTATAGTTTCTAATAAATTAAATATACAAAATTAAAGTAATACACAGTACGCTTTTGCTATCAAATATAATAGTAAAAATACACTTTTAATTACATATTCAATTTTTATATTACTGAAGTAGATCAATGGAGCTTACGCCTTAAAAAAAGACAACTCCGATCTTTACGTTGTATTGAAGTGCTAGCTGAATATAAATTACCCGCGACAAATACAATAGAAGACACAATACAAAGTGGAGGATCAAGGTACATGACGTTGATGCCATAATTTTATTAGACAAGTTGCAAATACGACAATGAGGTTCAATACTTGAAACTTGTCAGCGTCTTCTTTCTCTATTGAGTTCCTAGTAACTAGCAACAGTTCTACGCCACTTGGTTTTATCAGCTGCTGTTTGTTTCCAGTTGTACAAGGCATTGATGATTTAAAGCCTCTCATTCAGTACGTCCTTATATTTCTTGTGCTGACCACCGTACTTCTTCTGCTTTTCGTCAGCTCACAAAAGAGGATATCTCTTGAGAGTCAGGCATGAGAACTATGTATCCAGACTAACGCAGGTGAGCACGCAACAGCAAAATGTCGATATCACAGCAGTTTGCTCTTGTTAAAACTTAATCATTTGATATTGTATGAGACCATCAAATCTTCTTAATTTGCTTGAATTGTCTCCGTTGACATATTTCAAATGCCCTGATGTGTCGTCTGTAGAGAACCCATGCTTTGCATCTATATTTTAGACATGGCATGATCACAGCTTTTAGCTTTTTGTTTGTATTAGCTATGGTGTAGCTATTAAGAACTTTGCGTTCGGAATGAGATAATTTAAAACCTGGAATAAACATCAGTTACCGCTCAATCACTAGGAGACATGTATCTAACATCCCTGCCCATCAAAAAGGAAAGTTTGCATTCTGTTGATACCTAGAGTTAAAGAGGATAAAAATGAAATAAAAATTAAAACAATCCAAGTGGATTTTTGCAATTGACCCACTTTTAAGTAAAAGTGGGTCAATTTCAGATCAAACAGTGCTTACTTACTGGGAATATCCTAATTAGAGTGAATAGACATTTAAAAATCGAAATATTCGAAAAATTAATTTTATCGGGTTTTGTAAGCAAACACATTGTAATGAATTATTTGTTTTATTTCTTCTATTGGTACTCTTCAACTTATCTGAATTGGTTATTTGAATGTGTTGAGCGTGGCCGGGAGACTTTATCTCCGGCCCCATTAATCGTGCATTCGGATTAATAACCACTTGAGAAGGCATGTTATTAGTAGTTCATCATCATATTATTAGCTATACTACTGCAAGTGTATTGATACCAGGCGATATCTTTAACCAGACACTTTTTTACTTTTTTTATTTCATTTTTAGTTTTTGGGAATCGAACCATAAACGGCACCTTACCAACCAGGCCATTGAAGTCGTCGCCTAGTTTTAAATGTTGACGGATTACATAATTTATTTAAAACTTAAAACTGTAAGCACCCTGTGCGAGTGATTTAAGGGAGAGTGCTGTGGGAAGAAATTATTCGTTCCTTGTATGTATCGTTGTTGGTACTTAGTACACCTTGTTTTAGAGCCTACGTCCCATTTTCTGGAATTAATGATCTCTACACAGCATTCAAGTATATATTTATTTAAAAACAGATTACATTTTTTTTCCCTACCTTTCATAGTGGGGTAATGTCATTTCTTAAAAGAGGATCTCGGTGAAAGAAAGTGCCATGTAAATACATCCTTACCAATTAAGAGATCTTATCAGAAAGTGTTAAAAACCTGAAAAGACTATTATCCTTAGCAAAGATAGTAAACCCCGATTGCATGGAAGTATTCTTATTTATTAAGATCTTGTGTGCCGCTGTGTATTGGATCCTGTCACTGTCCATTTTATCCACATGGTTACTTTGGTACCGCCTTCTCTTCCTGTTCCATCTGACGATATCATATGTGTTGCAGACCTATCAGATGTGAGAGTTTCTGACCCCATCTCTGAGAGACTTTCTCATGATGGTTCATATTCTCAGCTTGGTTGATTCAAGCGAGCTCTTTGTTTTAAGTTATGTAGTCTCTGGTTTCAACACTATACGTCATGATCGGACTGCCACAGTTTTTGTAAATTCAAACTTTGCTATCGATGCTCATTTGTTTGTTTTTCCATATTATATATCTTAGAAAACCAGATGCCTTAAGGTATACACCTAAAATTGAACAAGTTACTTCTCTCAGAATAGGCAATAAGCCTAGTTAGATATTTGATATAGGCCGTTTGTCTTGTTTTGAGTCTGGAACCAGCTACCACCTTATTTATATGCTCTTACTACTGTTAGAATTATTCAAAAAGCGAACAGAAATATTATTACATCTTTCTTCAGGGACATATTTTTCCCGTTTTCAATGTCCTTATTATCAAGTTCCTTTTTTTCTGCACATGTTAAATTTGTTTTTTGTTATTTTTTTATGGTATTGCATGTTTCTTATTCTCTACATCAAATATGTAAAAACCCTTCCGTTTATTTAAAAAACATGTAAAACAATTGTCCAATTGGTTGGAAGAGATTGCCACTTTAAAATAAGCCCATCAGATTATGTACTGTAAAATATACCATTACTTAAATAAATAAATCGGAATCTAAAATTGTGAAAGGTTCCATAGTATAATTTCATGTGGGCTGCAAAATATCTAATATCCTCGCAGCCGGGCTCGCCCTATATTGGTGGGGTGTATCTCGACCGGAGGATGCTCTGAGATGAGTCCAGCCATGTTGATAGCTTCTCTCTTAAATGTATTTTCTGCTATTTATCTTGAGATATACGTGCGATTTCGGAATGTATTTATATACTCGTATGCTCATACTGTATTGCTATCAATAAACCTACATTTATTTATTATTTATTTCCGTAAAGGTTTAAAATTATTCCAAATGTTTATAAAATAGTGGAACTTTCAAAGCCAAGCCAACATATATTACAAGCTGGAGTTAAATTGATAGGATCTTGACATTTCTACAAAAACCATTACTCGAGCAAGTTATGTTCTTCTTAAAGAAGGCCTCTTATCTGTTTGAATAATCCCTGTCTTGGTTTGTTGACTCTCAGTAATCATATTTCATTTCGGATGTTTTAAAGGGGGATGTCTTATTTTCAGTGCATTATCACGTGTAGAATTTTTTTGACATAGCATCTCCGGTGTCTTTTGCTTTTTTCTCTGACTTGAAATGTCTTCTGCATACATTTAACTTACGTATTTTTCTCGGCTACAAAACTCCAAGAATTCGGTAAAATGTATGTTACCGTAGATTTAGCGAATAATCTCGATACTAACACACACATTTATGGGTTATGATGTTGTTATTCGCGAGAAGAGTGTGTTTTTACCTTACAACCTTTAAGGTAGAAGCTTCTTTATTTACATCCCTTGGCCATTAGAAGTGGTTACGCGCCCCGCGGCCCGGTCCATATATTATTTTTAAGGAGCAGATGCTGTAAAGAAGAGATAAACACCATTTTGCCCGCACACGTTTTACAGCATCCGAATTTATTTCCGCTTTTTAACCCTTTTTGGTCATATTAATTTTCGACGGAGACTGGAGATAGGTGGGTACGCTTAATGGTTTATGGATTTATGCCAAAATAATTGAGATTGGTTGTCTTGATTTGTTCGAGTCTTTGAAAATATGAGGTACGTGGTTTAAAATTGCATACGTAAATTATATGAGTTTGGTTATTTTATCTCAAATTCAGTAAATGTTTAAATTACTCATGAATGTATTTGTATTGTACTTGATTCGGCTTGAAGTAGGTGATGGGAGGGACATAAGATTCGGCTTGAAGTAGGTGATGGGAGGGACATAAGATTCGGCTTGAAGTAGGTGATGGGAGGGACATAAGATTCGGCTGGAAGTAGGTGATGGGAGGGACATAAGAATTCATGCACTTATTTATTAGACATCTAAATAACCGAAAAAGATTCTTCTCGGATGTTGCTACAACAAAGTAAGAACAAGATGATCACGAAGCAGATTGACATTAGTTTGTCTTAAGATGGATGGAAATTGCTTATGATATGAATTTTTTGAAACAAGATCATTTTAAAATTTTTTTTGGGTATCATCTGGAATCGAACCCTAAGCCCCTGTGAGGAAGAAAAGTGTCTTACTAATTGATGAAGAGTTGTATACTTAATATAATGTGTTATCAATATCACTATAACTATCGCAAGCCGTTATGAAAACCATTTACTGTAATTCATATCATACAACTTGTGTATTATCACACACTGTTTTAAACTATTATTCTTAAAATCATACAATGATGTATCGTACACAATTATTATACTGCTATTAAAATCATACATTTTTAGTACTATCATTTGTGGTACTTCTTAATCCTATCATTAATAGGATTAAGAAGTAATATTTCGTTAATACTATCATGTTCGGCTTACGTTGTTACGAGTATTACTATCATACACCGCTCTTAAAATCGCATATTGTTATTACTATCATAAATTGTTATAACTGTCACTCACTGTAACTTCTAACATTAACTGTTATTTTTAGCCAACACTGTTATTAAAATTATACATTTTTATTACAAGCATACACTGTTCTTACTATCATTATTTCATTCCTTTTTATTACTGTGCAGTATACACTTCTATTACTCTCATGTTTCCTTTGTCGTTCTTCGTTGCTTGGCCGCGTAGTCAACGATCACGTTACCAATTCCAACTTCAATTAGTTGGAAAGCGATGCTGTGCCGTGGAACTTTAATTTCTTTCTTCTATCTTTCCTTTTTCTCTTCTTTAAGTGAGTGAGCTGCTGCATATCAGCAAACTCACCGGTCACGCCGGTGTAATGGATCCGATAACACACCTGAAGTAAGGCAATCGGAGCACACCAACATGTTTTCCACTTTTTTTTTAATATACTCATACTCGTATATGATCGAAGTTATAGGTATCCTTAAACCCCTGAATACTAGGCGGCAAAAATGCCTGTGTTATTCGAGGGGAGTAGCACAGTGTGGAGTTCGAACGGCGACCTACCGCACGGAAGTCCGGTGCGTTTCCGCGCGGTCATGCACCTATCGTGCACTGTTATTACTCTATTATTACAAGCATACACTGTTATTACTGTCGTCATGCACCTATCGTGCACTGTTATTACCCTATTATTACAAGCATACACTGTTATTACTGTCGTCATGCACCTATCGTGCACTGTTATTACTCTATTATTACAAACATACACTGTTATTACTGTCGTAAAATGTTCTTACTACCATACACTGTTATATCGATCATACACAGTTCTTACTAGTACGAGTATATACTATCATACGTTCTTCTTACTAGCATACATTGTTATTACTATTATACACTCTTATTACTACCATACACTGTTCTTACTAACACATACACTGTTATTACTATTATACATTATTATTACTTGCATAGACTGCAAAAATATATGGTTTGAATAACAATAAAAACCATATTTTTTTTCTAACTATCGTACATTGTTATTAAAATAACCTGAATTCTGTCTCCAGTGTGTTACCTCGAAAAAGTCGAAATCTGAGTTCCTCCGGATTTATAGACAATTTTGGTCAGCCTTTGGCATTATTTGTTTTGAAAGTGCATAGCTAAATAGTGTAGGCCTTTCCCTTCTCCTTAAACAGGGAAAATTGTTTCGGACGCTTACCATCGTTAATGAAATTTGTGTTACACGATGCTTGCACTATTTGGTACAATGTTACCAGACGCATATTATTTAGAGTAATGGGGGCAACCGAGGATATACAATTTGAGAAATTAAATCAATGATCCATCAAAGGGGTATTATTCTATATTAATCATCAATAGTTTTAGTTGTGATCGAGAAGTCTTTATTTTTTATGGTGACTATATCAATCGAATATGTTTACACAATGGCTATTATTACTAGCATACTGTTAACTGTCCAACCTGGTGAGATTATTATTATGAAACAGTTTTTCCAAGTAACCAGAAAGATTTTCAAGAAGTGGGTTATCCAGTAAAGATAAAAAGACTGCTATGCTAGAATTTTAGCTATTCTTGCGAATATGTCAATAATTTCCTGCTTTGTGTTTACAAACGTGAATTTCTATGTTAAGAAAATGATTTTTTAAACAAAACTACAATTTTTTTTTAAAATGAGTTGTTATAGTCATAATAAGCGGTCTAATATTTCGAATATACACTCTTGCCCTGATCTTACCTATAATCACCGACAATTTTTCGTAAATGAGTAATTTTGGGTGAAAAAAGTAAATTTCATTCATAAATCTAAAGTATTGTTGTAAACGATTGATATTTTGCATAATAAGAGTTAATTAACTTGACACAACGTTTTGCACAAGATTTTCTGATGTTTTTGTGTATAATTATGACTTATTTGCCCAACAACGTGTGTTTTTTGGGTGACCAATAAGTAAATATTGCATAAATATTTATCATCGAAAATGGCTTTATTGTTTTTCAAAATACTCTCCATGAAGATCAATACACTTATGCATGCGTTTGAAACAATTTTCGAAGCACATGATAGATCCATGATTCGTCGCCTGTCACGATCTTATAGACGTCTTTTGAAGCACCGCGATCGAATTTTTTCAACATTTCGTTGGACCAATCGACACGAGCCTTTTTTTGAGTAATTGTCAAATTATGCGGTATCTACGCGAACAAATATTTTTGACCGCCAAATGTTCATGCAATATTGAATGTATGCGAGTGGAACTAATACTCAAACATGCCTCAATCTCACAATAAGCCACATGACGATCTTGCAATATCAGTTCACGCACAGCATTGATGTTTTCTGGCACAACAACCGATTTTGGACGACCATCACGAAATTCGTCCTGGAGCGAACTACGACCACGATCGAATTCGGAAAATCAGCGAAACACAGTCGTCCGGGATTATGTTTCATCACCAAAAGTCGAAGCGAGTTGATCGGCACACTGTTGTTGAGTTAGTTCACGTCGAAAATTATAAAAATCATCGCACGAAAATGTTCACGATTTAATTCCATTTTTGGCCGAGATGAATTTTTCAAGTCACTGTAAACAACACAAATAGCACTCGTATGACAAAACTTTCTGAGCACGTACACCATTAAAAACGTCAAACTTTACGACGCTGATGTCAGATTTGACGTATCTACACCGCTGTTGCAATATCTCAAAACTTAAGTAGCAACCATCCTACTCAAACTTCGACGTCCTCACAAATGTTCAATAATTTCGTAGGTATTACTTAAAATGTGAATTTATTAAAACTTTGGGGTTTTAAGGCCGACAATGGATACTTTTAAGGGGTAACGTAGTGTTTTTAGTGTCAAAAACAACAAATAATTGTCATAGAGTACACGTATTTAAAGTAACTCCCTTGAAACCAATTAATTATCAAAAAAGTGTATTTCGAAATCACAGTAGGTACATTGAGAGGTGAAAAGTTGTCAATTCCCCTTCAATAAATGTGAAATATTGTCATAATTTGCTGTGTGTTTTACAAAACTGTACGCTTTTTGTTACATGAGATATACTCGTAGATATAATTTTTTACACATGATATACATTTGTCATGATTTTTTTTTATGTCAGCTTTCTGGCCTTGAATGTGTGGTTTTCGGGTGTAAAGTGTCAAATTTTAGTTAATACCTACAAAATACAGTTACACATTACTTATATGTTGTAGAATTCGCATTTTTTGTCGAAACAAACAGTCGAGTGTTGAATATTAGTATATACATCAAATAGGGTTTTATCGTGTAAGGAAGTGTAATAATTAATTTTCATTGTAATGTAGTGTAATGAGTGTCAAAATAACACAAAACTGTTACAAAATACATTTTTTAAAATATACCTTTGAAGTTAATTTGTTTTATAACTGTATGTATCAATTACACAGTTGGTGATATCATAATTTGCATTTATGACTGTTTAAATTTTATTGATTTATTTAACACTTTTATTGCAATACAATCTGGCGGGCTTATTGCCAGGCACCAATCTCTCTTCCAACCAACCAGACAAAAGTAAATGAAGCAAGTTACGTGGTCGCATAAATCATTCAAATGACTATCCATCCCCACGAAATCCATAAACATATACGTGAGCACATGCCCACGAACCCCACAAAGACGGACAAACACCCGAACATTCTTTTTCATATGAAGTGAGATATCATCAATCAAAAGGAAAGGAAGGGATGGTGGAGAGGAAAGGAAAAGAAAAATCAGGAATGAAACACGTTATTTTACTGACTAGAAATTAAGAGTTTTTTCAGTCGCTTCTTAAAGCATGCCAAGGACGGAGCGAGTCTTATATTGGTTTGTAACTGATTCTTGAGTCTTACTGCATGGACAGTAAAGGACGACGTAAAGAAAGAGGAGCGGTGAACCGGAAAGGCCAATAATTAATCTCTGTTTGAGCGTAGCGCTAATCCATGATTGGAAAGACGCTGAAAATTTTCGGCGAGTTAAGAGGGTGCGGCGGGACAGTTAAGGATATTATATAATAGATACAGTATATAAATTTTGCGTCTATTTCTAACATTCAACCAGTTCAATTCCTTCTGGTATGAAGTTATATGATCGTACTCACGTAGGTTGAAAATTAATCTTAGACACACATTTTGAAGACGCTGTAATTTGTCCAGCTGTTCCTCTGTAATATCTAAGTAATATACGTCCGCATAGTCCAGAATCGGAAAGAGCAGAGATTGTACGAGTAAAATTTTGGTTTTAGTTGTAGGAATCTTTGCAACACTTTAAGGGAATGAAGGCTGAAGAAGATCCTTCGGCTTACCTCATTATTTGATCTCGCCATGAGAGAGTGTTATCTATTAGCGCTCCTAGGTTTTTAACAGTTTTATGTAATGGTATGATAGAGCTATCAAGTAATATTGGAGGAAGTAAGTCAGTGTTGAATTTACCGAGATGCTGAGGGCTGCCAATGAGGATCGTTTGAGACTTCTTAGGATTTATGAGTAAGCCATGCTCTCCAGTCCATTCCGAGATCGATTGAAGGTCCGCATTTAAATTGTTCAAAGCCGCGTGAAAGAAATTTGGATCAAAATGAATATATATTTGTAGGTCATCCGTATACAGATGATAAGAAAATTTAAGAGACGATGTTATTGTGATGAATATAGAAAAAAAGGAGTGGAGAGAAAATTCCACGTTGGGGAACGCCTGCAGAGAGATCAGTCCATTTAGATATACTCTCTTGGTATTTACAGAATTGTTGTCTTCCCTTTAAATAGCTCGAAAACCAGACAATGACCGATTCAGAGAATCGTAATGAACGCATTCGAGCCATAAGCAGATCAAAGTCTACAGTATTGGATGCATTGCTAAAATCCAATACACATAACAATGTCAGCTGCTTAAAGCTCATTCCACGTCTCACATCATCCGTAATCTTGACCAGTGCGGTAGTGGTACTGTCCTGGACGGTACCGGACGAAATCCTGACTGCAACGGATTAAACAATTCAAATTGATTAAGGTGGGAGTCAATTTGTATATGAATTTTTTTTCAATAACTTTAGATACTGTGGGCAGAATAGATATGGGCCTAAAATCTTTATATGTCGTGGGTGAGCCAATTTTCGGCATCGGAATAATTAGAGCCTTCTTTCATACACTAGGAAAGCTGCTAGTAGACAAAGAAAAATTTATAAAATGTATTATGATAGGAAGAATAGCATCGATAATGAAGGAGATTAACACAATCGAAATATTGTCGTCACCCATCGCTTTTGAGGATATAATCAAAAGAATACGACGAACCTCATTTACATCAACCTCCGAAAAGTAGAGCTCAGGAACATTGGGACGAGGCATTACAAGAATTTTTCGGAGTGTTCTTCTTTGTGTTAATGTCTAAACTGAGTGATGGTGTTGCAAAATGTCTGTTAAGATTATTAACATCTAATGTGAAGTTACCTGAAGTGTCCGAGGATTTGACACCCACCGAGTTCAGGATTTTACACCTTTTTGCAGGCTGACAGTTTTGAAGGGTGTCAAACTAGTGTTTTCTTTTTGCATTCCGACATAATTGTGTAGATTTATTGCAAAGTCGTTTATTCGTAACTGCAAGTAAATTTTACTTTGCTATTACGAATAAAATTTACTTCTTTTCATTCCAAAAACACACATTTACAAACAAATTACTGTAAATAAAGATGATACCAGGAAAGAAGTGTATCTTCGAAACGTTTGAGCGTTTATTATGACTAAGTTGGGGAATAATGCAAACCATAAGTTTTTTTATAACATTTAGCTGTTTGGAGGGAAAATTCATCTTTGTATCATAAACTTAACTATAAAATGATTGACAAGCTTGTGAGCTACCATAAATTATAAATACACCTATTTTATTCCATATGCGTTATCTACGAGTATGTCACGAGTATTCCGTTATTTACTCAAATCTCCCACATTTCACCCTTTAAACGTTCATTTCTATCTAAAAAATGTTTAATTTGTGACAAATTTAACATGAAAATGCATTTTCGTAACAATTTAGTGTTCATCATAATAAAAATGTACAATTTTGCAAAACAATAGCAATGTAACATATGACGATATTATCTTGTTTTAAACCAGAATGTGTATCCCACTTCATCAATTGTCTTCTCACAATATATGACGATATTATCTTGTTTTAAACCAGAATGTGTATCGGACTTCATCAATTGTCTTCTCACAATATATGACGATATTATCTTCTTTTAAACCAGAATGTGTACCCCACTTCATCAATTGTCTTCTCACAATATATGACGATATTATCTTCTTTTAAACCAGAATGTGTACTCCACTTCATCAACTGTCTTCTCACAATATATGACGATATTATCTTGTTTTAAACCAGAATGTGTACCCGACTTCATCAATTGTCTTCTCACAATATATGACGATATTATCTTGTTTTAAACCACAATGTGTACCCCACTTCATCAATTGTCTTCTCACAATATGCTTTTTAAAAACGAATTCATTCCACAGATGTGACTGAATATAAAACACATTAAAAGTTCCCGTATTAAGCCTCACAATCCAAAAATTATGAGAACTCCCTTTTAAAGTATATTGTGGTAACAATTAAGCTTGTCAAAATATCCTGTTTTGTAAGCCAAAAGCAACATTTTCATGATTTTGACTGAAATTTCATATTTTCTCTCCAAAAAACACTAATTTATAGCGAAAAATTCTCCAAATCATGGAATAATTACATATTTTAATCGTGTTAAATACTAAAACTTCTAATTTTGCAAAACATTAATAATCTGCGACAACCTTCGGCAGTTTGCAAATAAATATACTACGTCTCAGCACAAAACAGTCAGTTTCGGATAAAAAGAGGTAATGAAATTACGACAGAAGAGTATCGTTGAAACTGTTTGCGTTTATTATTAAAAAACACGTCCAATGCTGCAAGATTAAATATACAATATTTTGTTGGTATAAACTGAAATCTTCATACTTTTCACCCGAAAATTACCTATCGACGGGCAAAAAGTTGAAATAATACACAAAATCAAAGCAGATCAGGAAACGTTAAACTTTGTTTCATGTTTTTGACTTCCACGTCTAATTATTAAATATTAATCATTTGCATTTTTTAATGAAATTTAATACTTTCACAGGCAAAACAGAAAACCACGAACTAATGGCTCTAATAATTGATGAATTCACAAGAGAAGTGTATCTTCGAAACGTTTGAGCATTTATAATGACTTAGGTGAGGAATTATGCCAACCATTAGAAATTTCTAACAACATTTTGTTGTGTCGACTGAAAATTCATCTTCGTACACTAATAATTAACATTGGCAAACATAAAGGACCAAATTGTTGTCTAAATCCCAAAAAGAGCTAGTAAGCTAGTATCAATTATAAATAAACCATTATTTTCTCAACAATGAGTCATTTATGGTACGATTTTATAGCTTTTAACTCAAATCTCCTTAATTTCACCCTAAAATTTCCATCTGTAAAACGTTTAATGTTGACATAATAACCATGGAAATGCATATTTGTAACGTTTCAGCATTATCGTAACAAAAATGTGCAATTTTTCAAAAAGGATAGTAATTTGTGACGAAATTTTACAGATTTTTACCAGAATTGGTCCTCCATTTCAACAACTGTGTTCTCGTAAAATGCTTTTGAAAACGAATTTATTCCACAGACATGGCTGAAAGAAAATTTGTATTTTGTGACAATTCGTTGATAAAAATTATGATCGTTTGCAGCTATGAATGAAATTTACTTTCCAGTTATAAAATAAATTGACTTCTTTTTACCACGAAAACACACATTTCCAAAGAAATGACTGTAAATAAAGAAATAATCTAGAGAAAAGTGCATCTTCGAGACGTTTGTGTGTTTTTTTTTACTATGGTGGGGAAAAATGCAAACCGCAAGTTTTTTATGACATTTAGCTGTTTGGAGTGAAAATTTATCTTTGTACCATGAACTTAACTATGAAATTATTGATAAGCTTATATGCTAGCATAAATTATAAATAAATCAATTTTTTGTACTTTTTTTTTACACAAATCTCCTACATTTCACCCTTAAAACGTTTTTTCCTATCTAAAAAATGTCGAATTTTTGTCAAATTCAACATGAAAATGCATTTTTGTAACGTTTCAGCGTTCATCATACACGTGTACAATTTTGCTAAATATTAGTAATTTACGACGATATTTTACAGTTTTATACCGGAATGGGTTTTATATTTCATCAACTCTGTTTTCATAACATGCTTTTTGAAAACGAATAAATTTCACGGGTATGACGGAAAAAAGTGTATTATCTGATATTTTTTTCCTGTTTTGGACACAAATTTATACTATAGAAGTACTTACAAGTTCCCATAATAGACCTCAGAAAATAAGTATTTGAAGTACCAAGAACCGAGTTATTTGCGACTAAAACATTAAAATCTGTAAGTTATTAGAAATTCATAAGATGATTTGGAAGGTTTTAACTGAAATATCATATTTATCAACCGAAAAATACTCATTGACAGCCAAATATGCGAAAATATTTTCCAATTCTCGAAGAATCATAAATTTTAATAGTTTTTCGAGTTTTATGACCAAAACTTCTAATTTTGTAAACATAAACAATTTGCAACAACTTTTGGCAATTTGCAATGAAAGATCACCACAAAAACACTCAGTTTCGAAAAAAAAGGCTATACTCATGATAAAATTATGACAGATGTGTGTCATCGACACGGTTTGCGTTTGCTATTACAAAACGTATCTAATGCTGAGAGAGATATAAGTAATTTGTAACATTTTGTAGGTGTTTACTGAAATTCCATACTTTTCATCCGATAATCACTTGTTATGGCCTTTTGCAACGAAAAAACTTTTAGAATGTCAACTGTGTAATTTTATTTGTATAATTGTTGAATTACATTGGAGTATAATATTAACAGTATTATAGAAGTAATAATAACGATGATGTTAACATCGTAGTGGTTTTAAGAATAAATGATTGCTGCCTCTGATATGACGTCCTATTTAAACCAAAGATAACCATACGCACGACCCTTCGATAGATTAAGAAGGAATTTTTCGGGTATGTTATCGATGTCCTTAAGGTCAAATCGATATCAGGCGATGTATCTGAATGTATCGTTCGCTGCTTACTTCCATTTAGTGATATGAAATCTTTATTGAATTTGGATATATCGCAGCTCGTGTTAACATTCAGACAGATGATAAATTTAAACATAATACATTGAGTTAAGTTTGACATACACGTGATAACATTAATATTTATAGGTTCTAGATTACATAGTACAGATATGGTTAGCTTAACATTGGTTTGCATGATAACTAATAATATTTATTGGAAGTGGATAAGAGTATATGATGAGATTAGCATATTAACATTGGTAGGGATACATTACACACTCAATGAAAGCCATAAAACCGAAACAAAGCTCAAACACTCGAAAAAAACGTTGTTACATGTTCTTTGACTTCCACGTCTTGTAAAATATGATTCGTTTGCAGTTATGAATTAAATTTACTTATTTTCACCCCAAAAACATATATTTAGGATGTAAATATAAATAAAATCAATGAAAATGTGTATCTTCAAAATGTTTGAGCGTTACTTATGACAAATTTGATTGTAAAAACCATAAGTGATTTGTAATAACATTTTGCAGTTTGAACTGAAAATTCATCTTAGTACCATAAAAATTAACATTGTCAACTATAAACGATGACATTATTGTCAAAATTGCAAAGGAAACAAATAAGCTAGCATAAATTATAAAGAAACCCATAATTTTCTCAAAAATGAGTAATTTGTGGCACGATTTTGTAGTTTTTGACTCAAATCTCCTTCATTTCACCCTAATTAACGCCAATTTACACCCAAAAAATGTTAAATAAGGATGAAAAGGCATTTTTGTAACGTTTCAGCGTTATCATAACAAACATGAAGAATTTCGCAAAAACAACAATAATTTATGACCATATTTTACAGTATTTTTTACCGAAATTGACCCTCTATTTTAAGAACGTGTTCTTCGTGTGATTATTTTTGAAAACGAATTGATTCCAGAGGTATTAAAATTATTAGGTATAACAATTAAGAGATGGTCTTGACCAGCTGTCGGCAAACTATGGCACGCGTGCCTTACTATCGCACGATTTTTCTTTCAAATTTTCCCCGCCTCTATTAAAAATTCGTAGATCCGTCAGTGGCACGTGGAATGTCCATACTTAAAAAAAATGTCCATACTTAAAAAGTGGCGCTTCAGTGCACATGGTTGCCGACCACTGGTCTAGACCGCAACGTCCAATTCTATAAGATATTAGTAATTCATAACAGCATCTTGAAGTTTTTCACAGAAATTACGTACTTTTCACAAGATTTTTTTAATAATGATGTTTTCTTGTGAAAAGTTGTGTCTGTGACACACTGGATGGTCCCATCATATAAATTCAGTGGTCAATCTTTATTTTACAATAAACTAACGTTCCTTTTATATAATCTAACCTTATGCATTCAATCTTTTCAAACTGGTTAGATTTATTCGTAGTTAAAAATTTTAAAATGATTTCTTTACTTTGTCAAGATTTTCTCAGCTAACGCTATATTAACTTGTTAGAAACGATGTTATCTTCGACAAAAAACCCATAAAAATAGTTAAAATTATCCACTTTGCAGATGTTAAACAATTTTATAACAATCATTAAAAGCAAGTTCTATTGCGACTTGACAAATTCTCAATAAATTGGCACCTTTGTATTAAAATTTACGATAAACGTTTGGCAAATGCATCGAAATTGAGACTTTTCCAATTGTTGCTCCAAAACGGGTGAATGATGGATGTTTTTCAATACGTAATGACAATTTCAAAAACAAGAACGCAAATAATTGATTATCAAATTTTTAACCCTTAATCGGCTGAAACTTTAAATTGTCTAGATTTGACATTTTTTAAATAGTTTTATTATATTGACTCATGTAATTTGCGTAGTGACTTTATTTTCGTGCCATAAAACATCCTTGTTTGGGTGGATTAAAGATTTATCTGTTTTTCTTTACAAAATTCGAGAATATTTGATATGAAGGAGTAAACTGACCGAGAATTATGAGCTAACATAAGTATGTTTAAGTTCGTGCTAGAACAATACAAATTAATTAATTTATTTTATATAAACCGTAAAGCCGTGTCAATGACATACATAATGACCCGGCCCCTTCATGACTAATTCAAAAGTAAACCTTTATTTTACAATCAAATGACATAACAAATATATCTCAATATCAACGTCTGTATCCAACCTTTTTATGTATCAAATAAACTTATGTATCCAATCAATTAATGTATCCAATAGTTCACTTTAGTCATAATAACAGCTTAACACTCGATTATTTTCTTAGTCAATTGGCCCAACAAACGCTATATTTAATGTAAAAAAGGATTTCGTCTCTGTCCAAAATCATAAAAATAACTTACAGTACCTTTTTGTTCACATAAATGCTCAAATGTTTTACTTGTCATTTCATCAAAAATATTATATTTTTATTTGTGGACGAAAAAGGATCTCTGTGGTCACAATGAGCTTATCTGTGTCAAAACCAAAGAAACGATTAAAAAGTGTCTGATTATTATTGGTAAAAATTGAACTATTTGGTCACAATTCATGCTTACGAGCCATAAAAATAAACTTTTAAATGGAATATTGTCAAGAATACCTACATTTGGGTAGAGAATGGAAAATTTTCGGTGTGAAATACTTTAATTGTCATTAAAATGTTCCACGCTGCAAAAGTGGAACATTTTAATAACAATTAAAGATATTTTTTTAATGCACTTACTTAACATACATCATGATTTTCTTTAACATAGATCTACGGAAGGTGAAAAATCGATTTGTTTTTGCATCAATAATTCAATTTTGCAGTTATAAAAACATTATTGAACATTCAAGCAACAATATCTCACTTATTTATTAGATTTTGGAATACGTAAAATATCGTACACGAGTATTACTATAAGCGAGGAACAGCAATCTTACGTTTGGGTTAACGGTACAATTTTTTATCAATAATCGATAGATTGTTAGTTTTTTACACTTTTGTCATGAAGTTTTCAAGAATAACAATTTTTGTATTGAAAAAAATTCATAGACAAAATCTACATAAATTAATCCAAATCATTCATTCCAGCCACAATGATATTTTCTCATCCAAATTGTTGTTCAAGTGTTATTGAAACGCCTTTTTGTTGGTGTTTGGCAAATGAACGTTTTTTCGGACAAAAACATCAATTTTCTGTCACATACAAATAATTATATCAAAATGTATTACCAATATGGAACCATTGTGCCAAAACTTTCGTTTATTGGTCGGTTATTACACTTTTAATATGATTTTTCAAATATTATTCAAATACGGGTAGATGAGAGATGATTTTCGGTACATGCTGGCAATTTCTGTCCAATACAAAATAATATTTTCACTGTTTCCTCGTTTTTCTTTCATAATACAATAATATTAGATATAAAGGAGCCAATATTTAATAAATAATTATAAACGCAATTCGTCAAACTAACGGTACATACATCTTTTAACTTAACCTCATGTATCCAATATTTTCAATATGGTTTCATTTAGTCATAATTAACGTTTAAAAGACGACACCTTTCATTTAGTAAGATTTTTTCAATAAACGCTATGCTTAATGTTAATAAGGTTGTCTTCTCCAACAAAAACTGAATCAAAATGAAGAAAATTACAAATGGTATTTTTTTATCCACATAAATGCTGAAATCTTATAAATGATCTATTTGTTGGCATTTTATAAAAAAATATCTATATTTGTGGATAAAAAGGGTCTTTGTGGTCACGAAAATCAAAGAAAGTTTTCACAAATGACTATAAAATGGAAATTTTTGTCATAATTTACGCTTTCGAGTCATTAAAACACACTTTTAAGGGAATCCCGTCAAAAATATCTACACTTGGAAAGAAAATTGATGTTTTTCGGTCAAAAAACACCTAACCTTGTTGATAATTATTTTCAGTTTGGCAATTGTGGAACAAATTTATTTTAGACATTTTAGTCTAAAGTTACAAAACGTTCTCATCTATTAATCAGATTTATGAGGTACGTTGTTGTCATAATACAGACATTATGAAGGACCACCTATTATATTAGAAAGGGCCATCTATTTTATGTTTACTATATGCCACTATTTCGTCACAATTATCGCTACATTATTAGTTTCTTTAATTTTTGTCATGAAGTTTTCACGAATATATATATTCTTTATCAAAAAAGTACATTATGTTAAACGAAACCTACAAAAAGGTGATTCAAATTACTCATTTTAGGCACAATAGTATTTATTCGTTCGAATTACTGTTCAATTGTTAGTAAAAAGACTTTTTGTTGTTATTTAAAAAAAGAGCTACATTTGTGGTCGAGAAATGCAAATTTTTGGATCAAAAATAGCTAACTTACGAGTATGTCAAAAGCATCAAACCATCTTGACACATTATATAGAATTCGGTAAAAGTTAAACATTTTTTTAACAATCATGTACAATTCATTCTATTAATTTTTTTCCAAAACTTGGTGTCTTTGTGTTAAAATTAAAATATTTAATATATGGCCATTTATCTTCTTTTCATGAATTTACATTACACTAGTTGCAACCCGTGAAATATTCACGGAAGTAAAACAAATTCTACATTTATGAAAATATATATTCATAAATGTAAAATTTGTTTATATATATCATTTATACATCGTCCCCTTTTACACCGGTTCAAAAATTGTTAGCTAGGTATTTAAAATTCGTTCAGTATCACGGACCCACCGAGATTTAAATTTCGAATTACTTTCGGAGAGAATCCAAGTATTCCTCTCTCGCTCTCTTGTATTCAAAATTCAATTCTCGTATACTTTCTTTAGCGACAACCGTCGTACGGACCTTTTTAGATTATGATTCTCATATTGTTGGTTGTTTTAACTATATCTTCGTTACACCTGAAATTTCTGTGTAGTGTTCAGTTATGTAACAAGTTTATAATTATTTTCATTTCTTTATTACTTTTTAAAAATTTGAAAGCTAAATTTTACTTTATACATATTTCCTTTTTCTCATTTTATGAATCAGGGAAACCTGAAAAATAGAAATCACTATTTTAATAAATTAAATGGAGCGCATTTGGGAGGAGTAATAGTTGAGTATCGTATACATTACATTTGGGAGGAGTAATAGTTGAGTATCGTATACATTACATTTGGGAGGAGTAATAGTTGAGTATCGTATACATTACATTTGGGAAGAGTAATAGTTGAGTCGTATACATTACATTTTACTTTCATTTCACTCGAATCTTATAATTATACATCAAACTTTTAAGATTTATGACTCTTTTTCTGGGATATACAGTCTGAGAGATATGTCGTTATATAATTGACTTTGTTACTAATAATCTTGTATCAGTAACAGTATGTTGTCATCTTACAAACTTAATAAAAGCATGACCTGCAATTATATCAACAAGAGAAAAATAGCCGACGAATCTTTTCAAGACAAGTAGATAAGCCTATATTTTTTATAGAAATAAATAACAAGACAGTTTGCTTGATTTGCAAAGTAGTTGTTTCAATTATAATGAATTGAACATCAACAGGCACGCATTTAAATGTGATAAATTAAAAAGTCAAGTCCGTGTAGGCAAAATTACCGAACAAAAAAAAGGTATTTTCAAGCCAGCAATAACTTTGTAAGAGTATGAATCCTGTTAAAATCATTGGTAAAAACGAGTTATATAGAAGCTGAAATAAAAAAAAATTGTAAAAGAATATTTGAAAAGTGTTGAGAACCAAATTCGTTTTGAAAAAAAATCCGATTTTGCCAAAATTTGTTTGTCACGACAGACTAATGACTCGACGTATTCATGGAATTGCCACTAGTATAGAAATAACCTTAAAATCAAAAGCTTTACATTTAAGTTTTATTCTTTGGTGCTTAATGAAATAACTTATATAAACGACACTGCCCAGCTTAGTAAGCAAAATTTATGAAGGTATAGCTGTCTTAGTTCCGTTAAAAGAAACCACAAAAGACAAAGATTCATTCGAAGCTGTAATGAAAACCTTGAAGTGATTCGATTTGAATTTGACAAATCTTTCAGCTGTCACAACTGATGGAGATCCTTCAACGGTATGATGAAAGTGAGGGTCAGCAATGACGGTATTATGCAGTACCACTGCATAATCCAACAAGAAAATGTCTAAATACGGATAATATAATATAATAGAACTTGTTAAAGTTGTCAACTTAATACATTCCCAAGCCTCAAAGAAACCACCACGAAGAAGTTTAATGATTTTTAAACTTAGAAACGATAATTGATAGTGTCATTTTTTTGATTCGGTGGTTCAGCCGTGAAAAAATATCAAAGTGGGTTTTCGATCTGAAGAAATGAATTTAAAAACTCATAGATAGAAAATGTAAACAAGTCCATGAATTTTATGATGAAGAATGGATATGTGAATTTTCCTTTCTTGTGAATTAAACAACCCACATAATGAATACAATTTACGTCTCTAATGCAAATATAAATTAACTAACGCAATCTTTGCTTTGAAGCAAAATTACGTATTTTCGAATTACAGATGAAGAACAAAAATTTCGTTCCTTTCCCAATTCCACTATCTGGCGATATTCGAGAATCTCAATACTAGGTAAGAATTATTACAGAGCTGAGAGAAGAAATCGAGAATAGATTTCGAGACGAAAGTTTTAATATTAAATTTTTTTATCTCCATCTTCTATTGATATTAATGAGGTTCCAGAGGCCCTTCAAATGGAATTGATTGACTTTTACTCTGATTCTGCCTTGAAGAGTAAATTCAAAATGAATTCTTTCTTACAATTTTACAAGCATTATATATCGGATAAAAAATATAGCAAAATTCACAAATGTGCAATTTTAAAAACATCATTATTTGAGAGCACATATTCATGTGAACAAAGGAGTGTGTTCTCTAGGATGTGAATCGTGTCTGAATTAATGGAGTTTAATGGATTAGAAATTAATCCATTAAACTCCATTAATCCACATATAGATAGTCGTTGAATAAGAGAGTGTGAAGTATAAGATTATTTTTTATTATGATAAAAATCATAAATATACGAGTATATGGAAAGGATAAGGTCAGACCTTTTGATAGCATCGGATGCACTTAGATTTACATATGAATCATTTGAAACTTATATTTTTCTTGTTTTTCTTTGTTTAGTAATTAACAAAAGAAATAATTATTAACTGATTTATTATTTTTATTATTGAAGAAGTTCATTTTCATTTGATAATGTTTTTGTGAAGCGAAACAGGTCTGTCACTTTAATGTTTATTGTGTAGATTTTTCTACATTTAAGTGATAAGTAATTCTACTTAGAGATTATTATTTTAATTTTTAAATAAATTTTCTATTCCTGAACAACTTACTAATGATTATCGCAGTTATGACACGCTGAGGATTTATTGAAACTTTAATGATAAGTACGACTGTTTTCATAAGTATTAATTTATTATTTTTTCATTACCTATTTCTCAGACATCGCTTTTGGGCGAACATTACTATAATTTTTTTCCTCTTTTAATGTAACTTGGATTTTTCTTGTTTTTACTATTTATTTGTATTTTCTGTTTGTTTAATTTAGCAATATTTTTTCTTCTAATACATTAAAAAAACTGAACAAAGATGAAATAATAATAAGAATAATTGTATTGGTATTGTATATCATAAGAATATTGGTATTGTATATCATAACGTGTTATTTCTTGAAAATATTTTAATATTATTTAACAAATATGCATATATGGTATATAAAAATAGTTCTATAAACGGATTAAAAATATTTTTGTAAGAATAAAACCCTAAAACGAATAAAACTATATTGATTTAGCAAAAAGCCTATATTGTTTGTTCATCCTTTAGAGATGGCGATTTTATTCGTGAATATTGGAAGAATTTTCCAAGTCATATTTTTTTCGGAGAATGGATTTTTGATTAATTCCAACGCCGAAAATTCCCCATCATCCATTGTACGATGCCATTGAAGATCGCGCCCGCATTATGTGGGCTGGGAGACCAATTTAGTTTCAAGTCAGCTCGGCCTGGCTCCGCGATAATTTCAATAGAGTTAAGTCGGCGAAAAACGTTGAAAACACCTTAATTTCCTCGAAAATCTCAGAATCTTATTTTATTTCTGAGGGACTCATCTCGGTCATCTCATTATCGTTTTTGTCATCCTGGCTTTTCTCTCATTTTGCTTCAAAACCGCCCCATTAGAAATCTCATTATTTCGGCTTACAAATAAATTTTGAACACGCCCTCCCTTAAGCTGAAGCTAAGACCTAAAGACGCTAAACCTTTGCATTTAGCACCTGACACCCTGTGGCGTAACAAAAAGGAGACTTGAAAAGTTATTTGAAAAAAAAACAGAACACAATTTTCAGGGAATAAATACACTTGTACAAAAAAAAAACAATGAGGTTTTCTAGAGAACTATTTTAACATAAAAATAAAGGATATCATAAATTGGTTCATAAAAAAATCGGAAAGGCTTTTTAAAATCATATGAACATTAAAACAAAAGAAAAATTACCACACTATTTCATAATTTATCAGTATTGCATTAAAAAAATGTATGAAAAAGAAGTAACAATCCTACTTCATAGTTCAAATAATGTTCACTTGACCCAGACACCATTTTCTGTCTAAAGTTTTTCAAATAAAATGTATTATACAATACTTTGTAGTAGTACAACGAGTTCTAAAAAAGTAGTGTACTTTTAAATAGTTGATAACAACATTTATAATAGTGTAAATAACATACGAAATGCAATTAGTCTGAGCTCTGGTATTAGTGCCAATGGTTCGCTCGATGTGTAAGTTGCTGGCGAAGCCGCCAGTCGCGCGCATGTGTACCGCTCCGCTGTCTTGCACTTTTCACACGTACCATATATAAATCACATATTTATTTAACAAAAATCATTAAAACTAGTTTTCTTCAAGAGATTATCATTTTACATAAATTTGATAAAACATCAATATTATGTTTTATTGCAGAACAACATGTGTTTTTCTTACAACTATGCAAATTATTTCGATCTTTTTTATTTGGACAATATATATTGGCAGTTCAAATTTTTCATAATATAATTAAGTAGTGTTTTGAATATAATCTTAAATACCTTTTAAGCCACACGAGCGTAGAACCTTTTTTGCAAATTACTTTTCTTTTTTAATGCAGTTGAGAAAAGTCTTAATTCTAGCCAGCTTTGTTTGTATTATGTATTCATAGTATTCTATGAATATTTCATTAAAATTTATTTCAATTTAAAGTTCTTTAATAGTTATTTTCCTTGATCTTTCATTAATGTTTTATTGTGATATTTCTTAGGAGATTTATGAAAATAAATAAATTTTTATATTACGTTCATAATATTGCTTCATTAAAACTACTTGCCTTTAAAAATCTTACATTTTATTACGTTCCTCGCCTTGTGAGTCATAAATTGCGTACTTTTTGTTAATGAAAAGAGTCCACTCCAAGACCCCTGTTTAGTTCCGTCACTGACAACGTCATTTCAACTCCACTTTTCCCGCCAATTTGCTCCGCATCTACAAGATGGCGACCGTTCGTGGTGAGGTGGTAAAAAAGTTCAGTGTGATAACAGAAAAGGTGTCAAACAAAGTGAATACAGAGTAACCATACTAAAATAATGTGTTGTCCATAATTTCGTATTGTAAGGTTATTTATTACCAAACATAAAAACTTTTCTTAATCTGTCATTAATTAATAATTGTTAATAAATAATATCTTAATTATTAATAAATAATTATTTTATGGGTCAAGATACCAATTTATTATAATCTAATTGAGTACTTTATTGTATGTTAAAATACACAAATTTCGAAAATTGCATTACGGTGATTACGTTCGTATCAGTATCGTACCAACCGCTAGGCGAGACGTTACAAAGTTATTTTCTCTGAACACGAAGAAAGCCTAAGTTACGCTTAACACAAACTTGCGTAACATATAAACATGAAAATGGGTTCAGAATGCATGTGAGCTGAAAACGGAGTTAAAAAGGGTGTAAAAGATGACGCTTAGGTGGTTTAGATATGTTAAACGGATGGGTGACAAAAGACTGGCTAAACAAATTTCACTCTACAAATATGAGTGGGATTCATGGTAGACGATGACCAAGAAAATGTATGAGGATGTACCATTATAGGCGAAGGAAGTACGTATATTGTGATAGGAAAGTATGGCGTTTTGTTCCTTCCAACTATCTTGTCGTGTCGCTTATTACTGAGCATCGGGACTCCCATGATAGTCCTTGAAGACTGTATCATGAATGAGAAACATAGATGAGAAACCTGAACATTGGGCTACACCTGAAACTGTATAATGAATGAGAAACTTTCCCATTGAACTACTCTTGAACTGTAACATAAATGAGAAACCTGAACATCGGGCTTCTACTGAACTGTATCATGAATGAGAAACCTGAATATCAGGCCACTCCTGAGACTGTATCATAAATGATACACCTGAACATTGGGCTTCTACTGAACTGTATCATGAATGATACACCTGAACATGCCTATACTACAACCATGTTAAAACTAGACCTAATATTTTTTGATGAAATCCTGTTTTGGAATTATACACGATATTCTTTAAAAAAATGTTAAAATAAACGCAACATTTTGAGACATTTCTTGAAATGTATTTTGAATACAAAGCTTGGAATAAAATAAAATAATAGATTTGTAATAATATTTTGTGAATTATATATTTGGCTATCGGGAACACCATAATGTTGTTAGCATGTTTTTAACCATCCTGTGTGAAAAATCTATTAGAATAAAACAATTAAACATGCAATAGCTACACGCAGTTACTCAACAGTAACGATACCTCAGTAGTCGAATCAAGAAAAATATTTATATTTTATAGATGTAGCAATTGCAAGAAAACGATAATACGGGAAATAGCAACACATTTATAGCACCGCGGGGTCTTTATCTATTAAATAGCTTTATGGGTGCGGATTGAAATATACTGCGCCACTGGAATGATTATTACCATTGTTTCTACCCCCATAGAATTGATTAAGGTCGTAAAACTTTTGTTTATTCTTCGACGCTCAATTTATTTCCGTATTATTTCAATTTTAAACGACAGATGCAATTGAAATGGAGAATTGAAGAAAAAAATCTTAAAGAAAAAATATTTTTTCCAATCATTTCATATCCAATGTATACTTAGCACAATTCATATTCTAGGTAAATTATTTATACTTAAAATGATAGTATAGATGTATGAAATATAGTTGTTAAACAAGCTTTAGTTGAGCTTTGTTTGTACTTGCTATTTCAGTAGTGAGTAAACTTGCTATCTTTTTTTTATTTTCTCGGAAAAAATAAGTCAATTTATCTGAACTGGACTGTAAAACATTACAAACCTTTAAATTAATTTGAAGATTTGGAATGATTTATACAATATATAATACAAAAAAGAAGAATAATGGATCGTATTTATTGAATTTTCTGTTAAATAATCGTGGACTTAATAAATAAGTTAAATTGTTAACATTTCACTTGTATTGTTGACGTTTTTATTGAAAGAAGTGCAAAAAAATTTAGACGTTATTTTAATGGCTGACCGTTCCATTGGATGCACTAATTTTTCATAATCAAATGAAAGTTGGCAAAACGAATAAGAAATGTTTGACTATGTTTGTTGCTTGAAAAATATAACCATTCATATTTGTATGCAGTTTTGTTAATATAAATGCATTTTCCCTTTCGTGTTTAACTTTTCGAGAAAATATATCATAAATATTGAGTATATGTGGATTTTAGTGTATATATAAATGTACTAAGTTCCACTCTTACATAATTAGGATTCAGAGTGGAGAATGGATCAAAAAAATGTATACAACCAAAGAGTTATAAATACCATATAGAAGTACCATTCCCGCCTACCCCCTAGGTGAACTATACAATAAAATATAAAAGTATTATTAACGAACTCCGTCGCCTAGTTGGTAAAACACCTATCTTCTGACCCGGTGATTGCGGGCTCAGTTTTCATTGGTACCCAACTATTTTGAAAAAGGGAATAGGAAGACCCGTTCATTTTTAGAATAGGGGAAAGAGGGGCCTGGTTTTCCCTTCAGGCCTATTGATTATATATTTATTTGGTTGTTAGAGATTACCACATTCCAATAAAACCACTAGGTTGTTCTTTATGCAATAAAAGCGTAATGCAATAGTTTTTTCATTTAAAGAATCCGTAAGGTTGTTTTATATATAATAAAATCGTAATAAAATAGATCTTACATTTTACATTTATTCAGATTAAAAAAACTACAGTAAAATTTCCTTCCGAAATGTTAACAAAATGTTTACTTCTGAAATGTTAACAAACTCTCGAGTGAGATGATTAGTTTAGCTTGAGACCGTTTGTAACAATGTTCCGTGCGTGAACCACACTATCAAACATTTATTTTAAGCTTTAAACTTGATGTGACACATATTTATTCTGTATTATATTAATAATTATAGCCACAGAAAATACAAACATGCCTTAATAACATTTTTTAATCAAGTATCAAAGTTTTCAGACATTAAAAAAATGTTTAAGTACACTTCGTTTCGGCTTTGAGGAAAGTTTTCGTGAACAATGAGTCGTTTACAATTGTAGAGAAAAAATTAACAAGAAAAGCGCTCCACGACTTCTACGGGGAGGGAAGGCGAAAAAACTGAAAAGTTTCCTTCAGCTTTTGCCCATTTGTAAAAGAACCAGTTTGGTTAACGAAAAAAACTTTATTGAAAATGAAAATGAAGTCGGTGTAACTGCTGTACACAGCTTTTGCAGTTTGTGTTCACCATTTTATGGCTACTTTCTGATGGCGTTATAAAAACGGACTGTTATGTTTTCTGATTCAATTTGAGAAAACATGTGAGATTTAGTTTTCATTTATTTATACAATCGTTTTATTTTCTCTTTACTAATGAATTCTGACAATTTAAATTATTGAATTAATTTGTATTTGAAATTTTATTTATTTACATTATGACTTTATGTGATCTTGTTCCTAAGACTTATGTATACTTACTTGTCTTACTAAGGGTTTGCCGGTTTGATTATCGTTGAAACCCGGATTTGAAAAAAAAGACTAATCTGGTTTCCCTTCAGACTACTCTTATATCATTCTGTTTGGTTGAAAAAGATTGCCACATAGCATTAAGCCCACTACGTGTACTGTATACAAATAAGTGTTATGTAATGCACTACAATACAAGTAAATAGAGTGTTTATTTTATTGTATAAACACTTCCAGGAAGGTATCATTAAAACCTTGAGTGAAAACCAGACCGAAATCCTTTTAAGGAACTTTGGGTTCCAACGGGAATAGAACCACTAGCGCAAGACATGCGTCTTATCAACTGGACTTTATACAAAAAAAAATAAAGTTGATAAAGTATGCACAATGTTAAGCTCATTAGAATATATTTTTCATTTGTAAAACATCATAAATTTACATAACGAGTATATTCAGATACAAAATATTTTCAAAATGCTTCATTAAAAAACAAACTAAAAGTTCCTTTTTGTGTTTTTTCCCCAAACAGGTCTTATATTTTTCTCTGATGGGCTGGAAGATATGCCTGGCAAACTACAAATCAGGTTGTACTCTACACTACAAGAGCTTTGCAGAATCCTGAAATTGACATTAAAAAAGTTTTTCCGTTTAAATTTACCATTTGATCTTTTTTTATCTCCTTGACTTAATATTCCACAACATTTACTTTCGCCAGTCAAAATATAACACATTACGACAAAAAAAGTAAAATTTTAAACAAACTATTAGTTTAGTATGGAATAAAAAGACTTAATTTTCATGCACACATTAATTTAATTCATTCAGTTTTATTTCTTCCTTCCAGTAAACTAAATCATTTACTGAGAACTCGAGAAAATATGAAATAAAAATCTTAATTTACGTCTTCCGATTTCTGGGAAATTAATGGTGAATCAAAACAGGAAATGAATTTCATATTTTTTCTCTGAAACGAGAAAATGTAAGCAAATAGTTTGTTATTTTCACTTCAGCGTTTAAGTTCCAGTGGTTCGTAAAAAGTTTTTAATTAAAAACGGCCTAAAAAATATGATTCTTTAACAATGTTAACAATAAAGGTGCTTTGATTTAAACAGTGAAAAATGACACTTTTATTGTGATATTTACCATATTTGCTGTATTTATGGCCACCAAAGGGCGTATTTGGCGCTAAAAAGAGTCAAATTCATCAAAACGGTGCATTTTAGTCCATATTGACATTAAAACAGTGAAAAATGTCACTTTTACCGTGATATTTTCAATACTTGCCGTATTTGTGGTCAACCATGTGTCGTCAAAATCGAAAAAATCGTGTATTTTAATCTAAATTCACGATGGAACAGCGAAAAATGACACTTTTATCGTGATATTTTTCATACTCACAGTATTTGTGGTCAACACTTGGAGTATTTGGACCAAGAAAGAGTCAAATCCGTCAAAACGGTGCATTTTAGTCTTAATTTATGTTGAAATAAAAATAAAAAATGATAGTTTTAACGTGATATTGTCAATATTTGCTGTATTTATGGTCACCAAAGGGTGTATTTGGGGCAAAACAAAGTCAAATCCGTGAAAACGGTGCATTTTAGTGTATATTCGTGTTGAAACTGTGATATTTTCCATGCTTGCAGTATTTGTGGTCAACAATGGGTCTATTTGGACCAAGAAAGAGTTATCAATATTTGCTGTATTTATGGCTCAAAGGGGTGTATTTGAGGCAAAACCTAGTCAAATTTAACTGTCATATTCTCGTATATGTTTTGTATGCAGAGAACAAGCGTGAAAATTATTTCTTTAGTATTTGTTTACTGTTACATGAAATTATTTGTGAATTTATGAAGCATTTTTTTTCTGTTAGAACAAGGTAATTCGGTTAGAAGAAGAAAAAGCTCACAAGAGCTTTGTGAGCACTTAAAAATATAAGGAATGTTAAAGATGTTAAAACGGCGATACTAAGTTGAGGACAGATCGATAGATAAGAATATATCAAGAACTAGAACTTTGTAGTGTTTTAGATATAGAATTTAATTGATGATTAGCCCATCGTGCGTGTCAAAACCATCAATTCATGGCACCATGTTCAAACGGCTATCGTATTGAGAGTATGTGTTCATCTGCCAATAAAATTCAGGGATTTGTGATAAAAGTCTCTAAGACATTTGTTTGTGGTTGTTATGAGATCTCTTTATAATTGATTGGTTGGCATTAGATCAGAGTGTGGCTCAATCATTTAGAAATCCGAGATGTTTCCAGAATTCCTTGATAGTTGAGCGAGTCCAAAAAAGATTTCTTCGAAACTTTATTGCGAAATTATAGATTTATTATTAGATATTATATTTTACTCAATTTTTAATGCGTTTGCATTAAAAGAATCTGGGGTATAAGTAAAATATTATATTATAGAAGACATAATTAAATTTTGTATACATTACTCCTTAAGTGTTAGAATATATACTCACCTGTTCATACCGAACAAACGATAACGGGAAAAATGGCAAACGCTGTTGTTTTAAATTAACATTCGTACTGTGGATAAAATGAAGATTAAACTCTTAATTAAACGTTATATAAAGGTATAACTGAGTTCTTTCAAATGAATAAATAAATAATACTGCTCCTGTTGGCATTATGCTATATTTTGCTTCTTAGTTTTTTCTTGTTAAGCTAATATCATTGAGTTAAACCTGTATAAAATGTAAAATAATTTTATCAAAAATAAATATCTATTAGCAATGCCTATACATTTTTTATACTATGTACTTTTAAATAATATGTAACTTTCGATTATATTTAATTTTTAATAATATATAACTTTTCATAATTTTAATATTTAAAAAAAATGTATTAATTAATAATATGAAACTTTAAATATTATTGTATTGTGATAGATAACTTCCCATAATATGCAACCTTCAATAATATGCAACTTTCAATTATATGTAATTTTCAATAATATATAGCTTTCAATAATGTGTATCTTTCAATTGTTTATTTTGATAAATGATCGAATGAATTTATTTTCAATATAAGGACGTTTATAATTAATTATACATGCTAGTTTGCAATTTCAAGTAATACTTGAATACTTGAAAATTTTGATTCTCTTAGAACAGTTTTTGAATCTGTAAAATGACTAATTTTAATTCTTGTAAATTAAAAAAAAATGTACCTCCCACTCATTCATTATTGGGTATGTCTTCCAACTAACCCATAAAAGTTTGTACGTGAAAATATCAGGCAGAAATATTTTTTTGTTTGGTCACCATTGAGAATATAATGTAAAACCCTTAATTTCAGAGAATTTCAAAGATCTACATTTTAACCATGCGAGTCGTCATTGCTGATATGTTTATGAAACTTAAATTTTCGTGAAGTATGCAATAAGTATTCCGGCTGAACTTTATTTTTTTACAGTTTTACCAGCACAGTAACTTTTTTCGCAAAATTCGCAATATAGCCACCCTTTTCTACGTGTTACGTTTAACAAAACTTTTCCCTCCATACATCATGGGGTAGGTGCAACTCCCCTTAATTCATTTTTACCTCCTCTGGTTTCCATTTAAAACCGCATGCCAAAAATATAACCTCTTTTTAAGCTCACCCCTCTTGGCGTCACCCACTTAATTATTCCACAAAAGATACACGCCGACTCTTCAGAGAACATTTAAAAGAATTTATATTCCATCCCCTATTGAGATAAAGTACATAATAGGCTATTCTTTTTGGCTCAGATTGTTACAGTCAGCATTATATAATGAGTTCTGTTTTTGTGATCCTTTCGTTTTTTTTCTCTCCCGGAAAGTAAAACACTTCAAAAAAATATTGAAGCAATTTTTCTACCCGTCCTTTTGTCAGAATTAACAAGGTAACTTTTCTGTGCTCAAGGTATTGGAGATAAAGAGAAATTTTTTACTTTTCCAGTTCACCTCTCTTCAATTTTAATCTGATTATTCTTCATTCATGCAATCAGGCTCTGTAAACTACTCCTAACTAACATTATACTGGTATAATATTTGGAGTGTTTCAAAAAGCGACTTAAAAATAATAACTTTTTCCTTCAGAGATAACCTGTTATTTTTCTGGGTTTTCTTTATTTTCCAGTCATTGATGATTATGTTGAATGTTTTTTTCTTTTTAATTAAAACTTTACTTGTTTTTAAGGTTCTTTTTCTGTTTTGTTTCTTTCTTTTGGTTTTGTTTATTTTTAAAAATATCCATAATATAGTATAATAAGAAAACAACTCAACACACAAACCACATTTGTTAAACAATTGTCTTGTCGATTGAAAAAAAATATTTGGCAAACTCCTACTATTTTATATATTGTCATCTATATCCATACCTATAATATATATATCGGTGCCCACCTTGATGTATGGGTTAGGATTTAAGGGATATGATAAGTAGTAGATAGATGTCTAGTAAAAAGTTTAATAATGAATGTAACGAAACAAATTGTTATTTTTATAGAATGAGGTGTAGTCAAAATTATGTGCCATTTATGGGTTAACACTGAGAAACTGGAGCAGGTTGATTAATTCCGATATCTTGGCAGTACATTTACATGTGATGAGCGAGTTGAAAGTGACATTATAAAAAAGGTAGCGATAGGCAAAACAATGTAAACGGATTACTAAATGTTATATACTTATTTAAATACAGTAGTGAATCATTATTTAATTAATCTACAAGTCGATGTGAAAGAGGTACTTTTCGTATCCGATCCAATCATACATCAAATTCTGTTCCAAGCGCTTATTACTAGCTCGATGCACTTTGCTAGACAGCCAATTATTGTCGTGCCACAGGTAATTGGCAGCATAATAATATTAGGTTACACCTAAAATTTAATTAATATGGTCCAGAGAGTACAAGTATTGCTGGTATCAAAAGTCTGTTAGAACCTTAAAATCTCTTTCGGGCAACCAAAATTAATATATTACAGAAAAACAATAAATGTTGATTAAAAAAATCACATCGTACTTTTGCAAACTACGAGTATATAGCTTAATGGTGAAAATAGCTTTTTCTGAGTTATTGAGATCCATTTCCGAACGTGACGAAAAAGTGTTCATTTCTATTCCTTAAAATACAGGTCTGTTAATGTTTGTCGGCAGTAATGCTGATTATATGGTTATATAATTTACTCTAAGCGAGCGAGCGCTCGAGGTTTGATTTCTAGCGGTTTTACTTTCGGACTGGTTTTAGGACTCTTAAACCAATTCACATCTGAATTCATAACTTATCATCGAAGACGAAATCCATAACCTAGTGGCAAAATTTTGAATTCTCCATCCATAACCTAGTGTTTTTTTTTTAAAGAGATCGCCTCGTAAAAATACTCGCACGCGCCGAGCGGTAGTGTTTGTCAACGCGTTCAATGAAACACCGCGGGTGCCGTGCCTAGACCAGTCTTTAAACGCGAAGGTTCGATAATGTGGCCGAAGACAGTTTTCTTCCGGCCGCGCGTTTTAACATAATATCTCTGAAACACTAATTCGGATATATTTAAGGGTACCATATGAAAAACATAATATATTCTTATAGAACTATTGAAAAACATAAAATAAGCTTGTAAAAACTCTCCCTAGCAACAGGTTGCAATAGATTAATACTGTCGATCGTCTTGAAACTTTGATGTACTTGCCATCGGTTATTTGAATTTGATTTGGGCTTATGTGTGCTTGCTGAAGCGCAGCAGCTTGTATGGGTAAACTATTACATCCAGAGGCGTCTTTCATTCGTAGGATGACTTACAATCCTACTCGATCACGAGAAATTCCTTATCTGTTGATAAGAGATGAGATGCTTCGAGAGATACTATGACATATTCGATGCACCCTTGGTGATAAAGTGAAGCAACATAAATTTATTAATTGATCCCGTTTAAAAATCGTGTCGTAAAGATAATGCAGTTACCATAAATAATGTAAACGTTTTTTTAATTATATTCCTTTACCGTGTTTGCCTATAAATCAATTTCAAAAGTTTAAAAAAATGTTGGTACATAGTGTAGTTATTGAATAATATTGGAACATAGTGCTCACATTGCTTTGTAGAAACGATGCCTTGATATTGAAAAAGAGTGATAGAAAATAATTAACGCGGATCTTGGACGGAATATATGATACGCTAGAATTTGGAAGAACCGGATGAAGATTTGTGTTCGGAGTAAAATTAAGAAAGAAATATATTATTTATAGTTAAGGCATAAACATTGTGAAGGTTTTAAGTCATTGTAATTTGTTTTGTCAAACACTGTTTTATCATGCAGTGTTTGATAAAACCAATTACAAAATAAGGAAGAAATTTTGAGATGGCTAGGCCATATCAACAAAATGATTTGCTCTAGATTTACAAAAAAATATACGTGTGAAATGTATGGTTGGCAAAAAAGAGATATGCCGACGAAATAATGGGAAAAGGTACATCAAGACATTTTTACTGTAAGAAAGGTAACGAGTTATAGACGAGCATGCACGAGATTTTCTGCTTGCCATATAAAGGGTATGGTTTCTTGATAAATGTGTTTATGTACTTATTCCACAAAGTATTACTTTAAAACGTATACCACAAATTTTATTTATATTTAAATGTGGGGTAACGATGTTTTTGAACATCACGTGTCGGAAAACTGTCCATGATACGTCAAATTTATATAAACTTCGTTACTAATGTTTTAGCAAATTCGAGATACATTGAAAAAAATAAATGTATCATAATTATTTCATACATATCGTGTATGAAAAATAAAAACATACAAATCTATAGAAAACTTCGAATATACAAGATCTGTGTCAGGTCGGTCAAAAGTCGACTCAATTACAATAAATAACCTCCTTCGAACAGTTGGAATGAGAATATTACGCACCATCGTAAGAAAATCTCCCAGATATCGGAGATTTTCATACGAAAATCGCTCAGAAGCTGTCACATTTAACAGATCTGCAAAACAGAAGATATTGTCAGATGAAGATGAAAGAAAAGGCGGTACTGGAGTGAAAATGTCAAACTCCCATACATAGCAGCACACGAGATTCCCGCAGGACATCGCATGTCAGCAATGTCGGCTAAAAGGTGGAAAAACAGCTGGTGTCTATCTCCCAAAAAAAAAATTGTAACAAAAGATCCAAGATCAACACCAAGAAAAGCAAATACATATGTAAAAAATATTTGAATACTTAAATCATAAATGAATGTCTTAAACGGCAAAATTACACAAAAGTAACAAAAAAAACATTTAACGTCTTTATATCGTAAATCTCTGTCCACTGGACTTAAAGATTGCGTTAAATATGCGTTCATATGTGTAGAACGTACCAATGAATGCTGAATAAAATTAAACTTGCTTAACTAAAATTAAAACCGCTTTTATATGGTATCTTGCCATAGTTAATTTGAGATCTTGATTTACCTGTTTCTATATGAGATATTTCTGTAACACTATTTGAATCTGTGCATTGAATATATTATTAACCCTGGAAGCCTTCTCTCCCAGAAGGCTCTATTGGTTGAACACGTAGGTTGTTACAAAGTTTTGTATGTTATGTTGAAAATATAAATTAGTTACGGAGTTTGTCCCATGTGTCCTACAGTACAGCTAACTCTAAAGGATGAATAGATTCTTCTCAATGGCTATGGCCGAATTTGAAACTAATGTCAAGGTTTTTTAGCATATGAAGGTTGATCTTAAATACATTTAATCTAATTTTTTAATAAACTATATAGAACACTTTTTTTGTATTTACCACTGTTTTATTTTTACGAGTTCATTGCCGGTTTCAAAGTCCTCCGCCTTCCTCGTCAAGTGAAGATGAGCTAAATTACGGAAGACGGAGGTCCTTGAAACCAGTAGTTAATAAATGAAACGGTGGTGAATATAAAAAAAAGTGTTTTATTTATTTTATTAAAAATAAATAAACATAACACCACACTAGGAAACAAACGTCTTTTTTTAGATTCAATATGTAAATTTTTATTTAATTTTAAAATACATATTGATTTTATTTTGTGAACTTATGTTAAGTGCATATATGGTAGACCCGATAAACTTAAATGTTAGTTTACCAGACATGTACTATTGTATATTACTGAACATGTATATTACCAGACATGTATATTACTGAAACTCCATACTCCTGTCAACAAAAATAGTGTTTCGTTTCTTCGGACACATATTGAAAAACGATGATACAAGTCTAATAAAAACCTGCCATGCTTAGTTTCCTTGCTCAGTCTGTTTCCAGAAATATGCTGGGTAATGTTTCTTGTAAGATATTTAGTGTAAGTGCACCAGATGAAGGGCGTTAACCAACTCGACCCTGCGCGAGGCTTTACTAGAGGCGAGCTAGAGACAGAAATTGTTGAAGAACAATTATGTAGGTCTCATGATAAAAATCACAACCCTTAGCAAAATTATATCCCTAATGATGAAGTCTTCAATGAAGCAGGAATTTTTAGTATATTGAAGATCCTAAAATTACAAAAACATACTGGTTTAGCCATTTAGTAAGTTTGGATGAAGAAACACTTCCTAAAAAGTTGCAGTACAGTGAACTATCAGACACGAAAAGGAATCAGGGACGTCCTAAGCTTAGACCTAGATAACCTGCATTGTAGAAGTACAAGCCAAGCACTGAAACATGTGGAGAAGTATTGTTCAAGAAGGGCAGCTTGTTTACGATCAGGCTTGGTTACTGTTAACCTGCATACGAATCAATTATAAAGAAAGCAGTTCTAAATCGTCTTGAGGATCTGCCATGTTTGCAGCAAATGTGGAAAAGTATGCAGGTCTAGGTTTGGACTCCGCCGCCACAGTCTGAGTTGTTACGACATTCCACCATCTTTCATAGATGGAAGGAGACAATCATCGTGTTAATTGATTAAAAGCAAATAAAACAAGTTTAATGACTGTTATAAAGTTTCTAATAATCCGGCAAATTTCAATATATTATATCAATTTTTTAGACAACGCGCGCTAATATGTTAAGTAAAACTTCCACTGACGAAGAAGTCCTTGGGTTTGATTTGGCAACAGCTTGCACAAAATAAATCAATACATGCATAAATTTAGTTCATTCAACTTAATCACTGTTATATCGACTTGGTCACTTGTATTTCGCTGCTTCAGCTAAATCACTTTATAAGGATCACTTTTAATTCACTGTTTCGACTCAATCACTTCCAAATTCACTTCGCCGCCTTTTTAATTGTTTCAATTTCGTCACTTGATATTCACTGCCTAACTTAGTCTACATGTAACTAAGTTGACTGCTTCAACCTAACTTTGTCACTATGTTGACTGCATCACCCATCCATAGAATGCCACGACAATCTTTTCTGGATTACGAACGATAATTGATGTACTTTTTAGGTAGAACAATTACTGAATTCATTTAAACATCATAATGCATTACTTTTAACCAAAATTATAACGTTATACCTGTTTTTCCTTTAATTTACATCACCAAATTAGCCAGTTTCCATTGCAGAAGGTTATTAAAAAACTATTCATAAATTAAAACATTATTTTGAGTATTGAAAATGAATAGAAAGGTTATTGGTTTACTCGAGGGTTTAAAGTTCGTGTGCTGTAGTTTCAATTGTCGATAAAAGAGTAAGTCTCGATGGTGCTAGCGTTTTTATGAAATACTTGTCGAAGGTTTTATGTGTACTAGGTTTGAATTTCTTTTCAGTCCCAAGCTCGTGACGTAATTTTGAGATAAGTAGTAATAAAAAAAGGCACACAAACCCTCACGCAGTTTTCTTGATGAGGTATAGAGAGAGGATAAAGCACACGAACCGCAAGGAAAGTCCACTCATTAAACGGCGCTATATAAATTGTCCTTTTATTATCACTGTATTATGACTTATCAACAGCGATTTATATTACTTGCCTCTTCTACTTTCACGTCAACAGTTTCGATTTCTCTGAGTTTTTATATTTCTTTTCAACAACATATCATCCATTTGTTCCGATAAATTCTTTTTTTTTGGTATTTGAAATTTGAATTTTGTGTACAATCTTTCTTCGTCATTAGTTTTAAGTATGCATCATCACTATCAGCGTCAGGTCACGTTTCTATTGGGGTACACAGAGAACAAATCTCCACTTTATTCCATCCTAGCAAACATATTTTGTTTTTGTATATTATTTATAGTTAAGGCACTCACTCACACTGTAGAGGTTTAAAGACGTTGTAATTTGTTTAATCAAACACTGTATATTCTACTTTATGTAACGGTATAACCCTATCGGTTTCAAGGGTTTCACCTCATCATCAGGAGAGCACAAACAATACTTGTTTGTGCTCCCCTGATGATGAGGTGAAAGTCTTGAAACCGGGTTATGCAGTTACATACAGTGGAATAAAAAGCGTTTGATTAAACAAATTACATTTTTTTTTGTTTTTGACATGTTCATACTCCACGTTATGCATACGCTCACATTATAAAGGCAGCCTTTCTTTATTTAAAAAAAATGTAATTAATTTGACCGTAGCACGTTTATAAAGATCTTAATAAAACCTTATTTTACTTTCTATGCTAATCGTATAGATAATTGTTTTAAATATTTTATCATTCTTTGTTGCCGCCTCATGTCAATGCTCCTTTCTACATCTTGAGCATTGCACATTCTTTAAATCCGGATTCTTCTCACTGTACTCATTTTTTATTCTTTTAATAACAATACTAAGAAAAAGATAAATTATATACCGCAGTTTAGAAAGCAGACTTTCTCAAGTGTACTTTAAATCAAGATTTGAGCCCACAAACAGTGACAGATTAAAATTTTACAAAATAATTATATGGAAGTTGAGTATAAGAATAAAAAGGTAGTGGTGCGGTTAGAAGATAGGGTAGTTCACTGCATTTTTATATTTTTATAAATACATATTTGGTAAGATAACTGCAGAAAACTTACCGAAGGAAGACGACCTAAAAGAAACCTTTGAAAATATTCCGATAAGAAAGAAATCTTAAAAGATTTTATGACATACAGTAATTTTCCAAATATTCTACGCAACGCTGTGCGATTTCTATCGCATTTATCCAAATATCATAACTTTTTTGCCACGTCTAAATTTCGCTTACAAATCCTAATGTTGGGAACAATATTCAATTATGAACTTTGCTTCTCTCGAAATACTCCGGTCACTTAACAAATTGTTATACACCATAAACTCCATTACCTGCCGCCAATCTAATTATCCAATAGAAATAAATATATGTTTTGTATGAATGTTATTACACTATCGTATACAGTTACAGCCTGGTGAGAATTGTTATGTAGCGACCTCTTCCAACTAACCAAAAATATGTCTAAGATATCTTAAGTGAAAACCAGACCGGAATAAGTTAAAAAAATGGGTTCCGGCGGGAATAGAATTCGCAACACTCGGGTCTGAATATAGGCGTCTTGCCAACTAAGGCATGGAGGTCTTCACCTATAATAACAAGAACCACAAATCACATATTTTAAATATTGCGTCTATTAAACATTCAGTTTCTTAGCCCTTTAGATACGCAACTTCCTTATTAGGCCATTTTTATTCCATTTTCGTTCACAGAAGTTATATATCTCAACTATTTTCACGAGTATATCCTCCGCAAGACAGAAATACTCATGTATAATAAAAAGATATACGCGTTAGGGTTTTTACCGTCGCGGAATGGAGAAAATTTAATATATAATTCAAAACAATATATTTCTATAAATTTTCCTGAGCCTATAAAATATTCACGGAGCAAAACAAAGCGACCGTATAGAGAAGATATTTTCAAACTTTTCAATATGTTTATTGGCTTTATTGACTACCTTCGTGGTCTAGTCGTCAGAACGCTTGACTTCTACTCCAAGCGTTTCGAACTACTTGTTACACGGAAACATAATACTATTACGTTATTTTTTGTTTATGATCACGAATCCATTATTCAAGCAACGAACTTATTTATAATAATTCATATAAATGACTTCACACGTAAGTTTCTTTTTGTTTACTAATTGTTTCAAACATAATACGTCATAACAATAAATGCCCAAAAGATGAAGGTTGATGAAACCAGATAAATGGCGGAAAATGAGGTTTATAACAAAAGATATGCTTTCCTTTCAAATATAAACGTGTATAATAGATTCAATATTACTACATCGATTTGTTAAGAACTATACAAATCCTCATCCAATAATGGACCAATTCTATATTCTCTTATGAAACCTACATGTCATGCTCTGTTTACCGGATATTGAAAAAAATATGATTATTTTTTTCATATTCTTTTTGCCTTTAGCCTTACTAGTCAATTTTATTAAAAATATCTAGTTTTTTCGATTAACTTAAGAGTGTAAGTTGAAAAGTCATAAAATGAGTCCAGTGGATTGCACTTCATCACATATGAGTTTGTAAAGGAGAGAGAGAGAGAGAGAGAGAGAGAGAGAGAGAGAGAAAGAGAGAGCTATGCCCAATAATTGTACTTGTTATGCATTGCACACTTTACCATTAAACAGATGAAGTATACGAGTAAATAAGTAAAACTGGCTGTTCAGAACGGATTATTCATTCCAACATTAGGATATACAAGTGAAACTTAAACGTGACAAAACAGTGATAAAAGTCAGATAAATGTGGTAGAAATTAGAACATTACTTAGAATATGTGAAAAAAAACGTGCATATCTGAGTAAAAAATTAGGAAATAAGGGGTGCAAATTGAGAGAAGATGCTGTCCTTAAGATGATGAAATGAACATTGATATGGTTCGGTTACGTAGAAAGAATAAATTATGAAGATTTACAGAAATGATCTAGTCGAGTAGCATAAAAGTAACGACAAATTCAGGAAAACAAGAAAAAACGTGGCACATCTAAATTAATAAAATTCTTGAATTGTAGCAGCCTTTATAATATCGAAGAGTATTTATGGCAAGGTGTACTATATGGACGTGACAGAATCCAAAGATACGTGCCAGAATATCAGTTCTCTATGACTTCCTTAATAAGGACATATGGTGATGGTGACGATGTTGATACTTTGTGGCTATTTAGATAAAAGAGATGTGACAAACAGAATACAGTTGTGTTGTTGTGGGCTTAAAAACACAAACGTTATAAATGACACAATGTGGACCTTATGACTTAAAAGTGTCCAAAATATAACTTTGCTGTCACCAAAAAAGCAACCAAAAGGCCAAATTTATATCTTTAAAAACATAAGAAATCCAACTTGTACTAAACTATTCATAAGACACTTCAGGAATTATAAAATATTTAAAAAAAATATCATTCTTAATAAATAAAATGTAATAAAGTACCTTTATGTACTAGAAAGTACAAATATATGGAAAAGTAACTTTTCAGTACAAAAAGATGTTGAGATTACTAATTTATGATACCGTACCTTAATCTCCACGGCGCCCAATGTCATTCTCCACCAAGCTTTGTCCAGGACTGTCTTACTCCAGTCGGTAGCTTCAACCATCTGCGTGTAATTTAACATCAAGCTATCGTAATCTCCAAGGGTCCTAGAGGTCTCCTTATAAAACCCGTTCCAGAGTTGTTTTTATGTCTGTCACTTTCTGCCCTATTTATTAGTCCCGTTATGTACTGGCATAATTTTCGTCTATCTGTAGTCAATTTTCAACTTGAGATTTTCAAGTATATATAGATGTTATTTTTTTTATTAAAATCCATGTCACGGTTTCTCCATTAACATTCCCTTGTTCGACTAATATCGTGCCCGATTAATTTAAAAAAATCGATAGTTTTATTTAAAAAGAACGTTATTTATGACAGTCTCTTGAATACTTTTTTCTTTAACATCACATTGGGGTTTAGTTTTATTCAATGTATTAGAAAAAACGTATACTTCTAAAATAATATATTATATTTTAAGGTTTGAAGAATGATATTCAAACACACTTACAGTACCTCGGCGGAGGTTGAAAACACAAAAATTTAGACGCATATAGACTTTTAAATTTCTTTCTTTAAATTTTTTCTATTCTTAAGCCAATCTATTTTTCTTCAGTCTTCGTCAATATTCTATTCTACACATATTTGCTTATGAAAAATAAAAATAATATATTTAATTAAAATATCCCAATTGCAATTACGTAAAATAAAACTGGAATGTATTATACTTCGATCATTTATCCTCACGAGCATAAGTAGGTTTGTTGAGTCATTAATACAAATAAAAAAGGCATTGTCTTCCGTTATTTTTTACATCACCCCCTACTGAAAGGGGCTGAAAAGTTTTTATAGTTCGCTTTCCAAGATACAGCCTTAAGCGATCCAGCGTGGAAGCCTCTTTGATTAATGGATTTTAATATCACTTTTAAAGCCTACATTTCCCGTTTAAAACAATTCAACAGGAAATAGATTGAAAAATAAAACTGAGAAAAATTCACGTATAAACATAAATTTTACAAGAAAAGTGAAATTGTAAGGGATGATTCATTTTTCTCATGTTCAATTGCTTTCTGTTATGATCTTTGCTCGTTTAAAAAATACGTATTTTTTGGTATTGATAAATTTGATACGATATGCCTTTAAGTATCTTCTATCTTGTTTTTTGTGCAGCTCATTCATTAAGAGTGCTCTTCAGCATAATACAGCCGGAATAAAATATAAAAAGTAAATAAATAAAATATAAAATAACACTTGAAATTTAAACACTTAAAACAAAAATTTATTAATTATTATCACAAATTAGATTTTGAATAAAATAGCATATAGATTTTAAGGATTCACGAATACGCCGGGTTCAGGTTTCGGTTTACTCGTTAGTCGTTTTTTTTATAATCTTTATTGTTTTTCTAGTCTTGATTTACTCGCTACTAGGTAAATGCGACTTTCAAAGATTTCCATTTTTGGGGTCTCTCGCCACTCTTTGCTACTGGTAACTAATATTGTGGGGTTTACAGCAACATCAGACAGAATGGCCATGTTGACAAATAAAATTAATAAAAGATACAACCTTCAAATTATACAAGTATACGCACCCACAACAAGTCAGAGTGATGATGAAATTGTAAAATTCTACGATGACGAACAAGTCAGAGTGATGAGTTTAGTGGCCAGTAAGGGGAAGGGGTATAGAACCTGCTTCCCATTCAAACACCCCCTTTTTGACTCGGCCTACACACTCATTCTCATTATCAAACACTAACTCCTCTCTGTCTTTACCAGTGACTACTTACAAATGTAATTTAAATAATAAATTTAATTCATCACCTTGTGATGAAAACAGACGTCTTCGAAACTAGGATCGAATTTAATAAATAACATATAAAGTGGCAAAGAAAAATAGTGTTGAGTTTATTTTATTAAACAATCAATTAACATGACAACATAACGTGAACAGTATATTTTTTAAATATTGATAAATAAATATTATAATGTCTGTAATAATACGAGTACATCAATTTAATTTAACAACACAGTGCCACACAAGTATCTCTTATGTTTTAAAAAACAAGTGCCATACATACCATATATAGTATTACGACGGGAAACTATTGAGGTGAAAAATTAAAATTTGTTTCAAAGTTTCTTAAACTATTGTAGTTACGTATAATAAATATAGTATGTTTCTCATTTTATGTCTAATCTATGCCTAAGATATAATTTTGCAAATACATACAAAGCTAAATTTCCATTAAAAATGAAGATTTCTGTGTTGTGGACCTGATCACTTGATTAATCTGCAAGGAAGAAGAGCACGCGCAGGATTTCAAATGTGAAATGTCAGATCGCTTAGAAAGGTCGATAGGTTGGAAGGTAGTTATTGTGCTCAGGTAGAAATGTAAAGGCTGGCTCATATTCTGTGAAGGACTTGCAACTTTTTCTTTTCACAGGTGATTCGAGGCTAACCACCAGGCTCCTGAAGTTTTGACATGGATGATTAATCTAAATATTTGGCAATCAAACGGTAGAGTGAATATATAATATCTCTCCTTGAGTTCCTGGTCTCGAGTTTTTGTACATTTTTATTCATTAATTTAGATTGCTTTGTTGTAAAATAAATTTTATTCATTGATTAAGATAAATTATTTGAAATAAATTTAACGATTAGGTCTATTTAATTGTAAAATAAACATTATTCATTAATTTAGATAATTTTCTTAAAAAAATATCATGAATTGATTTATATAATTTAATTGTAAAATAATATATTTCAATGAACAGTTTTTGAAGTATTTAAAATGAAGTAAATAATATTAAAAGAAAATTATCTTCGACATGCTTCGACTCTTATTATCGAGTAATATATTTTTTTAACCTGGTGAGTTTATTGCCATGTGGCAATCTCTTCCAACCAACCAGAAAGATGTTTTAAAAGGTCCTTAGTGAAAACCAGACTGGAATCCCATTTTTTTTAAATCTGGGTTCCAGCGGGGATTGAACTCTCAACCTCCGGATCGGCAGACAAGCGTCTTACCACCAGATCACGGAGGTCATCATAATATTAGGGTGACGGAAAAACATTTTTTATGAAATGTTCCATGAACTACCTCTGATCCTATAAGTGTGATAAAATTTCTCAAGTTAATCCTCCCCATTTCAGCGTGTGTAATCTCTTTATATCAGCAGAGTAGCCGGCATAATCAATAAGGTTATTTGTAAGCCGAGAGACCCTCTACATTCAAACTGTATTAGCTCTATCTGGTAAATAATTCTCCTTCTGACTCTTTTCTTGTGTCAATATTTTGGCAGAGCCTATTTAACGTTGAAAAGGTTAAAGCAAACTACATCGGTCTCAGGAGTGGATTGGTCATTTCTCTTTTGTCAGGATTAATCTGAAACGAAAAAACTCACTAGATGTTTTATATCGGTCACTAAAAGTTTAATAGCCTTACATCGATCCATTGAGACATTTAAATAATGATAGCGGCTAGAAACAAGATAAACGGAGTACTCAATGTAATAATATGTAAGGTCGTTAGATATTTAATGCAGTATCTAAAGCTATAAATGATATTAAAATATACCGTAAATATAAACTGAAATTAAAAATGGCTGGTAGAAATCAGAAGTATAAGATAACTCAAAAAGTGCAAAATATGTTAGAGATAGACCGAAGAAAACATGGCTGGATAAAATTTACCTGATTCTAAAATAAGGTTATTTTAAGAGTAATAAGGTTCACGAACTGAACATTTATCGCCAATCGAATCCTATCTAATATTAATAGTGCATTAAACACTTTAATACAAGTTTACATAGTGTGCACGTCCCCTTAACTTTCCATTCAAAACAAAGTGCTTTTGATGTGTTAAATAGAGTGAAAAGGGCAAGTTGAAGCACTTTGGATATGATGAACAGACGTAAGACAAAACATTGACCAAAAATATTAACAATGAAAACATATATTCTTGCCAGTACACATATTGAGAAAGTACATTTTCTTAAAATATTTCTGAAGACACATATTACCTGATTTTTACTTAAAATACCCAAAATCCGTCTAGTAAAATATCTAATATTCTCCAAAGCATTATATGGATTAGAAACATGAACGATGAGAAGTAAAGAAACACGATACACCTTCGAGATGCGTTATTGGAGGCCGATGTTCCGCATCTCATGGATTGCAAAACTCACCAACATTTCTATTATTCAAGAACAGAGACTTTATAAACATTACATTCAGCACGGACCTGAACCAGGAAGGATAGAGATGAATGATGCATCAAGTTTCAGACATAGCCGAGAGCCTCAACGCCCAGCATTGAGCATGTGAAGAAAATATTGTTCAAATAAAGAAGGAAACAGGATCATTTTTAAAATTCCATCAACACGGACCTAGAGGTCAGGAAGGATGGAGATAAATGGTGCACCAAGTTTCAGACATAGCCGACAACCTCGACGCCTAGCATTGAGTATCCGAAGAAAATATTAAAAGTTAACTGGATCATCTTTAAACCTTGCTTTCAACATGTCTCTAGACCGAGAATAATAGATAACAGAGGCACGAAGTTGTAGATATAGCAGAGAATCACGACATTCAACATTAATTATGCGATGAAAAAGAAAAACACAATACGAAACAAATAAAAAAGTTAACATGATCCTCTTTAAATGCTGTATTCAATATGAACGTGAATCAGGATGGAGACAATTTTTGCACTAAGTTCTTGGACATATCAGAGACTCACGACATCAAGCATTAAGCAATGTAGAAAATGATACGGTCCAAAACAATAAGTCAATTGGGTCTTCATTGAATGTTGCATTTAACATGCCCCTGGACAGGAGAGAACGGAGAGAAATGATGCAAAAAGTTGCAGAAATACGAGTAACAGAGAACCACAACGCTCAGCCTTAAGCACGTGATAAAGAAGAAAGAGATAACATTATTTTTTTCGTACTAAAATTGATCAACGTTACAAGCATGTTATTTTATAATACGCGTACGTGTCAAAATAGCATGAGTTGTGAATTTTTGTTATCATTTCGTTATCTTTGATGTTTTTAGTTTTTCTAAGAAACTTTCACCATATTGAGTAAACACCTTGTATTTGTAACGATTCTCCAGAGTTCAGTCCGTGACTGTCCAGAACCTTTATTTACTTCATTATCCCGGCAGAATCTCATTTATTAGGTTAAAACTGGTGCCGATAACTTCCATCAAAGTGAAAAGTTTTTTTAGACATCAAAGCAATGTTAATAAGGATAAATTAAGTGTTTTAGCTTATTGAATAGCGTTTATGCAAGAAGTATTGCTAATTGTGTTATAATTCATTACATTTTAAGTTTTAGCTTATTGAATAGCGTTTATGCAAGAAGTATTGCTAATGGTGTTATAATTCATTACATTTTAAGTTTTAGCTTATTGAATAGCGTTTATGCAAGAAGTATTGCTAATGGTGTTATAATTCATTACATTTTAAGTTTTAGCTTATTGAATAGCGTTTATGCAAGAAGTATTGCTAATGGTGTTATAATTCATTACATTTTAAGTTTTAGCTTATTGAATAGCGTTTATGCAAGAAGTATTGCTAATGGTGTTATAATTCATTACATTTTAAGTTTTAGCTTATTGAATAGCGTTTATGCAAGAAGTATTGCTAATGGTGTTATAATTCATTACATTTTAAGTTTTAGCTTATTGAATAGCGTTTATGCAAGAAGTATTGCTAATGGTGTTATAATTCATTACATTTTAAGTTTTAGCTTATTGAATAGCGTTTATGCAAGAAGTATTGCTAATGGTGTTATAATTCATTACATTTTAAGTTTTCTTTTGTTATGGAAATTCATCATGGGGAGTGTTTTGTAATAGAAAAGTTATATAAGAATCACCATATATTTTATGAATGAAAGCTAATAACTTAAACGAAATCTTATTTAAAAACATACTAATAACCTCTATAGAAGATAAAAAGCTTTTATATCGTCGTGCAATGTCGAGCAATTATATATAATCTCAGTTGAAATTACTTCATTGGAGAGCATTTGAAAGAGTTTTTGTAAATGTGAGTAACCATCATGATAATAAAACCAATTGAAATTATTATTTTTTAAAGATAATTAATCTCATACGGAATTATTTTTACTAAGCTATGCTGAGATGATAAGGATAAAACCTCTTTGATTTTAACACATTAGCTTAGGCAAGAAACTTTTTGATTTTTGTAAATAGAAAAGTAATGTTTATGTTACCCTTTAAGGATAAAAGGTATGTAACCCTTTAAGAATCAAATTTATGCAATCCTTTAATGATATTATATTGTATATAATACTATTACGTTGATTTCGAAAAAAGGTAAGAAATCATTTTCTATAGAGGACCGAGTTTATACTTTGACCAACGATTTAATCTGCTGTATTTAATAAGAATTTTACATATATGTTGTACAGTACGACCAGGAAGTTTTATTAGCATGTGGCAATTTCTTTATACCAACTTAAGAAATGTTAAAGATGCTTTAAGTAATAACCAGACCGAATTTGTTTTTAAAGAAAACTGCTTGTTAATGGAAATCGAACATCGCTATAATTGTTTTGATTGTAAATTGAAATTCTATTTTTCTACCCTTAATCTTTTCAGATGTGAAAAGGATGGTGTGTTAAAAAATTGTGATCAGGAAACAAAACCAAACTGAATAGGTTACGCATGTTAATAATCAACTGAAGCGAATATGTTATTTTGGTACAATATATATAAATTTTTTTTAGTCTGAGTCATTCATCCATATACTACTTATTCCTTAACATACCGCGTAAGCAATATGGATATGTTGAAGGGCATGGACAGAATAAATTGGTAGTCAATATTGTCTACGGCTCTATAAGACGTTACTTCGGGTTTAGAAAAAAACTAGAAATTAAAATAACGCTATTTCGGAGCTTTGGTTATACTTAAAAAGCTCAAAGATCTTGGGTTAGGTAGCTTCTTATTGCCACAAAGCATCATTGAATAAATAAAATGTTAAAAAAATACAATATTTAAAATCAATTCTGGAACCATCGAAATTGAAAATTAAAACGTCTGGGTGCTAAGAGAGAATGATAACCACAGCGCGACGGTTATTTTGTTTTTGTTTGCAAACTACCCATTATAATGTGATACATCACGCCGTCTCTCTATCGGGATAGGCCGAAAACGGAGAGCATCAGACTTTCCTATCGCGATACACATATTTCGCCTATTCTCAATCCATACACCTTCTCATACAGCTCTGATTTTTTACATTTCTTTCTTTCAAAATACTGTATACTTGATCCAACCATACTTTCCTTGGACTTCCTCTACCATGCCTTCCACTTACATGTGAACAATGTGAAACATGGCATTGTTAATGATGTGTTATATATTAAATATCCAACAAACTAGGTAATACCCGTATCTTGTTTGCTTCCTAACATGAATATTGCCGTTTCAATACATGGTCCAGTTTTTATTTTAATATATTTTCAACCTCATCTTAAACAATTTTCATAAAAATTAATTACACAATATAACAAAATATCGTAAAAATAAAACGTTAACGTTTTTTCTGTTTTGAATTCATATTTGATGACCGTGGTATTATTTCAAATTTTGATATCGTGAGATTAATATGATATGATAGCACTTCTAGAACATACTCTGTATTCTTAATGTATGTAATGTATCATTGCTCACTAGCTGGCCGGATCCAAATTTGGGTAAATAGCCATTGAAAAAAATCAAATAGTTATATAGGACTAGCGAAGAATATCAGAATCAAAGATTTTTTTAGAGCCCACTTTTTTCTGGTAATAGTTTAATAAAGAAAAATAAAACTTTACGTTGAAAAGATAATAAAACAAATAATGTGCTATGTACATTGGAGGATATAAGAATTTTATGTATTAGCTTACTAAGTAGCACAAAGTGAATATAAATTATTAAAGAGAATAAATTTGTTTTCATCTCTCCTTCCGATGAATTATAAATGATATACGAAAAAGTTAAAAGGTTTTTAAGAATAAAATGTATTTAAACTATAGAAAGTTTTCTTCACGGAAACAACAAAATTTTTTAAGTTGCTCAAATAAATGGAATTGACACTAACCTTTGTAGCTCTGTGGTAAAATACATGACTTTCACCTGTGTGTATTGATATTTCATGAGGGATTATTCCCGACCTTGATCAAATAATGTTGTTCGACAATTTTTTTTCTATTCAGGCCTTAAAATTTTATTTGTATTGAATTGTATAAGATCTAACTTGTATAGAGTATAAGTGATATTTTTTACAGCTAACTGGATAGATTTTGAAAGCCCGGCTAGAGAAAAAAATGGCGGATTATTATTAAGACATCTGTCTTCCGACTCGGAGGTTGCGGGTTCGGTACCTATAGACACTTAATTTTTTTTTGAAAAGGGTTTCAGTTGGGATTTTACTAAAGACCTCTTTAACATCTTTCTGGTTTGTTGGAAGACATTTTATATGGCAGTAAATTCACCAGATTGTACTGAATACAATGAAAATGTTGTAAAAAATCTTTAAGAGATAATAAAGGGAATAAAGACATGCGTGTTACCAACGAGGCTATGAAGGTCATAGATTTTTCTTTATAGTCCGAAGATTTTCATAATGGCAATAATCCTGCAAATCGGAGCGTAATATAATATAATACAAAGCCGAAAAACTTATACAAAGAACGTCCGGTCCCTGAACCATATTCATAACTTTTCACAGATTTTTCGTGTTTAAGAATGTAGGTTATTTAAATTTAGTATCAACGTAGGTTAAAATATGAAATTTGCAATGTTCCAATTAATTAAATACATTCAACATTAAAAAAATGATAAAAGTTATCGCATATCTACATAAATTGTCTATCATATTGTGACTTCATGTATATAAAGTATCTCTATGGCGAAACGTCTTTTTATCTTTCTTTATCATTGACACGATGACTTCCGTGAACTACTTAGTAAAACACCTGTTTTCTAGCTTCCGGAGTTTGCGGGTTTGATTTCTATTGGTAATCAATCATGGGAAAAACAGTATGAAAAAATACCACTTTATCAACGTAGTAGACCACAACAGTGACTAGAGAATAACATCTCCCATGCCTTAATATGGAGGACTGGAGGATTAAAGCGCGTGATATACAAATCAGGTGGAACGTTGTACGAGAGCTTAGAGTCCACAAGAGTTATACGGCCATTGAAAGTAAATTATGACGTACTTAGTAGTTGAATTGGCATAGATTTTTCTTTTTATAGGAGTAAATATTTGAAAAAAATATTATTGTAGATTTCTGATCCGAGTTGGTAAATGCAAAAAATCGAAAAAATAAAATATTTTTGTAATTAAATTTGATACAATACTTAAAAAAATGGTTGTTTATAGTTAAGGCATTAACATTGTGGAGGTTTACTTAGCAACAGTGGTGTGTATAAACTTTTATGTGCTGACTGTGATCATTTCTATATAGGAAAGACAGGAAGATCTTTTGAAAAGAGATTTCGTGAACACAAATCCGCCTTAACAAATCCTCTAATTTATTCTGAAATGGCTAATCATTGTCACCGCGAGAATCATACTTTTTCTATCAATGATGCCAAATTCTTACATATCAGTGGTAACGGAAATAAATTGGACAGACTAGAGGCCCTAGAAATTTCTAAATCAGTACACCGATCGGAACATGTGTTGAACAGTTATTTACCCAAAATCTCTCCGCTCTTGGCCGAAATTGTCCCGTGCCTTTCTCACCCCCCAGCCCCCAACCGTTGAAGCGTGTATATCGGTACCAGTTCGAACAGCATTTAGTCTTGTTTGCGCTCCCCTGAAGATGAGGTGAACGCCTTGAAACCGGTAGGGTTATACCGTCATAAAAAAGTGTAATAAACAGTGTTTGATAAAAATAAATTACAATAAAAAAATTGTATCATAATATATAATTTTTGGGAATAAAGCGAATGAAGACATGCGTGCTACGTCATAGATTTTTCTGTACTGTCCGAAAAAATAAATTGTAAGTGATAACTTTTTATGAAAAAAATATTTCGTATTTTTTTCATAAAAAGTTATCGTTTTTCTTCTTTCAGTCAAACGTTATTTTTACTATCAAACAATAAATCAATAATGCTTATTTATTTTTGTCTCTGATTTCGGAACGAGTTAAAACGTTCAAATATTCCAGAAACAGTCAAATGTTAACAACTTGTGTTAGAAATCCGACAAACGTAAAAGAACAGATCCTTTGTAAATGTAATTACTGACGAAATCATATGTGATAAATTGTAATAACTAATTAAATATTTTTTCTATTTCGGTTACAGAGTTTATTGAAGCAATCTATAGGCTACAATTTCGAACTCTACATCTTTGAAATTTATCGAAAAAATATTTAAGGAATTTAGTTATGCCTGAGTGAAGAAATTGGATAATGCGCAATCGAAAAAAACACTTCCTAAGAACGTTTCAAAGTCTAATTAAAGTAGGTTTGTCTCGTCTTGGGAGAAAAAAACATAAAAAATCTCAACTTCTTTTTTATGACCATCCCCTGAGCATGGAGCGGAACGTGTGGCACAGCACAAACGGGGCTAATGAGATAATTGAGACATCACGTCTCACGTCGAGTGAATTATCTGACCCCTTGATACGAGCTTACTTGGCACCTCTTTTGGTAAATGTTTGGCCACCTAATTAGCTACTCTCTAGTGTGTGGATAGCCAACAAAAAAGGGCACCATATTTTGTGTCATTCAGGACCGTTCAAGATCACATATGCAATGACTGCGGTGCGCGCAGGTAGTTAATTAAAATAATATAATGTCTTTAATATAGGACAAATAACGAGAATGAAACAGGTTAAAAGCGCAACTTGAGTCAATAAAAGAACCAGTTCTCTGGACTAGCCATCATTATTTAAAGGAAGGTTGGATAATCTTTTGTTATATAGTTATGTAAAATAGGAAATAGAAAAGTTTAAACTCCAATAATTTGCCATATTTATAAGCAATTTTGATAAAGCCTTTGTCATACATTTTTTTCTTGTGTGAGGAGTATATTTTGTAATAGCAGTAAATTCAAAATGGCTAGTAATTGGTGTAAATTATATTTTAGCATTTAATTAAATTCAAACTGGCTATACGATTTCCAGAATAATTCCGCGGGCGCCATTTCCATACAACTGATCGGCTCAGTAAATTAAAGTTAGATCACAAAAGTTCCGTTAACGGTTCATCAGCACACTCACAAAATATTACGCAGTTAGAATTTGTTCGAGAATAAATGGAAGCCGCTTGTGCGTCATATTTTCCAAGGGTTTTTTTGTTTACATCTTGCACTCGCAATGTCCTTAAAAAGTCAGGGCCCGCGGGGCCTTAAAAAGTCAAGGCCCGCACATCTGAATTCATGTTTTTCTGTAGTTCATTCGCTGCCAGCTATCAATTCATACACCACTATAAAAAAACACAAAAAGCGTTACGTAAACCTCTGCCTAATGAAATGTACCAGCAAATATAAACCTGCCGATCGTCTTAGAATATTGATTTTCTCTGCCATCAAAACTTTGGATTTGATCTGTCAAGAGTATGTGCTTGCTAAAATGCAACAACTTTTATTGTATATTATAAACGAATACACACGTTGGTGTCATTCTTTTACAAGATGACTGCCAATCATACTTGATGACGAGAGATAGTCAATTGCATCGCACTTGGAATGAGAAAGCAGTAAACTGCTGGTGGTTCCACTTTATAGATGAAACTGTAATCTTTTTTGTCAGTCAAATAATGATTATTTGTTGAATTTTAGATTTGTTTTAAGTTTCATTTAAATGTTTGTTTTAATTTTTATAATTATTTTTATGGTAATCTGATCAGGAAGAGGACATGATTTTTAAAAAGAAAACAGTTTTTGTAATGGTAAAATTGCGTCGAGTGTTGTTATATTTAAATTGCATTTGACATAAGTACGAGTACGTATGTAATAACTTCAAGTCAACAGAGCACTAAAATACATAAACTCAAAAAAGCAATATCAAGGCACGTCAAAATGATAATTCACAGCAAACTATTCCTACCATAATTGAGGTACGGGTATGAAATGTGTACTTGGAAAATAAGTGAAAAGAGCCGATTAAATGCATGCACAGAGAAAAATATGTGGTGTGTCGATTCACGACAATAAGAAACGTAATTATAAAGTTTGAATGTGAGATATGTTTCCTAGAGTGAAAAATAGCACGTTGTGGTTTGGACACGCTGAAGGATTGGATAATTAAGACTAACTAAACAAATTAATGTAACCATGAGTGTAAGTCGTGCTAGAGGCCACCAAGAAAATTATGGATGGATCAAATGAAAAAAGTTTTCAAAGGATAAGAAGTAAAACACAGAAAAAAAACTGTCTATGGATGTGGAGAAGGTGAAGTAAATTTGTCGTCATGGATAATATTGACACTGTGTCTCCTCTACCAACCCGAACAGGGATATTATATGAAGATATGCACTCGTATGTTCACATTTTATTTTACTGGGATTTTATTCATTTTCACATACTAGCGACAACATACCTTGCAGAGGCCCTGGTGAGACTTATCATGTTTGTTTAATTGGGTCTAAGAATAAGCAAGCAACAGAAGATCGTGGAGGTTCTTTGTAAAGAGAACAAAAAAGATAATTCTTTTAAAGGGAAAATTTCATTCTTTTTTGTCTTCATAAGTCTTTCTTTGCCTTTGTTGTTGTCTTATCTTATTCAGCCAAAATCAGCGGTATGACAAAAACAGATTTTTAATTATATTTAAATTGGTTACCTCATATTTTTGCATTTATATTAAAATATGGGAGGAAGGTTCTTTTATCCACATACTATACTATTTAAGTACTCAAAGAACAAACAACGTTGTTTGTCTTCATTACTTCGTAGTTTTATTATTATCAAAATGAAGAGAAGGAAATATATAAACGAAACTGACTTTTGTTCAAGAAAGTATACCCGTCCCTCGATTTACACGAATTTTTTGAAAGCGGTTTTAATCTAACGCGGCTTCCCAAAATGTTTTTTTTTAAAAGGGAGTTATTCTCCAGAATTTATATAAATGAGGAAGATAGTCCTAATTAATATTATATCACTAGTTCACGGTGTCAAAGTCAAGACGAATCAACGGAACAATTATTATTGTTATTATTCTCCAGATTCGTTTGCAAAATCTCGGCTACCTCGAATTAAAATAAATAAAATTAGGGATATGTATTTTAATATTGATTTTTCTCCATCGTATATTAAAATGAAATAAAAAATTGAGATAGATATTTTTAAGTTTGCATTTATGTCACTGAGACATTACAATACTAATCGATTTAATGGAGGTAAACATTTTTAAAAATTATATTTATTAAAGAAAGCAAAAAAACAATATTTTATGTTCATAATTATTTTTATTTCATATTATATAAACTGCCGATAAAATTTAATTATCAGTACTAATTGTCCGGCCCTTCAGCCAGTCAGTTCAGAATCGCGTTCACCTTTATTTGTGTGAACATAAACATTTTACCATGCAATACGTTTCGTCATTTACCGGTCTTCTTCCTCATTGTGTGATCATCATCTGATCAGGTGCACGGCACTACTGCAATAAATCCCGTACGATTTTTGCATTTTGACAATTCGAGTTCCGGACAGAACAACATAAATAGAACGTAGATACGTTACATAATATTTCTTAATACGTTTTTATCTAGATTATTTCATGTTTTTTTGTTTAACACTTTTATTGCAAATATAATCTGACGGGCTTATTACCCGGCGCAATCTCTTCCAACCAACTAGACAAAAGTAAATGAAGCATGTTACATAGTCGCATAAATCATTCAAATGATTATTCATCCCCATGAAATCCATGAAAACATACGTGAGGAAAACATAAAGACGGACAATCACCCGAGTTTATTTAAGGGTGTAATTGAAGATTTTTTTACAGTTCTGATCAGGTATTTAATGCCGATAAGACTGGACGGTACTGGAAGGCTTCACAAATGCCTACCAGAACATATTTTCGCTTAATCTGAAAAAAAACATTAGTGGATTCAAGGCAGCAAAGGATCGGGTGACGTTATAATTATGCAGGTATGCATCCGGTAATCTAATGATGAAATCGTTGCTGATCAATCGAGCTCATAAGCCACGATCATTAAAGGAGAGTCAACAAGATAGGGAGTAATACACTGGAGAGCCAATAAGAAAGCTTGGACGACTGCAATTTTTAAAGAATGGTTATTTAACTATTTTGTTCCGGAAGCGGAAAGATACACGATGAAAAAAAATCTCTCATTTAAAGTGCTTTCGCTTTTGGATAACGCACCTGGTCATCCACATGATATACAACACCCCAACGTTTGAGTTGTATCTTTACTACCAAATACTATTTCTATAATTCAACCATTCGATCTGAACGTTTAAAGGGTACTATATCAAACATAGTTTTTAAGATGTTTTGACGAAGGTCGATGATGACGAATCTATCACAATTACAGAAATTTGGGAAAAAATACAATTAGAAATTGTCTGCAGTATATTGTTTTAGCTTGCAAAGATTTAAAAAATACAAATTTAAATGCCTGTTGGAAATCACTATGGCCCGAAATAGTTACCAAAGGTAATCGTGTCCCTCCAAGAGATGAACAATTCACTCATATAATAAGCATATCGAATTCCTTACGATATGGTTTTTAAGATCTGAATAACAATGATATTGAGGAATTATTCGGGAAAGAAGAATGAAATGAATACGATCTAATTAAGACGGTTTGTTGTCCCAAAACAGAAACTCAACCTATCAATGATTCCCAAGAACCAAATTTATTTATTGCTATGAATGTGAGCGAATTCATTCAACCAGCCCGAAAATTTTCGTTTCGTAGTTTTTATTCTAAAATATTTTTTTCCCAAGGAAAAAGTTTGGACTGTATGAGAAATATTTATTTTTACAAAACAAATAGAAATATATTTGGTATGAACTCAACGCGTCTAAATATTAAGGCGTATTATATATTGGGATACACCTACACAAAGCGTGAGCAAATAAACGAAAGCAACATTCAAGGGTCAAAACAGAAATTCAGCCTCGCCTTTACCATAAAATAAGAAGCATGATATTATCAAAGTATGGTCTTGAAGCGAAACTTAGAACTCAAGGTGAGAGTTCAAGTTTACCATCGTTCTGGGCCAACATACGTTGATATAATGTTCATGCAGGTTCCTCGTTAGAGGTAACGCCGCCTGTGTAGGGAAAATAAAAATGCTAGTTGTGAGAATTCAAGTAAGTTATAAGACGTAATTGGAAATGGTTTTTCGGAATTGTTTATAATTTCAGAGCAAGTTAAAGAATTGTACTATTTAGGTTATAGGTATTTTTTTCCGATTATTGCAGACTTACGAGGTATATTGAACAGCGTGTAGTGATAAGTAACAAAGTCAATGAGGTACCTAAACATGGACTCGAATTGGACAGTATTAACATTTGTTATGGTTATAGTATACAAAATAATTTTAGTACCACGTTTGATGTATGGTAGTGAAACGTGTATGGGGAAAAATACTGAAAGGAGACTAATTAATGCTGTAGAGATGCGTGTAATTAGAATAATACATTGGACGATAATGTATGACATAATACAGCATGAAGTGGTAACGGATTAATGTGTATTTAAAGCTGATGAATTGAGTAATATGAAGAAGAGCACTATAATCTGGGCACGTAGAACGAATTAATGAAGAAATACTAACAATGCATATATTAATTGTTAACGTGAGTGGACGGCGGGGTAGAAGAAGACCAAGAAAGGTAACAAAGAAAATGTATTGTCATAATTACGGTTCAATATTAATGTCCTAGTTAAGTATTGTTTACATGGTTGTCTTCAAATAAGTAGGTTATTGTCTTACGGTTAAATACATTGAAAAATATATAAACGAAAGAAGAACAAAGCACGCTGAATATATACGCAACTATCGAAGTGTTGCATTGCACATACACGTACATGCTCAGCAAAACGAAGGCTCAACAAAAGCGTAATTTTCGACAAGTACAAATATAGAAAGAGACAGAAGAGGAAACTAATTTGAGTGTCATGCTAAAGAAGCACACCGAGTACGAGAATTTTATCAACGTTCTGAGAAATTACTTGCCATCATGACAACTTTGACAAAAACAGAGGTGAAGTTCATAATTGTGGCTCTATGAACACTGAATGCTAATACTGCCATTCCCTTAATTTCGCAGCTGAGTAATCTCCTGGCATTTAAATATTGCTACAAAAGAATATTTCTTCTTGAAGATGAAAATGAACCAAAAGTCAGTTCGTTCAGCTGTTGATGGAATTGTTAAGCAATCTGGATTTTCTGTGCTACCAAAACTTTAAATCAACCATTGGTTTTTATAACTTTCTCAGCAGTAATTATTTTTAATCTTTCAGCTAAGCAAGTAATTGACATTGGTATTATTCAATTGCTTCTTGAAAGAAATTTCTCTGCTATCTACACTCAATATCAAGATTATATTTATAAATTATTGTCGCATCAAACAAATCATTATGTTTAGTCAAAATATTTTAAAAGGCGTAGAATAAAAAAAACAGTAAGATTATTTGATCACACTTAACAGGTTGTATGCGACCGTACTAAGCACCTATTACACCTAACTGGCTGTGGCCCTGCACACGTGTATGGAAGCCTAATAAAGTAAGAGTCTAAGATTTGCCGAGGAAACTTGGTTTGACGAGTTTATGCATGCCGTTCATGAACCGCCCCCGAGCTAGTATCGTATCTTGCGTTAACTCCAGCCTTTCATAATATGAAACCCGAAAAGAGAGGCGGCCGACAGTTTCTCTCGAGTCCTTGGAAATAACGATTTTCTTAAACGTGGGTATAATGGCGTATATAATATATAATACGTATTGTGGATCCCACATGAATTGAAATGTTTGATAAATTGTGCCAAATTTACTACAAAAGGGAACAATAAGTATTTTGTGATGTTTCATGCTGCAAAAAATCTTTATTTTTATCTTTTTTTGTCATCATACACGTATAAAACAAACACTAATAAAATAAAATATCAAAACCACGAACACGGAAAAAAAAGCCTAAATTTTGATATTTTCAAAACAAACACTGAGTTTGTAGACAGGCGTTAACTATCTAGGTTATGGAGGCCACCCCTAAAAAGCTAATTTAATATGGACGCCAAAAATACTACCCAAAACAATTCTTGGGACAGTTGCCTAATGGTAAACGTAACATACTTTTAACGATACGCAGTGAATTCCACTTCTATATTGATTTAACACTAAAACTTCCACTTGATTTTGATTATTGAATATTTTGAATATTATTAACCAAAATACACAAAAGTATTTTTCATCAACAAGGACAATAAATCTACCACCCTGGAAAGGGATTGAAAATCTCAGTGAAAATGGAGTATTCGGTGCATTTGCATGTTTGACTTGTTTCCATTGAAAGTTCTTATCTCCGTGGACTAGTGGTAAGACGTTTCGGATGGATTCCTTGAAGATGTATCAACATTTTATTGAAATAAAATGAACCATAGAAATGCATTTAAAAAAAAATCAATAAAGTTTTCTGGACTCGTGCAAAACGACGCTACAACCATGGGTTATTCATATTTAAAAAGTTCCTTGTGTCTTCAAATTTAAAATTATTCTTCATCTCATTGAGTTTGGTCATAACTAAGGAAATGGTTATATTTTCAACACGCAAGACTTGCTCTAATTATGATATCTCGCGTTTCTGATGTTCATACAAAGGCTTCTTTATTACTAGCTGGGTTTCCATCTCTTCACTAGGGCCAGTCCTTGTCAACACGCGATCGTCTCACAATCCTGGTTTGTTGTTACGTTGACTAACGTCTAAATTGAAAAAAAAAATGTTGATGTTTTCTGAGAAATTTTAATGTTTATATTATAAACTATATCAATTCACTTTTTTCCTGCAATTAACTTACAATCTTATCCCTTAAAACTCCATTTACGAATTATAATTTTAGGGGGTAATACGCCGTAATGCCTTTATTCGTCTATTTTTTTTGTTTTCATATCCATGTGAAAAAGCTCAAATTTCACATCGACAAACATATCGAATAACATAACAATTTCAACAAGTAAATAACGTCTAAAAGTATAGAAATAATGAAATGAGAATTTATAAAGCAGACTCTCCTCAAGGACGATCTAATTCAGGAATTGAGCTCACTATTATGGAAAGATTAATCAACTAATCAGAAATATAATATGTCGAAGGGCCAATATGAAAAACTGACTGATCCTCTTTTTTCGAATTGTGAATTCAATCTGAAAGTCCCGAATCGAAAGTCAAGCGTTTTACCAAGTGGGTCATAAAGATCCTCGTCCAAATAATTACACAAAATGATTTTTTATAGTGCCGTTTAGGGACCAAATTCATCTTAAGGGTGATCTTACTATAGAAAAATTCTTCTACATTTATTTTGTTTATATTTATTAATTCATTCATTCTATGTGCCCAATCCATCTAAGAGTGCTTTTCTTCATTTTAGAAAATACATCCGTATGAAGTTCACATTGATCCCTTATTATTTCATGACGTATTCTGTCACTCGCGTTTTATCCCCATAGATTACAGTTATGTTAGTACGAAAATACTATTACGAACAATCATCTTAGCAGATTTTGATACTTTTTTGCTTTAAGCAAACTCGTGTATATTTTAGTGCCCCATTGACTTTATTTTCTTCTGCTATACACACGTAGCTCTCCCATCAGCAAAGAACATACTGGCCAAATAGCACATTTTTTAGCTACTTTCTTATTGTTCATTGTTCACCTGAACATCGCATGTACTTTTCTTTTGAAACTTTTTTTTATCACCATGAACTTAAGACATTAAAAAAACCATGTCAATAAAATAATCTTCCCGAATCCAGCTTGTTCTCGTGGCTGATTCGTGTCATAAGGAGAAAGGAAGCATGGATGTAAAAAAACTGAAAGTAGTCGAATGATTGTTGTAGAAATGTGTGCACTGATAAAAATACACGTAGAGACAATGTATGCCAGAATACGGAATGAAGTGATTAGAGGTGAATGTGAACTTAAAAATGATGTGTTGAGTAAGATGAAGAAGAAAATTCTCAGATATCACTGGGCACATGGACCGCCTGCATGAAAAAAATAGTAACAAAACAAATATACAGTGCAAATGTGAGTAGAAGGTAAGATAGAGGAAGACCAAGGAAATTATGATTTGATCAAGTGAATGATATTTTGAAAGAAAAAAATTTTAAAAGTCTACGTCTAAATTTATGTCAAGATATAAAAGTCGTTTAGTTCTCTTTGCTTACTCCGACAGGGAAATTACGTGATGGTATTGATATATACGAGTATATAGGTATTGTGCACAGCTTCAGGAGTACCCAAATAGACAAATATCTAATAAATCACAATTTACTTTAAAAATTCAAACACGGAAGAACAAACCATGTCTGGTAGCTACAGTAGCACCCGAGTGTATGTAAATAATAGTTGCCCTTGATACACTAAAATGACATGATCGTTATAATGAGTATGCCAACTGTAAGGGAGCAAATATTTTCTCAGATAGGGGTAGAGCGTGCTGTCCAAACATTAATTAGTTGTATTTATTTAATATTCCAGACCCATTGGCCATGCCTGGGCAAGCAGGTTGCTCGTGTTTGCAATCAGTAACTGTTATCGATAAGGTTTATTTGCTTGACATCGTCAGAGGGGCTAGTCTAGAAATGTATTCAGATAATTATATAATATCTAATATTCGCACCATCGTTGAAACTTTATGGATATAATACAGGTGCCCCAAAAATGTGTACAGACATTGATTGATTATAAATTTAATATTTATTTAGGTTTATCTATGATTAAATAATAAAAACAGAAGTAGATGTTATTCAATTATCGCAAATGCTCAAATTGATGGTCATTCTGATTCATACACCACTGATAATGAGGAATCACAAATATCAAGAATAATTGGTTTTTGGTATTTAGGTGCATTCTCTTTCACTGTTGTCAATTCATTATCTGTTTATTTTCATTTTAGTTATTTGCCAGTTTTGTTCCATAAACTTTATCTTCGATGAGTCCCCACAAAAAAGTCCATTGTACTAAGGTCTGGGGAGTGCGGAGGGGGAAGGGGTGTTCAATGATATACATATATCCAATCCATCTGTTCGGCAAATTTTCATCAAAATAGGTCCTTACATCACGATGGTAGTGGAGAGGTGCATAATCTTGTTGGAAATAAAAGTTCTCATCTTCTAGCTTCTCACAAATGCACGGTATGACAGATTCCTGTACCAAGTTCAAGTAAAGGGCATGGTGTAATAGTGTGTATACCATGTATATTTTTTTGGGAAATTCTATATATGCATTTATAGATCTCAACTTCAATCATTAGAATAGTTGAGAACCTCTGTGGCCTTATCGTAAAGTAATGTGTCTTTAAACTCCAGGATTACGGGTTCGATATTAAAGTATATGGGTAATAAAAAATATCTTAAATATAGACGTAGTAATGTTCGAGAGCTTCGACCTAAGGAAAAAAAATGTGACAGAATGAATAGATTTTTTTTGGTTTATCAATATTGTCACCTTTTGATAAAGAAGCCAAAAAGTTATAAGGATACCTATGGCTTTGGTCATATCTATTATACCAAAAAAAAATCATGCCGGTGTGCTCCGATCGTCTCACTTTGGTGTGCCATCGGATACAGTTCAGCGGTGTGACCGGTGATTTTGCTGGTGTGCAACAGATCACTCACTAAAAAAACCATGGTACAGCTTCGCTTTCTAGCGAATTGACGTTGGAATGGTGAGGGGATCCTCGACTACGAGGCCTAGAAACGACGACGATGGATACTATATTGGCCAATGCCGTCTGGTATTCGATCATCTAAATCTTAGCTAGTTTATTACCCGCAGTGAGACGAAATGAACGTTTATCCCATATCATAGACTGATGTTACGATTGGCTTGTGACTATAAATCGGTCAAGTTGTATTGTGGACAACGAAAGAGTAATAAAAACCGGTTTAAAATAAGAAAAAAATAATTAACAAAAAAGGGGATAAAGCGAAGTTTATATTAATTACAAAATGGCAGGCGACACTAAATCTCCCCAAATAGCGGCCGCACGTTCAATTAAATGAGAAGTTTCTCGCAAATAATCTCACGCTGCGAATTTTTCCCTCTTTCAGTGGTCCCCTCGCCTGAGATATTGCAGCTAACGACGTAGAACTATTTCGTATACGGTAACGGCGCACATTTATTAAGGCTAAGGGGGTGAACGATAACTGTACAGCGTACAGCCAACGTGTGGAGCGCAGTGGCGTCATTAGGGGTAAAAGAAGCACTTATAATATTAAATTATTTATTTACCTTGGTCGAAATACACATTTTTAATCGTTGATGTACTTTTCTAAGTGATTTTTGATAAATCTTAAAAGCTTTTTGCTTTTTGACAATTTTGTGAAAGCAATATATTATAACACAAATAAAAAAGTTCCAGTTTGGTTTATTTACGTAATGCCTTTTAACATCTTTATTTTAAAATATTTATTAAAGGTAATTTATTGAATATTGGGCTTCTCTTGAGGATTTGGCAAGGTGATCAACCTAAATATTCGATAATTAAATATTAGAATTACTATCTATCGTCTTGTTGCTAGTTTTTATATTTTTCTTCATTAATTTAGATATTTGAATGTAACATTGTTAACTTATTGCCACATCTATTACAACTTACAAGAAAAAAGTTACACAAGATTTATGTCAATTACTGAATGAAAGGTTACATCATTATTTCCAAAAATAAATAAAAATGACAAAAACATTAAAAACAAACGAAAAAGACCGTTTAACAAAAATATTTGCAAATTACATCAAATACTAGGAAAAGAGAAGAAAGATGGAATAGAACAAGAAAATATGAGTAATGGAGAACATATTTCATCATTGAAAACAAATGTAAGTCACTCTTGAAGCACGTCAACAAGAGTGAGAGTTTTACGGCAGCCGATAACTGGTTTCAGGGTTTGACGACATGGACATTAAATTACGACGTGAAAGAGGAGCGATGAACTGGAAATGCCAAAAAATAATCTCAGCTTTCGCGTAGCGTACGTTCATAATCTGAAAGGCGCTGTTTTCGACGAGATATTGAAGGGATGTGAGTTCATTCAGAAAGTTATATCATAGTGACGATACATGAGCCTGTCAGCGATTTCTTATATTTTGACAATTCAACTTTTCTGATATAATGTAATGTGTTCATATTTTCTAAGGTTGAAAATGCTTCTCAAACAAACGTTTTGCAATGGCTGAGTTTGCCCAGTGTTTTTCTGTAATATTCAATTAACATTTCTAACTGTTTTGAAGAAATGATCGCGTAGCAAAATCTTCACCAGGTCATGTTGTATAATTACAACTAAAGCGTAGTATAACAATTTAATATCAAAGAAAATACAAAGTAATCAGGATAATAGTATTGTGTCCAAGTAAACTGTTAATACGTTAACGTATCTGGGCTATGTTGATACGAAGGAAAAAATAAAATAGAGAGTTTTTCAAATGTATCGATGACACTTTAAACCGCTAGAGATAACTAATATTTCAGTTGTAATCAGGAAAAAAGTAAAATATACAAAACGGATAATGACGAAAACAGATGTACCAAAATACCTATGAAAGAAAGGTATTAGGATGTTGGAAATATGTTTGAACTGGAGTATGTTACATATGCTGAAGAATTCAGTGTCTCCAAACACACTACATTAGTATTGAAGTGGTTAGAAGACGTACATGAACAACGGAAGAATTTTGAATTCTAAAGCACCTCCACCATTTATTGGGGAAAGGTTCTCAGGGCCCTCTACAGTACGCTGGTCTGCATCAAGTTCGAATGTGGAGCATTGGTGTGAAGCCCGTCGGGGATTTGTTTCGGAAGTCAAAAATATTTGTCTAAAACTTGACGCAAAATAGGTGATGCAAATGAAAATATAATAGCCTCGGTACCTGTGTAGAGGTCCAGATACCAAATCACTTGGTGAAAAGCGGCTTCTTGTTCTTTTTTATTGGATGTTTCGAGTGTGAAAGTAGTCATATAACACTTTTTCTTAGCGATAATCTTATCTGGCTGAAGAATGAACTGGGTATAAGGTGTGTTTGATGATTAATAATTGGCTGTATCACTTGGCTCAACTATATATCTCTGAACTATGTGAACTGGAATGTTGAGGGTTCAAACAGCGCTCAATGCGATTTGTTGATGCTGAAGCGTCTTACCGATTTATTGTACCTGAAAGATAAAATATAGCTGCATAATACGATAGGATATTTAGCATTGTTATGCCACTGCTTTTGCAATGAAGTTTTTCCAGGATTCGAGAGATTGACGACCACTGCACTTTAAAGGCTACACTAAAAAAGGTTATATTTGAAATGTCGTTTCTCGTTGAGGAAGAGTTTTTAGTCTGACATATGGTAAGAAAACATTGCATATTCTTAAAAGTCATTCAATTTTTTAATCATCATAAAGAAAAATGCTAAATGTCCCGGTACATTGCAGTATTGATAGGTTTTTTATTACGCTACTGTCGACGACGTTAGCAAACAACTCATTAACTGCAATAGTCACGGAAGTAAGTTCGAGTGAAGAAACGAATAGGTTACCCACTACTTGAGATTTCTAGTTAAGATGTTTTCTTCTTTTGCAAGTCATAAAAAAATATTGGTTGCAATTCGAAGTAAAAATACTAACTTAAATATATGCAAAACATATACACCAATGAAGAGTATAAAAATTCAATACAAAGATTTATGTAAAATCTATAAAGAAAGCTGAAATATTTCCTTAGGTATCTACTCGTATAATACTAGTCTAAAATCGGAAGTCTGTTCTATTTCACGAAATTTAAATAAACAAGGGACTTTCTTCTTCTTCGTGTGCCATGTCTAGTCCAGCTGACGTTAGCAATCACTCTTGAGAAAATATCTTTGTCTTTGTGCGGCATGAAATAACTCCTCATCTGTTTGGAGACCTGCCCATTCGCGAATGTTGCATAACCTAGACAGGCACCTTCTACTAATTCTGCGTTGACTCTGAATTTTGCCCATCAATATTAATTTTACGAAGTGGTATTTTTCTCTTTCCAATATACTATATATCTCAGGTAGGCAATCTTTCTTTATTTTATGAAATTTAAGAATTCTCGTTTTATATCTGGTCTACGTAAGTATCGTGTTAGACATACGATGATATGAAGAAAATCAAATCAATCTCCGACATATCCACATTCCGAATTTTTTCAGTTTATTTAACTTATGTTGAGACATAATACATGTAGACCAGAAAGTTTGATTTTTTACCAGATCAGAAACTTTGGTATTTTATTTGGTATTTTAAAATATTTTTCACCGAAATAGGCCATTAGAAAAGACCAAGTATTTTAACAATCGTAGGCATGACATTTTACGAATTTCTCTTTCGTGAGCGATTTGTAAGAAAGCAGACCTAACTGCACTTTTCGGATAATTTATTAAAATTGACTCCTCTTTTGCTCAAAACCTTAAAAAAATTAGTAGCATTGATGTAGATATGATGTTAATTGAAGTTTAATATCTAAAAACCCCATTTGTACAATATAAACATGCCATCACTCCATTTACCTGTCGAGTAGGCAGATAAAACAGTGACATACTTTCTTATCTCAGCACAGAGAAAAAAAAGTATTTCGACTATTATTTATCCATACATCTTCTTATAAAACTCCTACGATGACTCCCTTTTTGCGTTTCCTTTATTCAAAATATCATTTACTTGATTCAACCATTCTTTACTTGGTCCTCTTCTTCTACGCTTTCCACTCACATTTGAATGATATATTTGTTTTGTTAGCATTTCTTCAGTCATTGGTTCTACGTGCCCAAACTATCTTAGAGTGCACTTCTTCATCTTATTCAGCACAACAACCTTATTCACATGCACACTTAATCACTTCATTTCATATACTGTCATATCATATATTATTCTACGTGCACACGTTTCTCCAACATTTAATATATATTTACGTAGCATTAAATGAACATTTATACAATATTTTTTTTAATTCATAGATTTTTTGTCATTAGACGTGAAATGCATTCAGATGCTAGTTTATCATACATATATTGTGTAGATACTCAAGATAGACTATTCCAAGAAACAAATTATTTAGATGCTAGACAGAGATACGAATATGCCCTGGGTATTTGTATACGGTACCACCGACATAGAAAAAGCCAACAGCATATTTCACATACATGTACGAGTATAACTAGAACCATAAAGAGTTTTGGTGCTATGGAATCCAGTCATCAGGTTCCATGGTTATTTGGCACCTTAAATGTAAAATCACTTTGAAGATTCATTGAGAGTGACAATTGACTTGAATGTAAGAATTGCTGGCAAAGTCAATACACGGTAAATTAACAGATCTTACAATCAGCATTTTGATAACTTAGGTAGCATTATGAATTACAAAGCAAACAGAAATGACGAGATTCAAAATAGATCAAGCGCAGCTTCCCGGGAATTTTGGGCTCTCTATGGGCGATTGCTTGATAACCACGATCGAATACTGAAAATCAAAACGGCAGTCTATAAAGAGATGAGTCGTCAAAGGTTATCACGAGTCTCACGATGTTCAGCCATAAGTCACACGGTAAGTCACACGTTCAGTCATAAGTCACACGTTGAGACAACATATTCAATGTTGTCTCAACTATTTCACTTCCCATTTGTCATTATGTAAAATTTGGACTCCTTTGAGGCTTTTCTTTTTTTTTCTCGTTCTTGCTGACAGTTAACCTGAGGTGGTATATGTGGGTTTACTTTTTATTTTGTTTTCTGCCATACTTTGTTGTTTTTTTTTTTATTCTATTTATTCTTTAATCTAGATATGCGGGGGTGTGGGATGGAAGGCCCCTGATGCCCTTGCGGTCGGGCTCGCCCTACATTGGTGAGTGTATCTCGGCCGGGGGAATGTTTGTGGGATGAGCCCGGACCTTTACGTGTCTTCTCTCTTGAATGTATTTTTTTTGTCATCTATTTATTTTCTGTGTTTTTTTTTATATATTCTTGTTCTACGTGTTCAAGGGTGTGGGCTGAAAAATTTCGGGTGTCCCCGTGGCTGAGTTCGCCCTATATTGGTGGGGTGTATCTTGGCCGAGGGGATGCTATTAGATGAGCCCAGACCTTTTTATAGCTTCTGTATTTAATGTATTATCTGCAGTTTATGTGTTTTAGAAGTGTTATTTAAATAAAGTATAATCTGTACATACTATGATGCTATCAATAAACCTATTATTTATTTATATGATAGATGGTGTAATATAACAATTAATTTAAAAAAATTACTTCATACATAAAAATTACACATTTCCTTTAGCAGAAATAAATTTATTATTACTGTTATATAATCATATACAGGCAAAAATGTTATTCCTCATTATGCTCGTATAACGAACGTGAGTCAACTAACTTTAAGTAGAGGTTATTCATTATGAATCTTTAGTACTCGAAGGTAAAAGTCTAAATTAATGTAATACTTACCATATTTTAAGAATATAATTTAGATTTTGAGTGGGCAGTAAAAAGAAATGATGCGTAAACGAATAAATTATCATTTTTAATGAACGTTAATTAAGAGTTCATGCCATAAATTTAACGGTGAACTTTCTTGACCTTTACGAGAAGAGAATTTGATTTCCAATTATTTAATATGAAAATAAATTGATTGCCAATTTAATGTAAAATGGTTAATGTATAAATATTTTTTTATATAATATAACTAAAAAAGTCATCATATGTTGATTTTTTACAAGTTTATTTATAAAGTAATTTTACAACGGCTTTATTTATTTATTGGTTATAATAATAAAATGACGATTTATACAGTACCATTCAGATAACAGGCTATTTTTAAAAACTTTACCTGGCATGTTTATCGCGATATAGAAATCTTTTTAAACCAACAAAAAATATTTAAAAAATAACTTAAATAAAAACTAGACTTAAATCCTTTTTTATAAATCGGGTACCAGCTTGCAATCTTCAGATTGAAAAACCGTAACTCTTTGATTATTACTGAAATATTATACAAAATAAATAAAATGAGTATAACGATATGCAAGAGGTGACTGCGTTCATTAGATCGGGGTCTTCCTCGTATCTGTATTTGTTTACAAAAAAAAATAACATTGTTTAATGTAAGTATTTAATATTCACTTGACACTTCCATGCGAATGAGGCGAGAGTCATGTGCTTGCAAAAAAACCTCAAATAGAATATAACATGATGGTATGTATGTGTGTATTATCCCAAACGTTAAATAACTACATAGCATTACTGTAAATTAAGATAAAAAAAGGCTGTCAAGTAAAATAGAATATAAAATGCCTGAGTGTTAAATAAGCATGCTGACTGGGATGACGATGACAGTTCTCCAAAGAAGGATTAAAACTATCCACCAAAAAGGATTAAAACCATCCACCAAAGAATGATTAAAATAATAAGAACCACCCAGCAGCAATCAACTAATAAATATGATGTAAATGAGCTCTCTTGGTGTTTGAAGGTGATTTAGCGATTTAAATTGTAATAAAAGTGCACATAACGCAAGAAAATCTATTCATTCGCCAATTTACACCCACCCAGGTTATTGTAACCTGAAACATGAATAATATTGTATTGAATCTTTTCGAAACGATCCTGAAAAGAGATATTTCACGTTGAAAGCGGGCGGAGTCTTCAATGAGAGGGGCGCTTAAGGGTATCATTCAAAAGGGGGTTTTGACAAAGCCAACTTGATTGGAATGTCAGATTCTCGCGTGTTTGAGTGACATTTGGGATCAATCACAGGTTATGCTACATATTTAAAAGGTTAATATATGCGCATTACTATTGTAAGAATGGGATCAATCACAGGTTATGCTACATATTTAAAAGGTTAATATATGCGCATTACTATTGTAAGAATGGGATCAATCACAGGTTATGCTACATATTTAAAAGGTTAATATATGCGCATTACTATTGTAAGAATGATCTTCTTTATCTTCAATACGAATAGTTCAAAATAAGCTTTGATAATTATAATTTCTGATCTCCTTTTCCAGTAGGTAAAACGCCTCTTTTCCATGCCGAGGGTTTCGATTTCATTTCCCATTGGAACCCAAAATTAAAAAAAATAAATTCATGTCTAGTTTTAAGTTAAGGTCTCTTTAACATCTTTCTAGTTAGTTGGAAGAGGTTGTAACATGGCAAAGAGCTCGCCAGAATGTACTGTATACAACGAAAGTGTAACACAACGCTACATATGAGTATATGATATACTATAAATTTGAGTAGCTAATATATAATAATGAGCTTATTCCAGCTGGTATATAATTTAATGCAATACTATACAGGCTGTAGTTAAACATAAGAAAAACAATACAAAATAAAAACGTGGTTACTTTGTTTTATTCCACTTATGTTTTATAGCAAATTACAATGTATTTCTACACTTGCTCTGTTATCATCAGTCGAGTTGTCCAGAACTGAGATATATGTGTATATTAACTACATAATTGTGTGTTGTTTATGGTAAAATACCGTAAACGTGTCTTTACTATTTGTTTTCCATGGTACTAAGGGGAATAGGGTTAGAAGCGGAGAAGATAAATTGAATTGATTATTTATGATATTCTTGTTTTCTTTGTTCGCCTTATGTATTTCAATGGGTTCTTAGCTTTTTATTGTGTAATACATAATTTGTTTGATTTGTGTAATATTTTTGTGTTTATTGGGTGTGAAAACGAAATACCAAGTGTTATTAGGTGTTCAGCGAACCCTAATTTTATATTTAAAATGAAGTTCCATAAAGTGATGCCAGACTATAGCATAAGATAAAAATTAAATTTTTCCTAAACCAAACTAAATATATTCTAAATCAAAGTATTAAAATAAATAACGATTGTATGTTACGAACTGTAATAACGATTTTAGGTGAAAATTAAATAGTAAGAGACAAGATATGTGTCCATGGATAACGATTTTAGGTGTACATTAAATAGTACAAGGCAAAAGCTGTGTCCGTCGATAGAGATGCGTGGATATCTGTATTCTCTACCTACCACAAAATATATATAGTGAGATGGCATGTTTTTAGGAAAGTATACAAAAACCGAATTCATTGCCGTATAATAATCCTTACCAATCAGCCAGATAAGAACAAAGCAAAATCGTGCGAATGGCTAGGTATACAATACAATATGGTATACAATGTCAATGTCGTATCTTGTGGAAAAGTTGTAATATCATTGTCTATGGAGTTTAAATGAATAGAAAATACGTATTTGAAGAGTTTCACTATGTGAAATTTTACAACCACGTCTTCTATGAGGATCGTCATTACCATGACACTAACCTTCCTCCCCAGTATAAATGATTTCCTGCCATTTGTAACACCCCTTGAAGCTAACGTCCCGCTGTTTTATCTATCTGGTGCTTCATTAAATGAGTGTTTGATATCTGTGGACTGTGATATTTATATTTTCAGCGATAATTGACTGCCCAAGAGGTAGGCCTTCTTTGGTGCTACGTCCAAATATTTAAGAATTTAGAGAGACGCGTCTTAACCACAAGTTCTTCAATATATTCGATGGATTGGTAATCTTGACCATACCCATTTAATGCGTAAGGCTCACCTTTAATATCATATCTCAAAGGTATCGATTATTTAGAAAGGTTTTCTTTGTGTGCAATAAAGACAGATGCTGTGAAGTATTTTTTGGCGCGATCGACTCCAGACGCTAAGTTAATCTATTGGTTAGCTGAAACTTATAAATTGAGAGAAAATTAACGTAAGATTGGAGATTGGTGCTGGTAATAAGTGTTTTTGTGGTCCTTAGACAGTACATAAGACCAATATATACATTCTGGAAGAACTACAAATTAAGCAAATATTTGTTTTCAATGCGAAATAGGGAGTCTTACGATCGAGAGACTTTTGATCCAAGAAAATTAAGAAGGATCATGGGTCAGATCACCAACGCAATGGACAGAGCTGGTAAGGAATATAACCAATAACTCTCTCCAAAAATATAGTAGAAATGCTACTGACCTTGAAAAATACGAGTATAGGTGTATCGTTTTTCTGCAAGGCAATCAATTTGCTTGCAAGATCGAGATTAATTATAAAGACTGTTTAGTGAAAAGTATTACAAATAGAAAGAAGTAAGCTCTAGAAGTAATCATCTGTACTTAGCAATGTATGACCAGTTTTAAAAATAGACCCTCTTTACACAGCGTAGAGTGGTTAAAAGAATAAAAAATGTCCCCAGTTTACGAGGGTTTCTCATGTCTAAACATTGCAAAACAATCCGTGACCGGGTGCCCAAGCCAAGGGATATGCCCAGAGTTTGGTCGTTGAAAAACTTTAGAAGATAAACTAAAAGTTGGTTCCTGAAAACTTGTTCGGACGTAAATTATCGTGGAAACCGGGAGCGTGTGATAATTCCCGTGTTCTGTTTGCTACACGCCAGAATATCATTTACAGAACTCTTATTTTCCTCAACTTTTCTCCAGTTGTTTTGGTGTACAAGGTAATTATATATAACGAGGATCGTTAGTTGAAATTCTATTTTATGTATAATTTAAAGCAGGGGCCTTCAAATATTTAATTCATATAAATTATTTACTTATTTCGATATTTTGTTGCGCTAATATCGACTGAGAATGTGTGCGCATTACTGTATGCTGATACCATGATAGTGTAAGGGGAGAATGAAGAAGAATGACAAAGTATGATAAATAAATTGTAAAAGATGTAAATAACAAAATAAACAATGAATGATACAAAATCCAGTCATATGTTAGATAAGTTGTCATGGGAAAGGATATGCGATATTTTATTTATTTATTTAGTACTTCATTGCATATATTTGCCAGGTGGAAATTTCTTCCAACCAACATGACAGTATTAAATAAGAAAAGGTACATGCTCGCAAAAAATATTTAAAAGAATATTCAAATTTGTGAAATTTATTGACCACAAAATATTAAAGTAAAAGTGAGATATCATTAATCAAAGGAATAGGAAAGGATGGTGGAGAGGAAAGAAAAGATAGAAATATACAACGTTATATTACTGACTAGAAAATACGTTTTTTCAGTTGTTTCTTTAATCATGCCCAAGACGGAGAGAGTCTTGCATGGGTTTGTAACTGGTTCCAGAGTTATATATATATATATATATATATATATATATATATATATATATATATATATATATATATATATATATATATATATATATATATATATATATATATATATATATATATATATATATTATATATATATATATATATATATATATATATATATATATATATATATATATATATATATATATATATATATATATATATATATATATATATATAATATATATATATATATATATATATATATATATATATATATATATATATATATATATATATATATATATATATATATATATATATATATATATATATATATATATATATATATATATATATATATATATATATATATATATATATATATATATATATATATATATATATATATATATATATATATATATATATATATATATATATATATATATATATATATCATCACCATCACCATCAGCCTGTATCTATCCACTGCAGGATGTAGGCCTCTCCAAGTTGTCTCCACAAAATCCTGTCCTTTGCACATTGCTGCCACATAATACCTGCATGCTTACGTATTTCGTCAACCCAGCGCGCCTTAGGTCTTCTTACAGGCCTTTTTATACCTATTGGGTACCACTGGATTACTTCATACGTCCAACGATGGTCTGTTGCTCGGGCGATATGTCCAGCCCACTTCCACTTGAGTCTTTTTGCAACCTGTATAACATCTTCAACCTTTGTTTGGGCTCGTATCCACTCATTACGTTTTCGGTCTCTTCTGGTATAACCTAGCATGCACCTTTCCATGCTGCGTTGTGTTGTTTGGAGCTTTTGTAACATTCGTACCGATAAAGTCCAAGTCTCGCATCCATATGTATGCGATATATATATATATATATATATATATATATATATATATATATATATATATATATATATATATATATATATATATATATATATATATATATATATATATATATATATATATATATATATATATATATATATATATATATATATATATATATATATATATATATATATATATATATATATATATATATATATATATATATATATATATATATATATATATATATATATATATATATATATATATATATATATATATATATAATATATATATATATATATATATATATATATATATATATATATATATATATATATATATATATATATATATATATATATATATATATATATATATATATATATATATATATATATATAATATATATATATATATATATATATATATATATATATATATATATATATATATATATATATATATATATATATATATATATATATATATATATATATATATATATATATATATATACTATATATATATATATATATATATATATATATATATATATATATATATATATATATATATATATATATATATATATATATATATATATATATATATATATATATATATATATATATATATATATATATATATATATATATATATATATATATATATATATATATATATATATATATATATATATATATATATATTATATATATATATATATATATATATATATATATATATATATATATATATATATATATATATATATATATATATATATATATATATATATATATATATATATATATATATATATATATATATATATATATATATATATATATATATATATATATATATATATATATATATATATATATATATATATATATATATATATATATATATATATATATATATATATATATATATATATATATATATATATATATATATATATATATATATATATATATATATATATATAGTATATATATATATATATATATATATATATATATTATATATATATATAT
>OX463853.1:16686375-16727980 GCA_949825065.1 Odontocerum albicorne
CGATCACTTTGACATTTGCCTCAACAATGAAAGAAAATGAGTTTCGTGCCATCCTAAAACATTTTGGTTTGAACAAGTTAACTGCCAAGCAGATCGAAACTGTGTTGAATGCAGTTCATGGGGATCTGCACCAGCGTTAAAGGCTGTTTATTTCGGGATAAATGATTTTGAATATGGCCATACTGAACCGAAGCCGAATCGCGCTCTGGACGTCCAATTGCATCCACTACGGAGGAAATTATGGAAAAAATCCATGGTATAATAAAATACCGTCGAGTGCATGTGAGCGAGATTGCTGAGACTGTGGCTTGTCCTTGGTTGCCCATATTAATGGTACTCGTACGAGTATATGTGATAAGGAAATGAGGATGCTAGAATTTATTTTAAGTCCGCATTGCTAATTTTTATGTGTAAAAGTGTACTACATTAATTAATGAAAAACTTTTAAAAGTAATACATAAACCTTAATATGTATATTTATGATGGCTTCGCCAGATTTAAGTTGTCAAAAAGACCCAACGGGAACGATGCACCAGAAAATCTTGTCTTTCTCAAATATTTCTTAAATATTTACAAGGATGTTGTATCTAAGGTCATAGATCAAATGAAACAAGGGATGGGGTGGTTTGTCACTGAGGAAGACATGTAGGTAGGGAAAGGTAAAGGAGGATGAGATCTTTTGGGTCCCGAAAAGGCACGCATCAATGAATCCAGAGGATACCAATGCTGGTCAAGGTCGGCTGAACAAAAGGGATATGGTGATTGGTTTCTGAAAAAAAAAAATGGAAACTATAACTCATTCCTATTTTGCATAAAAAAAAAACGATTGTTTTGAATTGGACGAAAAAAATTGGATTATTTTTTTTCATGTCATGTCAATATTCGGATGTGCTCGTTAATTTTCACAACTGCTATCCATTTGTTTAAAATGTTTCTCAAATCTGATCTTTGCAGAATTGGCTAAAATGACAACCTATGTTACATTTCGAAAGCAATTAGTTATGTTTTTCTCTTCTCGTCGTTAGGCAATACCTTCGAAACGTTAACCATAATTTAAATCAACTCAGTAGAGCTACAACTCCTATTGTTCAAAATTATATGAAATTATAGGAAATAAATTACAATTAAATATAATTTATTAGTTTAACTTTTTCATCAGGAAATATAAGCGTACAATCCTGGTTTAACTGGAAATAATATGAAAAATAAGAGGGTGTATAAAGTGAGGTGTACGAATCTATCAGAAGCGAAAGACTTCCATAGCCAGCAAATATATCATATTTCCTAGAATCTTGCTGTTTCATGGTCGATAATTCATAGTTTATGACTTGAACAAACTAAATGATTATAAATTTTATGTTAGAGAATTTACTTCAAAACTTACATAATAAAAACATTCCTCCGACGACCTCCGTGATCTTGTAAGTAAGGCTCTCGACTCTCCCCTCCCCCCCCCCCCCCCCCGTAGGTTTCGGGTTTGATCTATGATGGTGTCACAACTTAAACGCGCTAAACTGATGCGAGTGTTGTTACTTTTTCACGTGCCGAGTAGTATAACAAACACGTGATAAACTACGAGTTTTTGCCCACTCCAGCAGTTCTAAACCTGATGGCTCGAAGACATTGTTGTCTTTCAGTTACACTCTAATCTACCCCAATCACCTGTGTGGATATGTTGGTATAATGTGGATAATGTACGAGGCATATCCAGAAAGTAAGTGTACTGAATTTTTGTAGGTTACAATTTTTTTTATTTAAACAAAAAAAATACGTGGTTACCGTAGTACATATGTAAGCTATTTTTCGACATAGTCGCCATTCCTCTCAATGCAGGTGGTGAAGCGGAGTATTTTTTAGCGGAGGGTGAAGAGGTGTGACGTGACCGTTTTTAAACTCGCGACACCACTTGTACACACTCGTACGATTCATAGCTTTATCACCATATGCAGTTTTCACCTCATTATAAACCTCAACCGGAGGTTTTCCCTTCCAAACGAGATAACGGATGAAGCCGCATATTTCGCACTTGGCGGGAGATTGGATTGACATTTTTCACGAAACGTGTTGTCGCGTCGACACTTCTCAACGTACTGACCTTGAACCGGTCTCGTTGCGGAGGGGAAGGGTCAGGCTACACGGAAGTGTAGCCAACATGTCGAAAATAAAATCCATCCGGTCGTGAGAGCCTCAGTACACTTACTTTCTGGATAAGCATAGTATTTTTATAATTTTTTTTTCACAGTGCTATATTAAATATCTGCCTAATTTTACGATGGATGTCCTAAAACGAAATGTTTTCGAAACACAAGGTATCTTTATTTCTTTATTAATCTGAAAAATTATACAACCTTTTTCATATGAACAAGATACGAAGAACAAAGAAAGAATAAAAGCAAATTAATTATATTATTTCATAACAATAGTGTTAACAAGACTAAGAGAGAAAAATATCTTAGAAAAGAAAGGGAAGGAAAAGGGATAAATAACAGATATACTCGTATCTAGACGTTGTTATCTTTAAACATGGTTATTTTCTTAAATTAATGAATGTTTAATCTGTAAGATACGTAGTAAGGTCCAGAAATATACGGCCCAGTAATTTTTATTATTTAATTAAGAACTATAAATGAATTTTTCAATACCGCTGAAGAAATATGTTGAAGTTTTGTTCTCAATGTTACACTACATATACTCGTATTACTTTTAATTATCTTTCCGCATAAATCAGATTTCAGGTTCGAAAGTAATAAAATAATCATAAGCGGCCAAGTCGCGACTACAGGAAAGATGATTTAATTAATGGAAACCACAGTATTGAATACAACCTTTGCTGCAACAGTGTGTACTGGTGCATTGTCTTGCAATAATCAGATACCTCGTGGCAGCTTTCTTCGGTGTTATTTTTATGGCATCCTTTAATTTGCACATTAATGACGCATGATACTGACCTGTAATCGTAGTGTTTCTTTCTTCGAAATCAATTAATAGAATCCTCAGACAATAAAAAAAATGTTGCTTCTTTTTGCGCTTGTGTCACTTCGCTTTTGTAAGCCGTAGTGCTCCCGGATGGCGCAACTTCATAGAACACCTTTTTGATAAAGGATCAGGGTACAAACCATAGTTTTATCCTTCGTGAGAATTTATTACATATTTTTTTCCCATTGTAGATCATTTATATATAATTGCAACATTAAACATGCCATTGGCTTTGGGCAGCATCTTATTTATGTCAAGATGATAGTTTTGAATTCAAAGCATCATAGTTTTGAAAAGCCTGTATATTCAATAGATTTTCTGCCTATGAGAAACTGTTTAGCCCAATTTATTACTGTGAAAATATCACGTTGAAGATTCTCCGTCGACCGCACCTAAACTTTGTTAGATTTTTGCCGGGGGTTTCCCTTTCTTAAAAAGAAACTTGATAACCACGCGATATTCAATTTTCAATATTTCAGAATATAACGAAACAACACGTAGACACGTTTAATAAAATAATAAAAAAGAACAAAAAATGTACAGTGATACAAAAATCGATATGACAGATTAAATAATGTACTGCTTAAGGATGAATGTGAATTTAAGGCTGATGTGTTGTCTAAGATAAAGAAAACCACTTGGAGATATTTTGGATACGTGGAACTACTGCTTAAAGAAATACTTAAACACAAATAAACATTGCATATCTGAGTTAAATGCCTGGTTATGTGAGAGCAAGAAAAGTATGGTTGTTCCTAGTAAATTATAATTTAAAAGAATAAACTGTGAAAAATCAAATAAATCGCAGGAGTTGTATGAGATATTGTATGGATATAGAGGAGGTAAAATATGTTTGTCTCGATACAAAAGTTTGGCGCTTTGTCTTCCCTGCCTTCCCCGACAGATGTTATGAAAATATTAATTTGGTATACTCGTACATGAGGATCGCCTATAATTTTAGTTAGGGTACATAAATTATATTTTAATTAAGGTTGTCACAGAAAATTCAAGAAATCATGAAAATTTATCTACGTAAAAACAATCATTAATCTAATCCAAAACACTCGTGTAAAAACAACTGCTCTGTTAGTTAGGACAAGAGGGTCGAGATTTACTACAAGAGATAAATGTCAGTCAAACATATGTCAAAAAGCGCAAATATTCGATAATGTAATATGTATATTATGCAGTTTTATTATTAATCATCGTATCGGTTACATAAAACATCATCGTAACAGTTACATCCGTCCGGTCAAAATATTTCTGTGGAAACCAGACTTGTATCTAATTCACAAATTTATCATCAATCTCTACTAAAAGGTTTATTATATTTACGGGCTGTGCTTTACTTAGAAATGTTAATGAACCAAATGAAATTAATGTATTATTCCAACATTATATATTATGTTAATGTATTATTCCAAAATTATATATTATGTTAATGTATTATTCCAAAATTATATATTATGTTAATGTATTATTCCAAAATTATATATTATGTTAATGTATTATTCCAAAATTATATATTATGTTAATGTATTATTCCAAAATTATATATTATGTTAATGTATTATTCCAAAATTATATATTATCTCTCTCCGTGGTTGCAGTCCTAAGACTGGTTTGCAGCAATTTCAACTCTTCTCCTCCATTCCCCCCTGTCCTGTGCGGCTCTTTTTAAATCTGTATATGTTGAGCAGCGCACTTCCACCAACAGGTCCTCCAGGTACTCTCGGCGTGGGCGTCCCCTAGAGTTTGTCCCAAAATAAAGGTTTTTTTTTAAATTTTGTTCCAAAATAAAGGGTTCAAAATTAACTTGTCCAAAATCAACAGGAATAATTATAATATTTCATTGTAATATTTCATATAAGACTTTTTAACATCTTTCTGGTTTATTAAAAACAAAATATTGTTCGTAATAAAATATCTAGGTTTTTCATATATATACGAGTACATTAGAATTAAACAATTAAATAGTTTTTCAAACACATATTTAATATAAAATCATTTAAAACTTCACCAATATTTCTCAATTATTTCTTTTTATCTATGGTGTCAACAAATCGTTGTACTATATGTGATTTATTGTGATAGTTGTAAATTTGTAACTGTACTCTCTTTGAATTCTTATAAATTATAATTTTTAAGGTGGCAGAGATCTAATTTGTAAGGTGTAATCTTAAAATGTCAGATTTTAAAACAGGGTTTTAATCAAAACAAACCTTCGTTTGTACACTCTGTTTGACAAGAACGTGTACGGCGAAACCCGAAATACTCGTACTAATTGCGACGAGACATCAAAAAAACTACACACATACTACATAATATACACCTTGATGCTTTATTATTAAAACGTTGTCCAGTCGCCTCCACTAGTAATAATTGCCCGGCATCTCCGAGGCATACTTTTTTCAATTTTTATAGCATAATCTAAAGACAAAGACTTCCATATAAGTCGAATCTGTCGAAATACTGCTTGACGTTCCAGATCTTTTTCCTTGGAGCTTGATCTTTTGAGCACCCAAAAATTTTCTATGGAATTTGTATCTGGTGACTGCGATGGCCAATCCATTATGTCAACGTCATTTTCCTGTTTCCACGTAGTACAAAGACGTCTCCGATGTTTTGAGCTATTGTCCTCTTACAGTAGCCAATTTTCATTTTTTTCTTATAAACCACCTTTGAGCAGATGGTAATAAAGCCCCCTGATATATGTTAACCCTTTTGGCAGCGTTCAAATTATTTGTGAAGTTGTGCAAAGTACCAAATCCCTGCTTTGAGAAACAGTCCCCGGCGTGGACTTTTACCGCGGTCCGCTGGATGAGTTTATTGGTGCGGGTACATCAGGTATACTCGTAGTTAATGGAAGAACATGACTAAAAAGAAGCTTCGGCCGAAAAAAATGACGTTGTTCCAATCGCTGTCCAAATTTATATTCTCTCAAGTGAGTCTTTTTTCGACTTGTTTTTCGGAGAGTAGGGGTTTCTTCACCGTGCTTCGAAATTTCCCTCCATGAGCTAGTAAACGTCTTCTTATAGTACCACATGACACAATTATACCCTTTTCAAGCAAAATCGTTATCTGCTACGTAATGACAGACGAGGATTCTTTTCAAACACCCGTAAAATCACTTTATCCTTTTTAGTCGTTCTCTGTGCAGTACCACGATCTGGTAGGTTATCGACGTTTTTTACGTTGGAATAGCATTTCACATTTCACACACTTACTTACAAATGTCTTCGACTTTCTCATGTATTTAGCAGCAGCTCCGTACGCCATTTTTGGTCCCTTCGGACGTGTACAAAGAAACACGGCTTCGTAACGTGATGCGCACGCGGCACTCATGGGGAAAGATGTTCTTGTCTAACGAAGGTCGAATGACAACTGAGGTTTTCCATACAAAACATCTCGGGGGAAGGGTCTTGCTATCTGTTCGTGTTTGAATCTACCCTCTATCGGTTTCCAGAAAAAAAATGTAGCCGTACACGCTCTTGTCTAACAGATTGTAGTTCTTGGAGATTCTGTAACAACCAAAACCATTTCGATCGTCAAGACTAATATAATTAAGAAAAGGTTGATTTTTTTATCAAGACAGATCTTTGCTTATAAAGTTATTGGACATTCTGAACAACCAAAACCATGTCGATCATCAAGACTATAATGTGATTAAGAAAATGTTGGTTTTTTATCAAGACAAAATTTAGTGATTCTGTAAAAACTATAACCAATTCGATCGTCAAGACGAAGAGTTGCAACATGGAAACACGTATTTATGAAACAAGATGAATAAATTTAAGACTAAGAAAAATACCTTAGATGCGAATGGCCTTCGGATAGAGAAGTTCCGTATACTTTGCTCCTACGTTATTTAATGTATTACCTAAAGGCACAGGAGATATTAAATTATATGTTTATTATAAAACTGAAGTAAAGAAATGGCTGATAAAAATCAGATCAGATTTAGTCAAAGATAACGTCAACATATGATGAAAACTCAAATTGAACCAGTCATGTAATAAAGACGTTTTGTGGATTTACGAATGCGATTTTTTGTCCTGAAATCAGTGAATAATCTTTTGAATAATTAATGTTTCTATTTTATACTTATGGCTGTTTTGTGTTTTGTAAAATTTACGTTCATTAGGGCAGGCACAAATTAAAGTATAAATAAACAAAAACAAACTAATTTTTGTAATGAATTAATCGTGCAAATGTGTAAAATAAATTCAATGGCACGACAATTATGTAAGTGATGAAAATGTTTCAAGTGGAGATAGAGGTTATTCCACGGAATTAAATTTCTACCTGAAAATAGTAACATCCCTTATCAATGAGTTTATTTTTCAGGGTGTGGGCTGAAAAACATCTGATGTCCCGCCATAGTGTGCAATAAGCCCGCCAGATTGTATTTGCAATGAAAGTGTTAAATAAATAAATAAAACTATATTAGGGTGTAAACACTTTTATGATAAGATTAACCTTTTTTTCCAAAAAGAACACGGCGATTTTTCAAAAAGATTCAATATTCTCGTCGTCGTTGCTGGGCATTATAGTCAATTCTGTCACTATTCCAACGTCAGTTCAGTTGGTAAGAAAAGTTGCGTCGTGGAGTTATATTTTAAGTGAGTGAGCCGTTGCACACCAGCAAATAAACAGGTCACACCGCTGTACTGGATCCGGTGGCACACCGGAGTGAGACGATCAAAACATACCGGCATGATTTTTTTCTTATTTGAAAGAATAGATATGACCGAAGTCATAGGTATCCTTACACCCCCGAATACTAGGCGGAAAAATGTCTGTGTCATTCGACGGGAGTGGCATAGCGCGGTTTGAACCGGCAATATTCCGCACGGAAGTCCCGGGCGTTACTGGACGGCCATGCACCTTAAAATCAACATGAGTATTTGTTTGTCCACTACAAGATAAAGGTCTCTTCTTCATATAGCAATTACTTTTTTTTCTCTTTTTCTTGTATTGTTTTACTCTGTCGTTGTATGCAGTGTAGTTTGGCGGGCTAAGTAACCAACCAGAAAGATCTTTTAGAGGTCTTAAGAAAAAACCAGACTGTATTTTTTTTAATATCTGGGTACCAACGAGAATCGAACTGCAATCTCAGGGCTGGGAGACAAACGTCTTACCAACTAGGCCAAAGAGGTCGTTTAAAACAAAAATAACATCTAAAAACCGGATTTAATATGATTGATTAATCATTTATATAAGTTTTACCATTGCAAGTTTACAAATTAAAATCATGAGAAGAGTGTTCAATCAGGGCCTGCAGGGAACAGATCCAGTGAGAGAACTAAAAAAAACTTGGAATCGTCAAATAGAATGACATAATAAAGTTGTTCTACGAATAGGACACCATTCCCTGGAGGGCCGAGGAATGACTTTCCGGAAGGTGTGCCATGGTTGCATTGCAATTGCGATAGGATGTTATAATGGGAAAATAAGATTAAGATCGTCATGATAACCATCACGCTGTGCCCCTATTGGAGAAGGTAGAGATAACATAAGTCCATTTCATTCTATCCTGACACAGATATTTCGCTACATTTATACTACTCGTCATGCACACTTTTCTGTTATAAAGGCATTTCCTTCTTCCCTGTTTCAGAATGTGGTTTATATGGTCGTGCTACGTTTTTCTACAGGTTAAAATAACTACAAGACAGATTATATGTATAGACTCGTAAATATTACTATACGCAACTACTCACTCAGATTATTTTTGTAAATGTTTCAATATTTATTTTTTCCACGACCAAAACATCTCAATACTCCTTTCTTAATTTTCAGTTCTGCGTCTTCTTTCAACCCGCCTATCTCCCAATGCCCTCATTTATTTTTGATACAAAAATTCTGATAAGAGAAGCCAATTTTGTTTCTCTTGAAATGCCCCAGTTTTTAAACACATTGTATAACCCACTATTCACATTATTTCCTGCTTCTTCTTTCAATTAAACGCTTAAAGTTGAAAAAGACAAAAATATTTTTACCAACCAGTTCTGCCTTTTCATTATAAATTTATCAAAGTAAAATCAGTAACTTTTACAAAAACAAATGATCAAATTTGTCAATAAAGAAATATTCTACACAAAGTACAAGAATATTCCAAATAAAGGATAATTAAATAAGAGTATTTTTTATGTCGTGTGTCAACATGCCTACTGACAAAAAAATTACAAAATCGAAAGAATTTTATGACAAATATGAATTGAAGTAGTGACGTGCGACATGCGCTAAATTTTGATGGTTTATCAATAATTTTTCATTTCGCCTAATTACTGTGACCCTCGGCGCCCTTAATTTTGGTGAGCCCCATGCCGGAATATTTCATTTTGCACGGACAAAACTCAATCAAACCACCTAAATCATCATACCACACCTTTTAAACATCAGCCCACCCTTGTTCTGGTCTAAAACACCCCCTGATTATACCCGAGAACTAAAGAAATCAATCAGAACTCGTCACAAAATGTAAATTTTGAGTTACTGGCTATAGAAGGAATATTTTTTTCTCGGGTGTGTGAATACTGATGGCATAGAATCGTTCAATAATACCTCATGTGATTTTGGTTACCTTATAACACCATTGAAACCGATTAATTAATTAAAATTGTGTCTAGTCTCTTTTTTATAAAAAAATAAAATAAAACAATCTTGAAATGTTTTGGCCACATCAAGAGAATCTGTAGCATAATATAAAAGAAAGCATTAAATATGTCTGAAATGAATGGAGAGCGAATAGTATAGGCATTAATATTATATTAATAAAATCAACTACAAGTAAAACACAAATAAATATGACGTAATAAATAAATAATTCTCTTAATGATGACACAGTAAGTGTTGAAATGCATTGTGATATACAAAAAATTAAGATATATAAAATAAAGTGAGTGTTTTAATTTAATTGTAACTTTAAATATTCTCATGAACACAGTTTTTTTAAATGATTTTTTAAATACCCTCGGTCTTATTTTTTCTTTTGTCATTTCTATCAAAAAGCTGGATCAGAGGTCAAACAGATACCTCTAATTTTTAGGACAAACAATGTATCATAACTCCATTACATATTTCAGCATCGCAGACCCAAATTTTTGAAAAATATAATTCAATTCAGACTTGCTTTGAAGAATAAAAATCATATTTTGTTAGGGATAACAGGTTTTCAGCAAAGCTTTTAAAAAATATTACTGCTCTATAATATAAAAGGGTCGCCTTATAACTAATAAGAACAGTCCGAGTCTCTAAATGATCGTCGTCGTTGCTAAGCCTTGCAGTCGAAGATCCCCTCGTCATTCCAATCTCAATTCAGTTGGAAAGCGAAGCAGTGCCGCAAGTGAGTGATCCATTGCACACCAGCAAACTCACCGGCTACATCGCTGTACTGGACCCGATAGCACATTTGAAGTGAGACTATCGTAGCTCATCATCACGCCCCTCCCCTTTTTTTCGAAGAATAGATATGACTGAAGTCATAATCCTTATACCTCCAAATATTAGGCGGAAAAAATATCTGTGTCATTCGAGGGGATTATTTCTAGTTCATTGCTCTGTCTTCTACACATCGTCTTTTACTGTCTAACCCATCAAACTCTGGAATCAGTCACCTACTTCCATACAACTTCTACTCTTGATGACTTACTTCATACGGCGACTTAAAAAATATTTCTCTATCCAATGATGAAATATGTTTATTTATAGCTCCTATATTCTTATCCTTTTTTAAATCTTCCTTCTGCTTACCAATCTTTAGTGTTTTTTGCCGCTATTTTGTTACTGTTTTTTTTTCGTTAATTTTTTTATTGCTGACATGTTTTTATATTTTTTCTCTTTTGAAAATTACTTTTTAACTTTTCATCCATCAATTGACACTAATCTGCGTAACTTTTATCTGGTTGGTTGGAAGAGATTATAGTTTGGTTATAAACTCACCATTTGTATATTTTGTAATATAGTGTCTAATAAATAAACAATAATCTTCTTATAGCGCATTGGTCGATTATTTTCACGAATTATATCAGGTCCGTTACTATCAAGCTCTTGTTAATCAATAATTCTGCAACACAAAATAGTCACAAAACGACGTGATCTTCACGGGACCCTAATGATTGGCGAAACAGCCCGGCTTTAGATATCAAATAATAATTTAAAAGCCTCTACTACGAGAAAAACACCCAAACTTGTAATTTTAGTTTAATACCCATAGAATATACAAATGCTAAGCAGTGTCACGAGAAAAATTAGTTAATATTTTGATTTATTTTCTATAAAATTTTCTGGATCGTTTCTCAATAGTACCTAAGTGAAAATTAAATTGGATCTCTTTAAAAAAAACCTGGGTGCCAGTGGGAATCGATTAGTTACTTCCGAGCTGGAAGAAATGTGTTTTACCAACTAAGCCACGGAGGTCATTTGGTTAGCTCTTCTTGTGATAATCCTTTGGCGCGTTAGATGTATGTGTATGCGAGTATTGTTATCTTCTCACGCGCTGTAATATTATCAACACGTGGGACGACGAACTGTGAGTTGCGGGTCTACTGAACTGATGCTAAACCCGAAATCTTATTTAAAAAGGGCTGAAGAAAATGTTGTCTCTCGGCCATGCTGTTTGATATGACTCCATTATCATTCGGATATTTTGGACGGCACCATTTAAATAAACGAATATTAAAATAGTTTACATCATGTATTCGAAAGTACAGGGAAGTTTTTTTACGATATTTCTAAATGTAGATAAATATATTTTGTTTCTTTTAATTGGACCGATTTGTTTTGTGTATTATGTACTTAAAAAGTTAGTTTTACTAATTGATGTTGTCGTTGTTGGAAATGATCTATGTGGACAACTTGGTAAGACGTTTGACTTCCAGCTGGGGGTTTTCGTTTAGATTTTCGATGATACCCAGAAATAAAAAGTGAGTTCCAGTCTGATAGAAGAGTTTGTCTGATAAAAATACTCAACGTGTACTTATTAGGCAATAGATGATACTTTGGATTATCAGATCGTTTTGCGACATGGTTTGCGATAGTTAATTTTTCTGCCACTTTGTGAATTTAAAATGATTTTTTTAATGATATTTGACATTATTTATTTGGAGAGACTTAATAAGGATAGCGTAAATACCACATTTCTAACTTCGAACTCGCTGTCCTCGGAGTTTGTCACGCTTTCAATAGTGTCCAGCCCTTTGTAAGATAAGCGTTGGTTTACCTGCATTTTCTGGAACTGTCCTATGTTCCCATGTTTTGATACAATGCACTTGGAGTACATAACATATAACGTTAAATACGATTTTAATATTCGATATCTAAACCCTCATTAGGACTTTTGTAAATATAATATAATTTAAAAAAACACAATGGAATTATTTCAAGTACGTTTTCTCTCGAAGATCTAAATATAACAAGTTGACCCAAATTCAACTCCACAAACGTTTTAAAGTATTTAATACTTAGTATTTGATGTGGGAGTATTCTTATATGTAATAACTTGTGAAGAGTAAAATAACGTTTCTTGACCTTTGAATCTGTGTAGGTAGATTTGAAAAACCGTTTCATATGATGTTGTCAGGATTTAGTTGGTTTAAAATAATTATTCGCGCGAAGAAAAGAAAATAAATCCATTTTTAATAATCGCGCCAGCCCCTGTAACCATTTTCGATATATCTAGCCGGCTGCGATTTTAATTCGCGCCCAAATTATGTCCAGTATATATAAGAATGACGCAATGCCAAGAAATAAAATCTCTATAAAAGGGAAGTTCCCTTCAAGTGTAAGGTGATGCAATTCGAGCATGTTCTTTCCTGTAAATCACGATGTAGGACAGATTGGTCGACTGTCCTCAGTCCGGCAGTAACGCTTGTCAGAGCAGTCGTTCTTGGCAACGACAAGTCCATATACTTTATTGTTACGAGTACGTAATTACAAGGAAGTGTTAATTTATTCCCGAGCTCCGATTTCAACTCTTATCCTTGCGATGGGAGTATTATTTTAACTTTCGCTATTGTTACGCCGTTCGTCTCGAGATCTTCTTACTGCGCCTTCACTTCTGGTTGCTGCAATAAAGCAACCGCTGAAGGAGATTACGCAATTCCCTCGAGCTATACATCATTCAATTCCGCACCAATGGATATCTTCTTAGGGCACCTTCACTTCTGGTTGCTGCAATAAGGCAACCGCTGAGGGAGCTCATGCAGTTCCCTCGAGCTTTATATCATCCCCTTCCGATGTCCGGTTCTGCCGTCCTGATCCAGCGTTCCAGGACCTGGTAAGACCTTTCTTCAGAGTGAGGGTGCACAAGCATGCAGGCAATTTTACTATTCTGTGACAAATTGAGTAAGAGAGACCTACTATAAGGTATTTATGTTCTATGTTAGTCTGTCATTGGTAATTTCATCCCTTTTGTCCTTGCCTTCTATGTTCTGCCTTTGTCTGGTGACTCCATCACCGGATAATAACTGTTTAAAGTTCAATTACTCTTTACACATTCATCTAGGGACCGACCATCCGTCTGATCCATGTTAAATAAATTTCATTTTCTCCATAGTACCGCTATTGTTTTATTTGATACCTTACCCATTTAACGACGCAAGGAGCGACCAATAATACTCACTTAAAAAACCCTGAGATAAGAGCATTATTCAAGGAAGTAATTCCACGCCAACTGACTGGTCGAGTTGGGGCCTACCTCGTGGGTTTTGTACTAATAGAAATTGTTAAAGATTTAAATTAAAAGCAAATAAAAGGTCAATAGAGAGGTTAGGTCTTGACAATGTTCAATAAAGATAAAAATGAAAAAAAAATCATTAGAAAACATATAGGTTTGTGCAGTGAATACCAATTTTTAATTTTGAATATAAATCTTTACTAGCGTATTTAATGAATATGAAAGAAATTGTTTGTTCGAAAATAACAAATTCATATTAGCTTGTGGTTATAAACCCTCTAATGTTTGTTCATTTTTACTAACCCGGGTTGGGAAAAGATGTTTAAGATAAAACTTGAAATTAACGTTTTATTCATTACGACAAGTAAGAGAGTTATTGCAATTAGCTCAGATTTTATAAGATATTCAAAACTAGAACCTCTATTTGTTTGCAAGTATAGGGTACATTAAATTGTAATATACCAATATCAAAATCTCATGGCCGCTATTAATTACAAAGTATGCAAGCTTAAACCACACGGAAAAATGAGAATAACCAAAAACTAGTGGTGGTAAAAAAAAACCCTTGCGATTCAAAATATTGCTGTTCGACATGACCTCAGAAACTTATACCAATCTATGGAGCTTAAATCTGTTTTTCCTTTTGCCCTGTTCTAGGTGCAAACGATATTCTGCTGAGGGATTAAAATCCGATCAAAGAAAGATGGAAGAACCATTACGCCAATATAATCAACTGTGATATCGAAGTTGACATAAATTCAATCTTGTCGATAACTTAATATACCGCAATGAATGACTTCGACAAGTCCATAGCTAAAAGAAAGCCCTAACAGCTATAAAAGAGTTCAAAAACAATAAAGCCGCAGAATGTGATCAAATTCCAGCTTAAGTACCGAAAATACTGTTACCTTTCGTTTCATAACTGTTACTGTGATATATAAATAACACTTAATTGTTTTTATATCGTCAATAATTAAATAAATATTTTTTTTGCGTAAGAACGACTCATTTAACTTGTTCTTGGGGAAGTTATTCAATAGCCAGCATTTTTTTTCAAATAAACTTCTATATAAAATTTAAATCTGAGGAAAAATACATATTTTTATCCCGAGGCGTTTAATTGGCAAAACACCTGTCAGAGATATAAGTATAATCAATAAATATTTCAATGTTAATTGCACGTTTAATGATTATTAGGTTTGAGGAAGATTGGCTCCAGCTTACTTAAGTGGTGGGAACAGTTTGTGGTTCACGATAGATGACTACGCTTGAGGAGTGCATGACAGTTTAAGAAGGCACAGTAGAATATTGCTTAAACTATCAAGATAAGGTTTTGCATTGAGACTGTGTAAATATTTCAATGATTCACTAATAGCTTTCTATGTATCACTACTTACAACAATAGTTAACAACAATTTCACTGTGTGGTCACGTTATTACGGTGTTCGCATAAATTTTTTTAAGGGAGTGTAGCGTCAATTTTTCAGGTTTTTTGTTACGAATTTCATAAACATCTTAAATAATTGATCTATGAACATTTGATGATACTCTTAAAATTTAAAGCATTTTCTGACAAAAGTCAATTTTACTTGTTGGTGCTATATAAAATTGTCATTTCTTATTATTATTGTCTTAAGCTTAATTAATTATTCTGATTTCAAACTTCCTCCACGCCCACATAACAACATCAATTGTTCTATTGTAGTTATCAACCAACAAACTATCCCTACAATTTATCAATCGTTAGGCTGCGCAGGATAGGGAATTCAATATATACTTGATATATTCATTTTTACTGGCTTTGAATCCATATAAATGATTTTGAAACCGATTTTTCTTGACTTGCAATTCTGCAAATGTATCGTAATTATTTCTTGAATCGTTCAAGTTTGATAACTTATTATTGTGTTTTGAATGTTTCTTTTGTAATTTTGTTATTTTCTTATATTGTTCAACAAAACGTCTCAAGACGATTTATTCAAATAAAATATAATAAAACAATGATATGAAAAAGGTTATTACGCTTAACTGCCGGGGAAAGAAATTCCATGATCTTTTTTTATTTTACAATGAAAGCTTTTTGACTAAATTTGATATCCCTATGATATGAGAGATTTTTTTGAAATACAAAAAATATATAAATAAGTAGTGAAACTTGGAAAGGAAAAAGAAATGAAATCTATGAACTTGAAATATTAAAAGGTTATTTACAACTGAAAACATGTTTTTAATTTTTTTTATTTCAAGTTATTGTAATAATTCAATATAATAATGAAATTGGGTTGAATTATTTAAAATTCGTGACCTCCATGATCAAATAATTATATACAGTACAGACCTCTATAACGATTTTACGTTTAATAACAGAAAGTATATTGTTTCAAAAAAAACTTTGTGTATACATGAAAATATTGAATGAGGTTCTGCAGGGCCCTACAAAAAGAAACACCGCATCCGTGCTAAGTTAATTAAAAATCTACAATGTACGAGTATTTCAAATATTATAACTTAAAATAATCAAGTTTCACTTATAAGATATATTTCACACATTTTTTACCTCATTCACATTTTATATATTTTAAAGAAGTTTCTTTTTCTTTTCGTCCTCACTCTTTGGTAAGAATTTCTGAAATTAATTGAATTTCTTAAAACACGCTCTCTATTTCTATCAGATATACTACTATATATTGTTGTGCAAAGGAAACACTGAATAATCTCAGTTTTATATGTAAATGAGTTATTACTATTTATGAAATCGATGTAATCGAATTGACATTAAAATTAAATGAAACAATAAAATTGTATTGCTTTTTTAATTTTACAAATAAAGCTAACAAAGGGGTTAAAATTAAAGGTGTTGTAACTATAGTATTCAATATACTTAAGAAAAAAAACTTACTTATTTTTAAAACGCTCGCATGTACGAATCAAGTCACTTAAACTAAGATTATCTTGTTTGCACTTGGTGCCATTGTACAATATATTTGTTTGTATAGTTAAGTCGTTAAAATATTATTACCTCAATGTGACGTCGTGTATGTTATCTTGAACTTTCTTAACTTTATTTAATCTGAGGCAATGCTAAAATTATTTGAATGAATTGGTAAATATTTTTTTTGTAATTTTATACCAGATAAATTGTGAGTATCTGAAGTGGAATTAAAGAAATGAAAATCATGTTCAATAGTATATGTTTGTCGATGGGCAATAGCTGATTTATGTGTGGAGAAGAGTTACTGGACTATGTGAGATATATGACTATGTGCGTATGTGTTCAAGTGAACAGGTGTTGACTGTTCTTGATCTCAAACGATCTGAATCGTTCAATCTTAATAATACTGCAAAGTTTCATAAAAAGAAGAAAATAAACAATTAAAAATTTAAAAAGTACTCGTACATACTCGTAAAAGGACGCTCTTTAGATTGGCAGTTTATGTGCATGACAAATATTGAATAAGAATCTGTAAAGGTCCTGATTTCCTCGTTGATTGTAAAAGCTCTTATTCTGGTTAATCGTGAAATGCTTGCGCTATATTTTGAGTATTTCTTGTCTGAAAAAGATAGATCACCGATTCAAAGGCTTTTAAAGATACTCGCATCTTTTCATTCTTTGGATTGATTGATGAATTCGCGATGAAAAGTTTTTAGCTTTTAGTGGCGAAGCAGTAGAACTATTTTCAGCGGACAGTACCACGATGATAGATGTTTATTTTTAAAAATATTACTTTGGTATTCTTGTGCTACGTTCACATCTAAATATGGACATTATTTATTTTACGACACCGAAGTAAATAATACAAATGGAATTTTTTTAAGTGACTTTTGGTTTATTTTTATAATTCATATTGCATATTTTTATAATTCACATTGCTTATTTTTATAATTCATATTGCATATTTTTATAATTCACATTGCTTATTTTTATAATTCATATTGCATATTTTTATAATTCACATTGCTTATTTTACCAATGTGACATACAGTTATATTGTACGAGTATCGTATTATACAATGAGTAAAGATACTGCCATCTTTGAAGAAGATTAAGATTTTTTCACTTTTTAGGATGATTTCTGATCGAGATACGAGTATATCAATTTTTCTAAAGTGATCCGTTTGACAGCCGTGATTTGTCGCAACGGGTGACACAACAGTAGTTAAATTAAGTGGATGAATTATTTGCGTCGTAATATTTTATGTCGTTAAAGTTTATTTAAAATTGTGAAATTCAACGCCAGTTTAATATTTTTTTACTTTTACTTATATATTTAAAATAATTGTTGATATAACATACTCCTACATCTGTATTCCTTTGATATAAATGGTAATTTTTAGGTTATATTTGAATGAAATTTGTGTTATATAGAAAATGAAATGAATTTTGTGCATTGTGTTATATACTCGTAGTTTACATTTCTCAGTACAAAGAAAATCCTGATTTTATTTTGGAGATAGTAAAAAAATCTTCTACTGAGTTTTTAAACATTTAAATGTGAAAAAGCTCTAAGTAAATTTAAATTACTTGACAGACTTGTTTCGCTTTACAAAATCATTGCCAAACTGATACTGATAATGTTAATGCTTTTGTAAAAGAAAACAGGCATGTTACTGTAATTAATGTAAACTGTGTAGAATTTGGCTACGTTTAAGTATTAAATCATTCAGTTTAAAAATGGAGATCCACAATATAAATACGTCCTTAACAAATAATAATTAAAAAAAAACATTAAATTTTATTAAAAAGAGGCATAAAATTTAAGAAAACTTAAAAATCGCCTAGAGATACACACCACCTATGTGTATCTCTAATGGCCTAGAGATACACACCACCTACTTTCACTAAAAATGTTTAAAAAAGTTTGGCCTTGAGATACACACCACCTACTCTCACTTAAAGGTTAAATAAAATCTTAGATTATAGGTAAAACCGTCTTAAATAGCAAAAAAACAATATTTTACAAGTTATTCAAAATAAATCAGGGGTAAGCATCGCGGTGTCTGCGGACGATATTTGTTCCACTCTTACTGGACACAAGGTTTAGAACATCATGAAATCTCCACCAAAAACCTCATCTTCAAATTTAATATGCATCGTCGAAAACTCTGTACTATTAAAACAGCAAATTTGTGTAATTTTACATGAAAGAAGTGCTCCTAAAATCCCTTCAATACGCAGAAATTGATTTACAAAGAAAACCTACGCATAAATATCTCCACATTTAATTGAACCTCTTATATAATGTGTATATAAACTTTTCTTTTAGATCTTTAATAAATTACAGCAGTCAAAAAGTAAGCAATTTTCAAAACATGGTAGTAAGGTTGCCGACCTCTGCTATAAAGCATTCAGAGATTGCCGTTAAAGCAATCTCGAAATCTCTGTTTTTCTTTCTCAGATAATTAAATTTGCAAGCTTTGTGGGCCGAATCCATTGAACCTACTAGTGAAACTTAATTTACTTTACAAAAGAGCAAATAGAAAAACTCTTTGTGCTTTTGTTTAGTGGATTTTTTTCAACGGAAATAAATTAGTTTTATTCTGCTATCAACATTTTGTGGAAATCAGTAATATGAAAGTTGAAGATGCGTGAAGAAAGTTGGTGTTTTTAAAATAATTTTAATGTTAAAAATTTCGATAAAATTACGTGATAATTATATTTGGCAGTTAATCTTTGTAGTATATGAATTTAAAGGCGGATTAATCATTGTTCATAATTGTTTTTGTTATTTTGGACTTGCTGACTCTATTGATTTCAGTTGGGTCTTTCCAAGCGTGCCTTGAGGAATTCTCAAGAAAATTTAAAAAATCTTCAAGACATGTAACGATTTCTTATTTTATTGAGATAATCATTATCACCAACTCTACAACTCAGGGTGGGTCTAGGTTGCCCCTAGGATTCTAATATCTTGTTCCTCTCAGCAGCGCCCCTCCTCCAATTGGTTATACTCAATGTGCGGAAGCTCCCTGCCACAAACTCCAGCTTTCTTGGCTTTCATCTTCTCCCTTTCTTACACCCCATCGAATTGCTAAAAATACCAATTCTTGCATGATAAGTGTCTAGCGTAGCCAGTACAGTATAGAAACTTGAATAATTTTGTTTAGGTCATAGTTGACACGGTCAACAAAGATTTATAATGCAAGCCCAAAAACACGGAAGATAATCACTTGACAATGCGAAATGGTGGTGTTTAGATAACGTGCAGCAGAATCTTAAGGGCTGAGACTGAATGGAGACTTGAAGGAGATGGCGAGAGTCCAACCGTTTTGGAAAAAAAAAAGTAAAACTCAACAGGGGTGATATGATCATCTGAAGTATGTGGATAGATAGTTGGATAATGAATGTTCCTAATATTTTATAAATCTTTAGCCGTTTTTTGAAGAAAGTATCCAAAACCCTCTCATTCATACAACAAACTAAGAGAGTAGAAAATATAATAAATTATATAAAAAAGGAAATAATAGGGATTATGAGAACATCAGATATTCTTTCCAAACTATTGGATTTAGTACATAAATATTTCATTCCCTTTGGAATATTTGCCAACAAATAAATTAAATTGTTTATATAATATTGCCAACAAATAAATAAAATAAACACACATTATTTGAAATTCCGCTTATTTTGTGTTGCGAAAAGGTAAAATAATGGATAGTTTGTAACAATCTGTCTTATTATTCGCTTTCTTTGTTTATTATTTTATCTAAATAGATCAGGGCTACTTTAAAATAGTGCAGTTTTAGTATTACGAGGGTCATCTAGAAAGTAAGGTTACAACATGGATACTTATACCTATACTTATACCTCGTAGGATCGAAAAATTCTTGTAATTAATTGAAATTCACAGGATACTTTACAAATAAATTAAACTATTTTTCAACGTAATTGTCGTCGAGATCGGGATATTTCTGTAGTCAGGGCACCAGTTTTTGTATGCCGGTGTCATAGAGCTCTTTCAGCCAGTTCTTCACAGCTTCCTCGACCTCCTGATCATTGGAAAATTGTTGGGGTGTAGTGACACACCCACGTCTCATCCCCGTCACGATAGAGTCCAGATAAGCTTCTTCCTCCTGTGCAAAACTATCCAAAAATTTATGCGCGGCGGTGACGCGATTTTGACGGTGCTCCGGTGTGAGCATTCTGGGCACCCATCTCGCACACAACTTCTTGTGACCAAGTTTTTCCGACACAATATCAGGAAATTCTTCGTGAAGGTCGTCAAGTGTCACACGGCGGTCATTTCGTACTACGAAATTATGTTGTGCAAACAATTTATTTATTTTTGCTTTTTTGTTATTGAAAACTGTACTGCAATATTAATTATGTATTTTTTATAAAATTATTAAATTGGCAATTTTTTCCACCTTATGATTTTAGTTTATTTGAAATAACTTTAAGTATTAATGCACAAATATTGAATAAATAATTGAGATTAAAATCGAAATTAATTTTCGCTTTTGGTGCATCGAATGTGCAATTATATAAATTATTAATTTGATTGTATATTACATTACACTTATAATTGGAGAGGAAAACATGGATTTTATATGAGATCAAAAATAATGTTATAGAGCTTTCGATGTAAAACAAGTCTTAAGTGAAAACCAGACTGGAACCTTATTTAAAATCTAGTTAAAAACGGAAGATTAACTTGCAATCCTCGGGACGGAAGTCAGAATTCTTATTAAGTAGGTCACTTATAAAACATTCTTAGTTAAATACATTGAAACAGTAAAATTTAGAGGCTATTTTCCAATATCGATATTCCTTCAACGTCGAAAATCTAAGTGTACAAACTTCTTGGCCGATTCGATTATGAAAAAATTGACCTGGTTGCAAACCTGAGACCAGAATGGAAATGTAAGATATTATTTTGAGAGTTTTCAAAAATTTCCTCGCTCGGCAATATCTCCTTAATAGACAATAATTTGTTTTGTTTACCAATTTTGATGATGATTTTGATCGCCCAATATCTTTCCTGACTGCAGAATTGTTTCTTTTAAAAACAGTAACGTGGATTTTTAAAATAGCTATTCTCCCGAATTTGGGTGCTCCCAACCAGTGAAATATGATTGCATTGTATTATACTTTCGTTGTGTTCAGTATAACCAGGCGAGTTTCGTTGTGTACAGTATAACCAGGCGAGTTTATTGCCATGTAGCATTATCTTCTGACCAGCCAGGAGGATTTGAAATGAGGCCTTAAGTAACAACCAGACTGGAATCTATTTTACCAAAAATCTGAGATCCATCAGGAATCCAGCCCTTAACCTCTGCATTAAAAGACATGTGTCTTATCAACTAGGCCATGAAGGTGATAACATCATTTTTTTTATACATGCGTATAGTAACCCTTCAACATATCTGAATGATTGATTCGGACATATTGCATAGTGTGGCGGCGTAGAAATGTTGTCATCAGCTCAATCAATCGAGCCTCTGGATTAAGAACCATTTAATTAAGCACGGAACTCGCGGTTTGTTATCGTATGTGTTTGGAATACTATTCCACAGGCGGAATATCATTCAACCAGTTGCCAAGTAATGTTCGGTTCGCTCTAGCATTTACATATTTTAAAAAGCGATTCATTTTTAAAAAATCGGTAATGTAACGTGTTCTATTTCCAATTATCCTTTCTTCTCTACCATCAATTCTATTTATCATTTAATTGACGATATCTCACTTGTATTTTAATTATGTTTATTGTTCATGACTTCTGTGTTTATTAATAAAGATTTGATTATTTTTTGCAATCGCGTAACTTCATAATTTACTTTCGTCTAGTTGGCAGACTGTCATCTCGCAATAAGCCCACAATATTGTGATTGTATTGTATTTTAGTACACTTTCATTGTATACAGTACAACCTGACGGGCTTATTACCAGGTGGCAATATCTTCCAACCAACTAGAAAAATGTTAAAAAGGTTTTAAGTGAAAACTGGATTGGAATCCATTTAAAAAAACTGGATTCCAACGGGCATCAAACCCACAACCTCCGGGCGGGGAGACAAACGTATTTCCAACTAGTCTACAGAGGTCGTCGATTGTTACACAATAAATGTCAAATAAATATTGTAAATAATTGAACGAGAAATGAAGCCCTTAGTTGTCTGTCTATCCTGACAGAGAAACTGATAGTATGTTACTGATAGTATTCCCATTTATATTATTTATATACGTACGTTGAAAAAATCCAAATTAAAAGGCCAACAACGGGCATCTATCTACTTTTCTTTAATGTTACTTGTCGCGATTCTGGCATGAGGTATTTCAATTATTAATGGTTTAGGAGGCAAACAAAGAGTTCAAAGGAGACTTTTAATTGTACACTTCTTTTTTGAGCTTTTAAAAGCTTTTTTTTCCTGCGTACTCCGTAGATCAAAGTATGCCTTTATTCTCGATTCGTGAAGTCAGAAAATTGATTTTTACTAACAATACCTACCTGTTTTTAGTTTTATTTATCGAAATGAGTTAAAAATATCAAACAGACCCCTACTGGATCATTAAATTGTGAGTTAAAAAATACCAAACAGACCCCTACTGGATCATTACATTGTGAGTTTAAACATACCAAACAGACCCCTACTGGATCATTACATTGTGATTTATAAGATTGTTGGTAATTTGTGTATCCTTAAAGCTTTGCAAAATATCCCATTATATCTATAATCTATTTCTTTATAAGTTTTAGTCGACTATAATGTATTGTAGTTATTTTAACGTATTTATTTAGTTAAGAGGGATATCGACCGGTGTGTAGCGTTAGGAAACAAAATCAATAGCGCACAAAAACACATAAACTCAAACCTAACAGTATCGAAATCTGTTAAGATGATAGATAGTTCACAATATTATTTTGGTGCCAAATTTGATGTACGGGAGTGAAACGTGTACATGGAAAAATACTGCAAGGAGCTAAATAAATGCTTTAGAGATGCGTAGATTGAGAAGAATATGTTTAGTAATAATGTATGACAGAATACGGAATTAAGTTGTAAGGGATGAATGTGAACTTAAAACTATTGAGTAAGATAAACAAGAGTACGTTGAGATGGTTCGGGTATGTAAAACGAATGGATGAGGAAATATTAACAAAACAGATATACAGTGTAAATGTAAATGGAAGGCGAATGAGAGGAAGACCAAGGGAAGTATGGTTGATTTAAATACATTATATTCTGATAGAAGGATAATAGAAAGTCAGAGAAATCGAAGAGGTTGTTTGAGAAGGTGTGGAAGAAGCTAAGGATGTGTGTTGAGTTAGGAAAGTATGACTCTTTCTGCCTATCACGATAGGAAAATGGCGTGTTGGCATGTATTTTGTTATTGCAAACGTTATATTATCATTGCGTAATTTTTTTTATGCTTTTTACGAATGTTGATTATACAATACTCCGTTGCAAACTCTCATCAACTTGATAAATAGTGAGATTTATTTACATGTATGTATCACACGAGTCAAACCCCGTATACTTTATCATTCCAGATAGACAAAACAGTCCATCCCACAATGTCCCGCACATAATCACCTAAAATACACTATACACGAGTTCACACAAATATGCTACAAGTCATCCGTCCTGCGAGCCTAAGCACTAAAATTACTCTCTCCCTGGATCCATCTCAACTCATTGTCTGCGAAGACTGTTGGGGTCAGCTCTCCTCGTCCTCAGGTTGTATGCTCTTCTGTCCCGGACTACGTCCCCCAGGCCGTGCCTCTGCATCAAGTTATCTTTTTGCACCACCCATGAATTCTTTGGTCTTCCTCTGGTTGTTATTCGAGGAAGATCCATGGAGATTGCCTGGTTCACAAGGTGATCGGGTGCTCTGCGTCCAACGTGCCCATACCATCTCAATCGCCTCTCCTCCATCTTGCTGTTGATGTTGTAACACCCAGGCTTCCAGGCTAAGCACTAAAATTACTGTTGCAATAAAATCCGATTCACTGTCTGATTTTTTTGCATCATTTTGCCTTATTGAATTCGGCAGCGCATTTTATTTCATGGGAGTCAACTAGGTATATTGCCTTTGATTAAAATATATTTTAACTCTAGGTATGGTGAAAAATTCATTACTTGTTGTCATGTGTCTCTACTAAGCATTCATTTTTTTTCTTGATGAAAACGCCAGATAATGGATTTGAAGTGTAAGTTGGCTGTGTTAAGGACCCGTACTCCCTTAAAAGTTCCGCTGCGAGATACCGGGCAAGAAGTTTATTAATTATTCATATGATGATTTTTTGGAAAACCCGAATTATTGTTTTGCCCTTGTATGGTATTCAGTTTAGGAATTAAAAAAATATTCGATTGCTTTTTATTGTAATTTAAAACACTTTCATTTGAGATTTCTTTTTAAGGATACGCAGAACATTTTTTTTAAATTCTTTCAATTAATGCACCAAAAAACGTGGGCAGGCCAAGGCTGCGATGGGATGACGAAGTTGAAAGGGACGCAACCCGGCTGCTGTATGCTCAGGATTGGAGGGTCGTGGCGGAAGATAGGAGTTGGAGGCGAATATTGACGGAGGTCAAAGCTCGATATGGGCTGTAAGACCATCGAAATAAAAGAATCCACCAAAGACAACCGGTACCATGATGGCGTTATCAATTTGAAAGGTTTTTTGGGAAATATTTAATTAAATTATTTTGAGGAATAACATACAAAATATTACTGTAAGCAATACACTATTTGAACATTTTTTTATTCAAGGAACAGAAGAAAAAATAATTTGTCAGATTTAAAATATATATTAACCATTTAATTATTTTCCCCATTTCTTTTAAAGTCAGGTAATTTGTTGTACGTGTTAACACACATTAATTTAAAACAGTTTAAATTAAAATGTTGCCTAATAATGTTTTAGTTAAACACTCGTGTTAACTAAGAAATTAACGAGAGGTTAAATTGTGTTAAATTATTATATTTTTTTTCATCGGAAGACGTTGCTAATGAAGTTTCCATCGCGAAACAACATATTCCTCCGACCACGAAAATATTAAAACTTAGTTTCAATTTAAATTGAAAGTTCAAGTTAACAAATTTACCATTGGTTTGAAACTTGGCTAAGACTCAATCGCAACGTGGAAGCACTTCTTGTGGAGGAAAGTAAATACGAGTAGCTCTAGCACAAATTGCTGGAGGAACTGTGGAATTCAGCATTCATTTACATTACCGCATATTTAACTAATAATTACTACGTGGAAACAGCAATAATTGTTAGTGGAACACTTAATTTATCGTAGAATATGTATTTCTAATTCAGTTGAAATGTAGTGGAAAACAGAGTTATTTATTTGAGAAATTAATAAAAATAATTTTTGTAGCTATACCATAATGAGAGTTAAGAAGTATTTAACGTATTCTAGTTAATTTTTTTATATACCATCACGTCAATTGTCCATCATGGTAATATCTCGAGAAAAACATTTCGCCTTTTCTATTCCGTACATTGCATTTTTCTTACTTTTGACATGGTCGTACAAAATACTTTTCTCAAGCCGTATTTTCCACTCATGTTTGCACTGTATATTTTTTTGTTGGTCTTTTTTTATTCATTCGTTCTACATTTCCAAAACAGAGTGCTCTTCTTGTTTTAACTTGATACATAATCCTTAAGTTCACATTCATCCCAGATCACTTCATTCCTTATACTGTGATACATTGTCACCCCTTTTATTCTTCTCGGTGCAAGCATTTATTCGGCTCCTATTATTTTTCCACGTCTGCGTTTCACTCCCATACATGTAAGTTGACACTAAAACATTTTTATGAACATCTTAGTCAATTTTGGTGCTGTCCAGATTAAGTATATATATTTCGTTTATAGTTAAGGCATTAACGTTGTGGAGGTTTAAAGACATTGTCATTTATTTTTATCAAACACTGTTTATCCCACTTTTTTAAAGTGAAATAAACAGTGTTTGATAAAAATAAATAACAATATATATATATATTTCAGTGCTCCTCATCGGTGAAGGGTCTAGTCCCTAACCTAATGGCCGCAGTAATCCCGATCTTTCACTTACAATCAACTTGTTTTATTTTGTAATATTTTTTAATTGTCGATGAAAGTTGGTTCGAATCCCGACTTACAAAGCCCTGTAGAAGGGTGTTCTATAAACGGCGCTATACAAATTTTCCATTTTTAATTATAAAACCACAAAATCAATACGCATATGGTAAAATTTCTCATTTTTTTCCCTTAATAGTTTCTTAATGTATCGTCGTGCAAAATGTTCTTTTCATTCTTTCCTGACATATAGTTTTTGGTGTAATGCACAACTTTAAGAAAAAGAAGTGCTGGAAAAGATTGTTACATAGCAATACACCGGCCAGATTATACTGTCATCAATGAAAATAAAAAAAACAATGCAATTTTATAGCTGAAGGCAAAAAAGAAGATTTCCTTAATTAAACAAAATGTAAAAATGGACAATACGTGTAAGTCGTTGTACAATACATAAACAGAATTATAATAAAAATTCTGGAAACTGTTTATCCATGTACGAGTATATTGTACAAAAAGCTAGATGAACTGATGATGGACAGAAAATACGTAGATTGCCAGAGGTGAACAGGTTGGGGAAGATTTAGTTCTTAAAAAGTGTAATAATCATCAGAAGTTAGGTAAGATATTAAATATCCACTTCATATGAAACATAATGCCAATCTGATTTTAATATTGCCTAGATAATAATTCGAGATCATTTCGCTCGAAGAGAACCTCGGGATCGAGGTAGAAATACGTTTCACGGTGGAAAAGTATAAAAATTAAAATAACAAAGTAACTTATTGTTAACTTTTTAAATAAATACATTTAAAATAACTTAGATAATAGAAGAGCAAGTTAAGAAGACTGGTTAAAATAAAGTTCAAAATAAGTTTATTCCAATCCTAAGAATCCTTAATGAAGGTAAAATAAAATTCAATTTAATTTGGTTAGTTTCATTTTAATAAATTGAAGAATATTCCACTAAGCTTTTACTTCGAGAAATTTCTCAAAAAGGGAGAGTATTGAATACCAAGAAGCCTTTTTGAGGAAGATAATCGACTAAAAAAAAAACCAGGAGTACTTGTATAGAAATATTGTGTTTCAATTTTCAGACCAAAAATACTCTGAGAATTTGTATTTGACAAATACTAAGATATAAATCAACCATTTATTTTGGCTCGAAGGGTTCTTAGCCTGGGACTTGTAGGTGCTAAGAAAGCATATTTGCCACTAGCTTATAGTGCCAATGATATTGTAATATTACATTAATTAAAAAAAAACTTATCGTTTTATCTATTTCCCTTTAAAGAAACATTTTATAAAATTAAACAATTATTTAAAAAACATAAACAAGCAATTTCAATATGTGCCAAAATGATGGCTCACAAAAACGTATTTATGCTAATATTGATCTACGGGAGAGAAACGTGGACGTGGAAAATTTATTAAACATATCAATAAAATGCGCACACTGAGAGTATGTGTGTCGATACGAGTATGTTACAAAATAAAATATGTAATTATTAAAGATAAATTTGAGTTTAAATCTCACATGTTAAGTGGGGTGAAATAGAACATGTTGAGCTGGTTTGGACATGTTGTACGTATAGATGACGAAAGACTGACTAAACAAATTTACAGCCTAAGTGTGAGTGGGATTCATAGTAGAGGAAGATCAAGAAAAATATGAGTGATCCAAGTGAGTGACATAACAAAAGAAGGAAATATAAGGGGTAAGGGAAACAGAACAAAACTATATTAGAAGATGCATGGTTCTGGGTGCATTGAGGTGAAGGAAGTGTCGTGATAGAAAAAAATGGTGCTTGTCCTTCTTATTCACCTCAAGAGTAATAGCCAAATGGTGTGAATGAATATTCATTATAAAATTACAGTGTCCACTTGTTTTGAAATTTCACATTACTTTATCAAGTCAATATAATTATCAATATTAAGTCAATACGCATTGTGGTTAATTAAAAAAAATATAATACAAATTTTCTTAAAAGCACTAAATAATAATTTAAGTAAATCTGAGATGAAAAATATCGCCCAAATTTTAAGGCGACATACGAAAACGTGAAATTGCGAGAAGGTTTAAATTAATAAAACAGTCTCATTTCACATGTAAATTTCATAATTAAACTATAGCATTTAAGGGAAGCCAAAATGAAGCCTTTTCCAGGAAGATCCTTAACAATGAGAATGGCAGAATATGGGGGGAGAGAGAACGAGAGTGAGGATAAAGAAATATATGAGATATTTCGAGACCACGTACAACGCTCCATGATGCTGCAAAGTGAGACCTTCTTGAACATAAATTAAGTTTTTGTTCTGGCAAATTTTGTTTCATACACCGTCAATGTACCTAATTGAGTTTGCATGGAGAAGAAGGGTGTAGGAATACACAAGCTAAAAACAATTTTCAAAGACGGGTTGTGGTGAATGGAATACGCCACGAAAGCCACTTCAGTCGTTTCTGCTCCCCTTTTAAACCGGCTGTTCTTATCCTTAAATTGATGGAGTGTTTGTATAATACTTAATTTTGTAAAATTAAGATTTTTTAAAGCGAATTTTACTGTATATGAGGCTCAGTGATCCTCAAGTGAAGGTTGGTTTAGTTACAAAGTATCAAGTTCGTAAATTATTTCATTTGTTTATTAATTTATCCTTATATTAGAGCAGGCGGCGTGGTTTAATGTTCAGGATTTGTTTATTATTTTAGTCAACGACCGTGGTCTAACATTCTGCATTAATTTACTGTTCTTGTCGACAACCGTGATCTAACGTTCAGCATTAATTTATTATTCTAATCCGCGACAGTGGTCTAACGTTCAGCAATAATTTATTATTCTGGTCGGTGGTCATGGTCTAGAAGTGCAAGATGTGCGTGGAAAAAGTAGACCGAGGTAAACATGTTTGATCAAGGGGACCAGATTTTGAAAGAAGGCAAAATGAGAAGTTAGAATAATGGAAAATTGTACATGCGGAGATGTGTTAAGGAAGGAAAGTAGCTAGTTTGGATAGAACATTTATAGAGACCTGTACTCTCTGCCTACCCCGCAAGGGACATGGCGTGTTGATATGCATGTTTAAATCTTAATAGTTTTGTGTTAAATGTTGGATTTATTTTGCATGTACATGTATTATTTCCATAGCTAAACAGCTTCGTGTTTAAAATCAACTCTCTTGTATGCATCATTGGTATTTTATTTTTAAATATAAATAAATTTGTGCTGAACGATGAATCTTCCTTGTATTTACGAGTATAATTTATTTTTATTTCTCCAAATCTAAACAGCTTTATGTTATAACTCAAGTCTATCTTGTATGTATTATTGCTTTTTTTATTTACTCAAATTTAAAAAGCTTTCTTTTGAAGTTCTAAACTTTATCAATCAACAGTGGCTCTACAACCCAGGTCGGGTCTTGGCCTCCTTTAAAGCACGCCTCCATGACTGGCGGTCCTGTGCTGCTGTTCGCCAGTTCTGGATGCCAATGAGCTGCGCATCCCTATTGACACCATCCAGCCATCGAAGCTTCGGCCTTCCTGGCCTTCTTCGACCCCCCGGTGTGCCATTCAAGAGCCCTCTCGGAATGTCCTCCTCACTCATTCGCTGCACGTGTCCAGCCCACCTGAGTCTCCCAATTAAAATCTCCTGTGTTATGGTAGGGTCTCCATACAGACCGTACAGCTCCTGATTATACCTGATACGCCATTCTCCGTTATTGCAAATGGGGCCATATATTTTGCGCAGAATCTTCCTCTCAAATGTCCCCAGAGCCCTCATGTCCACTCTACTTAGAGTCCAACATTCTGAGCCATAGGTGAGCACAGGTCGGATGAGTGTTTTATAAAGTAGAGTTTTGGTTTTTCTAGAGAGATGTCGTGATTTCATGTACCTCTGCAGTCCAAAATAGCATCGGTTTGCAGCTATCAATCTTCGATTTATTTCAGTGGAAACATCGTTCTTATTTGTCACCATGGTACCGAGATACACAAATTCAGAAACGGTTTGGAAGGTAAAGTTGTCTATTTGTAGACTTATTGGGTTTTGGCGTCCATTTACGGGCATATATTTTGTTTTGGTCTCACTGACTACTAAGCCTAGGTTTTTTGCCGATGCTGCTAGTGCTCGGAAGGCATTTATAAGTTCATGTTCCGACCTCGCTATGATGTCAATGTCATCTGCATAAGCCAGGAGCTGCACAGATTCACTGAATATATGGCCTGTTGTTTGTATGCCGCTATCCCTAATGGCCTTTTCCAAAGCCATATTAAACAGCGTACACGCCAAAGCATCTCCTTGTCTAAGTCCATTAAATGTTTTAAGAGGTTCAGACAGATCCCCTTGCACTCTGACACGGCACTCAACGTTGGACATTGTAAGCCTGACTAGGTTAATGATTTTGACAGGAATATTAAATTCAGCCATAGCTTCATAGAGTTTTGTCCTATTGACCGTGTCGTAGGCAGCCTTAAAGTCTATGAAGAGGTGGTATGTATCAATGTTGAACTCTACAGTCTTTTCCAATATATGTCTAAGTGAAAACATTTGATCTATTGTTGACCTTCCCCTACGAAATCCAGTTTGGTATTTTCCAATTATGCATTCGGAGTATTTCTGCAATCTATTACAAAGAATGTTTGAGAGTATTTTATATGCTATATTTAAAAGGGTGATACCCCTATAATTGGAGCAACTCATGGGGTCTCCTTTTTTGAGCAGGGGACATATTATACCACAATTCCACTCATTTGGTAGTATTTCGTAGCGCCAGATGTCACAGATGATTTTGTGAATATGATTGTGGAGAGCCTCGCCACCATGCTTGAACACCTCAGCGGGTAGATTATCACATCCAGGTGCTTTGTTATTATGGAGATTCTTTATGGCAATTGAAATCTCAGCCAAGGTTGGGGATGGCTCATTATCATCAACATCAGTGGTGTCGTATTCTACTTGTTGGTTCCCGCTTGTTGCTCCATGTTGGTTACCATTCAAAAGGACATTATAGAACTATTACATTTTAATTACCATTCTAAACTTTATAGAATGTAATATATTAATGTTATTTTTATTTACTCAAATCTTAAGAGCTTTGTATTAAAGTTCTAATCTTTCTAGAATATATTATTGTTATTTTTATTTACTCAAATCTTAAGAGCTTTCTATTAAAGTTCTAATCTTTCTAGAATGTGTTATTGACGTTTTTATTTATCCTTATAAGATATATAAAAAAATCTTCATATTTTGAGCTATTTTCAACAAACCTAAGTTAAATAATAATAATCTTGAAGTCTCCATTATACCTCTTTATGATACTTTTATTTACAAAGTTTGGAGAGCGCTGTTTTAAATTCTTCTCTTTTGATCATTTTATATTGAATATAAACTGCAAAATAATTGGATAAAAAGCAAATTTTCTTTGCCTTTAAAAGAACATTAAAGCCAAAAGTAATTTTGTAATCACAAAGCAAACCACATTTGTTCTTTGAAGCACTTTAAAATTACAATTTTTCTTTTTTTATGTTTAATTTGCGTTAAAAATGTTTTAAATTGTTTCTGAGAACTATCGGAAAAATTACGACTTCATTTACCTTTACTTATTATTTAAGATCGGTCAAAGTTTTGCTTCATCTATTTCGAAACTATAGTTTTAAATTCGATTGTATGTTTTCTTTACAAAATGATAATCAAGAGAAACTTGGACGTGGAAAAATGAGGAAAGCAAGACAAATGCGTAGAAATGAGAGAGATGTGTAAAATATGTGGAAAAACAATGAACGACGTAATGAGGAATGAATACATTAGGAAAGAATGTGTACTGCTTAGGATGATTAAAGGTGCATTGATATGGTTTGAGTACATAGAAAGAATGAATGAAGAAAGATTTACAAAAAAATATCTATACAAGTAGAATAGTATAGAATGTATGAGAAGTTAAGAAAGATAAAAAACGTTACGTTATCAAATTTATTAAATTCTAAAACAGGGAACAACCTTCATAGTAGGAGATTATGGAACACAAGGTCCTTGGACGTGGCAGAAGCACAAGATGTGTGTCAAGATAGAATGAAATGTACGTCTGTTCTCTCTGCCTATCCCAATAAATACATGACGTGGTAGTGATTTAATGATAATGATTAATTTTCGATAACAGCATTTGCCAAACATTTTCATTGGTGGACCTCATGGCATACAATTAATATGAATTTATCATGTTAATTTTTGCTTAGTTATTTGAGTTTGAAAAATCAAATAAGCCTTTATAGCATTTCAATATCAAATATAACGTATGGGAGGTAAACATGAACTTGCTAAGAATCTGAAAGGAGCCGAATAAATGTTATAGAAACTTTTAAGTATGAAGAACGAATTCATGGAAAAAACTAACAAAATAAACATACAGAGCAAAAGTGAGGGGAAAATGATCATGTGAAAGCTATTTTGAAAAAAAAAAGTTCAAGTCAGGGATATCGTAGGAGCTATGTAAGATGGTAGTGTGTGTGTCACGATAAGAAAGTTTGGCGCTCAGTTCTCTACCCCAACTGTGATATAAAAATAACAATAGTAATAATATTGATTACGATAAAATAACAATTTATATTGCGTTTTCTTGATAGCAAACTTTCTCAAGGGCGCTGTAACTTGAGAATTGAAACCACTCTTATAGACAGACTAGAAATATTACAAAATATCAAAAAGTCAGTTCAGTGTAAATATAGGAAGGTTGTGACTTAAGTCATTATATTGGGTGTTAATATAAGTTGTGTCCATTTTTTTCCAAATGAAGAGGACACAACAAAAAAAATTACAACAAATTAGTCAATAATGTATTCTCCTTCATTATTTACAACTTCTTGCCAACGTTCTACAAGTTTTTCAATGCCTGTGCGATAAAAACCATCCGGTCTTGACTCGAGGAATTCGTCCAACCATATCCGTAATTCGACGTAATTATTGAAGGAAAAGCGACCGGAAAAGGGGAAAATCCAACAACGCGAGGTCTGAAAATTATGGATGGTGCTGCAGGACTTCCCAATCAAGCGTTTGAATGGCATTTTTCGTAATGTTGGCGATATGAGGGCGGGCGTTATCGTGTTGCAGAATAACGCCATATTGCCGATCCGGCCTTTTTTGTTGAATTGCAGTGTTGAGCCGCTGCATTTTCAGAATGTATAGCTCCGCGTTGACTGTCTGATTGCATTCAAGTATCTCGTAGTGGATGACGCCTTGCCAATCCCACCAGATGCAAATCATCGTCTTGCGCGGATGCAAACCTTGTTTTGCTCTGGACGTTGCTTGTTGACCATAACTCCCCCATTCTTTCCGTTTCTTCATATTCACATAAAGGCACAATTTTTAATCACCAGTAATGATACGGTAAAGGAACCTTTGCTTGTGGCCATGCGTAGCTCGATGACGCGCGAGCGTCGAACGTTGATGTGGAACCCAAGCGCCGAACTTCTGGACTTTTCCCATTAATTTAAGATGGCGGTATACAGTCATGTGACTACAATTCATCGGCTCAGCCAATTCTACGGTGGTTTGAAGGGGATCTTCATGAATAATATAGTTTAGGCGGTCATCATCGAAGTTCACTGGTCGTCCGGAACGCTCCATGTCTTTCAGGTCGAAATTACCGTCTTTGAAACGCAAAAACCATTGACGAGCTGTCGTTTCATTCAAAGCATCGTCACCGTACACTTCACAAATATCGCGAGCAGCTTTGGCAGCTTTATTCCCTCGATTGAACGTGAACAGAAGGAGGTGTCGAAAATGCTCACTTTCGTCTACTTGACATATTATTTTGAAGGCTTGTAATAAAATAAAATAATATATGTAACGTAAAAGCAAACACAATAACATATCTTGTAGAGCAGAAAATTTTCTTTCGAATGACATATAACCTTTACGATTTTGTTTTACTTTTGTTGCTCATTTTTAAATTTGGAAAAAATGGACACAAATTATGGTTACACCTAATATTTGGCATTTCTCTGCATATGTATTATACATGACAAGCAGTGCTGAGAGATCCAACTAATTGAATTGCCCCAGATATCCTTTGTATAACCATCATCACCCAGACCCTAAGCTAAAATCCAGGCACAGATTTAATAGGGTCACTTAGTCTCTGAAACAACCCCATACTCTTGCTAGGATGAACAAATGGAGAGGAACATTGGGTGGATTATGTCTGTAAAAGAGTTGCTCCCTGACTCTGAACTGCTCTAGAGAATTTGGAAATCTCTTAATACGTTCCGTATGAAAATTGAAAGATCACAGAATATGCCAAATTGAAGACTGTTACGTGATAGATCGAATCTCTGTACTCGCATCTGTAATGAAGAGTAGCTTATGCAACACTAGCTGTAGTATCCAAGGAGCCCGACGTCTTGCACCGAAGAGGACTTTTTTTAAACGCCCATTACTAACCAGAATGCAGAACTCTGGGTGGAAGTAGTATACTGCCTTTGACATGAAAAGAAAAAGACGAAGAAAAGACGAATTATAAATAAACCTTTGTGAATTTTCCCATATGTTATGAAAGTTTGTATGTTCTAAAATAGATTCATTACATTATTAAGCACAATATTAGATCTTAAACAGACATTTCAAATAATTCGTAATGACATGGGAATACTCATAAGCCCGTATGACGTAATAGAAATAGAAATGTTCAACACTAAGAAGTGAAACCATACGAAATATAAAATATTACGCCTTATACTTCGAGTTATATTTTACACATTATTTTATCGTAAATGGGTACAGTTGACAGTCAAGCATTACTGTGTAAAATAAAATCTCAAATTGTTTTTCGTTAGGAGATTTAATTTTTCAATTTATTCATTCATCTATATGGTGCCTCCCAATACACCCGAACTGGCCATGAACATATTGAAGAGCGTGACTGGGAGATACAATTGTGTTCGGTCTCGCCAATCGAGCTTTCGGGCTAAAGGACTTGTGGTATTCACAGTACTTTCAGATTGTCATTGCACGTTTTAACAATATTACAGAACGAAACGTTGCATCAATATCCACAAACGCCCAATGCCAGCGAGTATTGTTACCAGATTAACTATTTCCCCAGAGTGGTAAATTTTTTTCGGGTACCATCGAGAATCGAATTCGAAACTCCGGGTACCAAATAATAATAAAAGGGTTATTTATTTAGCGCCGTTTAGATATCAGATTCTTCTTAATGACGCTCTAACTCGGAATTTAAACTCACTATTATTGACGTATAAAAATATTACAAAATAATTATATATAAGTAGACTGTAAGGGTAGGATGTGGAGGATGTGGAGGTTGTGGAGGTTGTGACAATAATATTAGGTACGCATCTGCACATGTTTAGAAACACATACTCGTATTTGATAAGAAAACCGCAAGAAACTTACCAAAGAAAAAACAAACTATAGAGAAACCTTCGTAGATCTTCCAATATGTGATTGTAATACATTCGGCTTTATATGTAGCAACTGTATATGTGTAGTATTCTCATACAATTTTAAATTTTGATAAAACCTTCCAAAAACGATCTTCTTCAAATGCTTTATAAAGCTGCACAAGTCACTCACATCTCTAATACTTAAAGGCAAACCATTCCACACCACAGGACCAGCTAGATGTTAATCTCTTAAATAAATAATACTTAATTAAAAAAGTAAAATCAAATATTTCTGTTTCTCTTTTATTTAAAAGGTTTTACACTATTTGTGAAGTTTATTGTTTTATATGCGGCCGTAGTTTACTGTTTAGTTTTCACGCTAAGCAGACAGGTGCCTAAGGTTCGATATCTTGCGGTTTGTACCATTTAGGAAGGCAGACCGTTATGCATAAAAAAGGAAATAAATATATAAAAAAGAAAATTACATGTTCGATACTTTGGTAAAAAATACAAACATTAAAAACAAGTAAAATAAAACGATTAATCGAAAAACGTTGTTGTCATGCGTGCCTTGAAAATAATATGATGCACAACAGTGTATGATCTAACATAATATATAGTAGAATAGAGTAATAACATATTACATTAATATGAACGATGTATAAGAGTTCTCTGAGGTGGTTTGGCTATATCACATTAATGGGTGATGAAAGGCTGACTGACGTCTTATTTTGATATTAACAATAATTTAAGTTAAAGGACCGCTGAAATAATACTTGCAATTTTTGGTGTAAAATATAAATTTTCACTTGTTGACGCAATGTTGCGTAATTGAGAAGGAAAATATCCTTTATGGATTACACAATACAGGAGAGCGTCCACAAATCACTTATTTATTTGAGATTAATTTTTTCCGATAAAAAGATTTACGTGTGCTCGCATTAAAAAAATATTTATTGGCCGGTTCCCCGCGAGGCACGGGGTGCTCACACCCCTGATTCCGACCCTGTAGAAGGGAACAGAGACTAGGAAACTGCAAAGATCTCGTAACAACATTTACTTTTTAAATATTTTTATATAAGGCAACATTCGTATACGAAATAACAGTGGTGAAGAAATGCTCATAAAGTTGTGAGTTTATTACATTTTTGTTAAAATGGTTAATCTATTCCGAATAGCGATATCTTCTAAACAATCAGAAAAGACTTAAAGATATTTTTTTCGATTACTGGGTGAAAGCTTATAACTTGATTTTCCAAACAGAAAAAATAAACATATACATGCTTTAAGTATAATGAAAAAAAAAAATCAGAAATATTAATTTGATATAATTTTTGCAAATTGAGAAAGACGGAAAGGGACAAGAAAATAGAATTTCTCGAGAAACGCATTATATTACAATACTTCTTGTGAGAGTGTAATATGGATTGCCTTCTTTGTGAAAAAATAACATATTACTCGTACTTAGGTCTAAAAGTTTCTGACCTCAAGAAATAAGAGTGTGTTTGAACAAATACCGCAGTCTTCGCATGGTCAGGCGATGTTACAGTAAAACTTTGATTCATCTAATTTCAATGATATGCCAGCTAAAAACAATAGACGTGTTGTTTTGTTATGTTTCGAAATGTTAAAATTTGGATTATTGTGCGGTTATTAAGTTTCTTTCCAAAGAAAAGAAAATCCTGGCAGATATTAAACGATATTTAGATGTTGTCATCGGAGTATATTCTCCATAGGCAGCATCTACAAGTTGTTTAATTTCTGCCAAACATTTCAAAATATAGCGAAACAACACGCCTTATATCGGTTTAAACTGACATACTATTCGGGGTAGAGGTATATTTTTTTACTGTAATGTCACCTGAACATGCACGGGCGTTGCCACCGGTTTCTATCTATACGCGCTCAACTTGTTCAGGTCAGAAACATTTCATAATTTAATGTGTAAATGCATAATTATTTTTAGTTTCTTCGCTAGAGTTTCTCATTTTTCAACAGTTAATAGTAAAATAATTCTAATAAGTCTCTCCCATGTTATTCAGGAAATCGAAAAGTTCTTCAAAACGGATCTTTTTATATTACAAGTACTGGACAGGGTTTACAAATCCGGTAGAAAATAAAACCTTAAAACAAAATGCATTTAATTTTTGCAACTTACTTAAAACACATTTAATGTTTTGACGGGAAAAACGATGTTTTATAAAAGGATTTTTGATTTAGTCTATTAAAAGAATTAAATGAAATCGTGTCTTAATTTCCTTTAATTATATAAATCTTCAGAATAAAACTTTGTTCCTGCATCTGGGATGATAATAAGTGTTAATTTGTACTTTAAGAGGTGCTGAATCCAGTTGACTTTCTTTCATAACATCACGTTCGTTCTCAAACTGGGCATGTATTATCATGTAATCTGAACATTTCAGAAATAATCAGGGCTAGAAATTGTTTTTGATTATTTTTGTTATTTTATAAGTTGTACAAAAATAATATTCAAAATGTATTTAATTCAGTTGGATGTAATGAGCTCTTGTTTGGTGAACTACTCGTATAACGTAGAAGCTTTCATTCTAAACGATAATTATTTATCGTAGTTTCTTAGTATATCTGTACAAAAAATAACAATACTCAGCAATTATTACAAGTTCCCAGCTTCCATAGTAGTGACGCTACATAGAAAGAATATATTTTGGTGAAGGCGTTCACCCCGTGTGTCACTAAAAGGCTTCACATTTTGTAGGGAAAAGATTAGTTGAAAGTATAGTAGGGGGATTTTGAATGACATTCTGTAATCCAGATTCTTGTAGTTCTTTAGCAGATCGTTCACTGCAGTCCCCTTATCTGTGTTAAAAGTTCTTGCCGACTTTAAAGTATTCTGAAGAATATGGACACTAAACACAAACTACACTCCACCTAAAGCTGAATTTGTGACCATCGCATATCGGATAATTAACATTTTTTTCTTTGAATGAGTAGTTCGGCTTGCTTTGAAATAGTTTCTGTGGTTTTCTTATCAAATATGTTTTCTAAACATATACAGATACGGGGAAGTTCCATACCTAATGGTCGCAGCCACCACTTTCCTATTCTTACACTCAACTTGTTTTTTGTTTGTTTGTAATATTTTTAATCTGTCAATAATAGCGGGTGCGAATCTTAAGTAAGAGCGGCCTTGAGGAGAGTCTGCTCTGAACGTCACTGGATAAATTAGCATTATTTTTTAGCTCAAAATTTAAATCGAATAATACCAATTATCTCAAAATAAACATTTCAATGAATGCTGATATAATTTAATTTAACGTTCACTCTAATTTGAAATAACCAACAAATGGATCAAATTGTAAGATGATACCCGTATATGTACGATGTCTCCATCAATATGTACATCAATGCGCTCCGAAAATTCCGGATGTTTTGCGGGTAGGCTCCGTATTTGTAAATGTCCCCGGCTCAGCGGGCATTATTTTTTATTTATTGCCCCCGTCCGCCTCTGGCGCTCGTGGCACCCTTCACCCCCACACCGGTCCTGTTCTCTACCACCGACGGTTTAACAGTTTTAGGAGGAATTTGGCCCGCACCAAAATAAACAATGTCACGGACTCTTTACTTTTTTATATGCTATGTGTTTTGGCCGAGTCAATTTGCGGAAAATTCTACGTGATGTCCATGGAGATAATTTTTTTAATAATGTTGACACCGCAAGTTTATAAGGTACAACGTTTCGAGTTGGAGCCGAAAAAAAATTAATCAAGAACCCAAAAGCCAATTATTGTTTTAACCTTACGTACATCAAGTTGAGGTAGATCGGGCGAACAGACCAAGCTTTTTCTTTCGGTTGTATGTATTAGCTTGCCCTATTCCTCTGTCGAGTTATCAAGATAATAACAAATAAGCATTCTAGAAGATAATCAAGTCAATACTAATATTTTGAGAGATTTTACATTGAAACGTAGGCGCCCTTGGAGTAACCTTAAAAAATAATAAAAATAAGAAATATGCTTGTCCAGAGTTGTCATGTTTAACGTGTCAAAGGCACTAAATTATTTTCGCCTAGAATTTTGTCACCCGGACAGTACTAGGTGTTTCAGGAATCAAGTCTTCTTTGGTGTAAGATGCTGGGTTCCTCGAACACTTATGCAAGTATCGCATGATCTGCTCTTCAGCGCGAATACAGAATTGATCACGCAACATTCTCCATTTAGATTTGTTATCCTCGGCTCTTCCAATTCCTTTTCGGAGCCCCATAAGATATTTCTAAGTCTTCGAGGAATGTTTTGAACAAGGTGGTATTGCTTTCATAGTCAAAATCCATCAGCTGAGAACCAATGACCTTCTTTACGTGTTTATCCTAGTGACATCAGGCGTCTATTCCAGAAGTATAGTGGTCTTGACAAAACTATTTCTAGAATTTAATCTGATGGTTCTCCTGTTTTGCGAGGATGGGTACCTTATTTAATGAAGCAGGTTTTAGTTAACCCGTTATTAGATAGCGATAGTCAGCTTTATAAAGATGCCCCCAAATTGACGGGTTAAAACAAGTTGAGGATAAAAAGCTAATACGAGTACTCGGTTAAAATCATAGGGTTAAATAAGTCTGTTAACTAACTAAAATAATTATTATGTAAATATAAGTAGGATTTGTAGTTAAAAATAACCGAAAAAATATGATAAGATCAATTAAATGAATTATTGAATGAATAAAAAGTCAAGAGTAATAGTAACAATAAAATGTCATAAAAGTAACAGAATGAGATGTACGGATGTGTAGAAGTCAATGTCTGGTGCTCTGTCATCTTTGCCTACCCTAACAGGAAAATGATTTGATGAAGTGTGTGTATGTGAAAACGTAGTAAAATGCTCATAAAAATAAAAAGAGGTAGAGCTCAGGTAGAGCTCATAAAAATAAAAAAATAAATAGTTAATTTAATGTCGATAATTCGATTTGACGAAATACTAAATATGGCTTACTAAGGTTTCATGAATCCTAGAATCAAATTATCAAAATACAAACATACGCTGATATGAAACTTTTTGAAACTCAAAGCTCACATTTAATTTTCATTTTATCAACAAAGTTAACAAATTTGTTAGCAAAAGTTTGCAACAAACAATATACCCAGTCAAGTCAACAAACTATGCCGATAGTTCGGGCACACATCGACTTTGTGCTTCATGAATATAAATATTTTAAGTCAACTCAAGAAAACATCATACACGGGGTTGATTTAAACAATTTTTATCTTGACGTTTTCTTATTAAATGTTATGTATTCCAGGAATCAGTGTTAAATACGAGTGTTTCTGGTAGAGAGTTATATAAATATTTCACCTAGTACAACAATGAATGTGAATACTCGGATAAACAAGGCAAGTTTTAAATAAACACAATAGTTTTAAGTCAACAGTTTCTGATATTTAATGTTTCTAAGAAAAAAAGAGTGCCTGGTACTTGGTTCGTGAAATTGATAAAAATGAGAAAAAGGTTTAATAAAAGCAAATAAAAATAATAAATAGTTAAACATGGAAAATTTAGCGGGTTTGTTGTTAGACAGCAATTTATT